>UCOK01017627.1:0-549567 GCA_900474325.1 Synergus umbraculus
ATTCATGCGTATTAAATTCGTGCCGAGTATTAACGGGATTTAGCGACATTAAGGACACTCTCAAATGTAACATATTTCATTTATTCAGAGTTTATTCAATTTTTCAAGAGACTTATCGTTTTCTCGGTTTGCGAGGAATAACATTTAGTTTATATCGAGTCTTTCTTATCATTAATAAATTTGTTTTATATCGAGTCTTTCCGTAGCCGAGAATCGATATTATCTTGTTATTTTTTGGTTTTTTGTTTGAATAAAGTTGTTATTGTTAATTAATTATTGCGTCTTTACTTGCCTCCCTTGGGAACCGTCCCACTCCCACGATTCCAGCCTATGAGAGGGCATAAGGTCTTACATCCACGATAAGCTACTAAATATAAGCATTACTCAATATCAGAACCTTAAAGTCAAGACCAACCTCTAGGAATCGTTACAATATATTGCATAAATGCAAGCTCGGACTTTTATTTATCTCTCGAACCTATTAATTAATTAATTTTTTAATAAAGAGATAAAGTCCTTAACTATATCTAAGTATAAAAATTTATATTTTCTTCCAAAATCATATAAATAAAATAAAAATAATAATAATATGAAATAGAGATATTTTTATATCCTTTCTTTGACTTTTTCCTTTTTTCTTCACTTACCTGCACTTACTTAAAGAACATTGCCACGGAGCGCACTATGCCTCTGAGATTACGTCTCTGAGAAAGCATGGGGATCTTCATCTTTCGAGAAAGAACAAAATTCAATTTAACTCGCAGCTTCGCGTCTATCTCTCGACACGTCTACACCTTTATAGTCTTTATCAAAAGTACATTTCCACAAAAGGATTTTCTAATTTCCAATATTCAATTAAAAACGCCTTCATTAAATGCGAGAAAGTCAATCACGTTAATTTAGCATCTGTCTTTCTGCTGGGATTTTTTTAAACGATATAACAGTCACTTATTATTTCAGAGTATCCCTACAACAATAAAAAGGCATTTTTAATTTTTATTCGTTTCATTACACATAACTTTACGTCCAGGAAATATACTTTTTATATCAAAATGAAAATCGACCACGAGCGAGGTAATTACGTTCAATTATAGGCCGCTGTCATTTCGGTAAAAGTATTGAAGTAACGGTTACTGCCAAGTAGTAAATATAGGGATAACTAACGCATAACGCGCCAAGTTATCGCAATTTGCAGTAAAATCCGTTGCAGCTGCAATAAAATTTTCAGTAATCTCTACTGCAATACACCAGATGTTCTCGTATTTTGCTAGAGGTAGTAACAATGCCAACAAACCAGTGAAAGCCCAAAATCAAACTAGGACAATTAATTATATCATTAGATTTTAAATTCACCTTTTCGACTCCATCGAGTCATAAACAGGAAATATATTTTACATCATGTCTACAGTTAATCCATTCATCTCAATTTTAGCATTCGGCATAAGGTACCAACAAATTTCGAAGGTACCATAAAAGTTGTCGACAGTAGGAAATTGACTGTAAAACTCAAGATAAACAAAAAAATCATCGAGGCTTGATAAAAATTGCTTCAATTTTCAGCCCCTTGCAAAATCTGTTACCACCGCCGTCCTAAAAGCCTCCTGATCCTGAGGGCTTTCGGAAGAGAAAGTCGAGGATTTACTCTGTTTTATAGCTCGTGTTTCTACATCGCGTGATAGAGGGGAAATCAGCTGCTATCTGAAGTGCGTAATTGAGCGTTTGCTTAAAACACCTTTTAAGTTAGAGTAGTCTTGGTATGGAGCCTTGTAGTTGTAAGTGGCTGTCAAATGGAACTTGAGCGGTTAGCAAGTGCCTCTCGAGCCTTCGTACGATGCGCAACACTCGACTTAATGAGCAGAGAGACTTGCCAGAGCCTTACCTATATCCACCAGGTACCACTATATCGAAATTTATCTAAAACAATTGTCCCTTGTACGTAGCGTTGTCAGCCAAAATATTTTACCATCGAAAACAATTCCTTTCCCAGTGAGAATTACGTGAAAAGAAGATCAATGATCTGGTTGACCTGAATACGGAGACAAATTTCTAGCACTAGCATCTAACGTGCTTCCTTCGTAACATCGAATCCTAACGTCATCCAAGTTGCCCAAATGCGTTTATCCAACCACTTATCGAGGATCGATAGTTACGATGACTTCGGGCCAAACACATTATCCAAAATTATAATCCATGATCGAAATAGTGGCCATTCTGTCTCGTAGCCGAAGTGTATATTCGATTAAATGGAAGGCGATTTGAATCCATAATCCGATCAAGGAATATGTTGATTTAACATTATGTATCCACCGATCATGAATTTGAGTTGAAGATTAGGTTTTCTTTATGATTGAATCTAGTAGCTATAGATACTCATCAGTATTGAAAAAACATCAGGAGTCGAGAGACATTTAAGATTTAGGATACTTTTTCCTTTTAGAATTCGAAACTGCGCCTCGCGTTTTCTTGAATCACACGAGCCAAGGAATGTCGGATAAACTAAAATCCGATTCTAGTTACAGAACACGTTCTTGGTCCATCTATGTGTTAGAGAGTTGAGTGGAATAACATTGATTAGTAATTACTGCACGTAGAATCACGACGCTTCTGGATAGGCGCGGATTGGTGCTTGGTATATGGACCACTTGTTGGCACCGAGAGGTTGTGCATGGAATTCGAAGTTACTAGGAAATTGGAAACATCGTGATGTGGCTTTCGATTGAACATGCTCTTGACCCAATCATTTATATCAGCTTCGGATCCGATCACGAGGGAGAGGATTCAACCGATATTTATGACTCCGATTTGCGATCCTTAATTAAATTAACGGCAAGAGGTGTGGATCATTTTTTTATTTTTCGTATATAGTCGTAAAACATCATTATTCACCCTAATCGCATCATTATCATTATCTCATTCTTGTTAGCCTTTTATTTTCTTTTTCTTATCGACCTACTTTTTGTATGGGCATATCCATGAAAAATGTAATTGTTTAGTCGCCATGCTTCTATACGTAAACCTACACTTAAAATACAAGTTATCTGACATGAAAAAGCTACATATTGCATAAGTTACAGGTAGACTGCCTAAAATAGAAGCAAATAAAGCTTACAGTCATTAAAAAAATATTTGAGATATATTTGGCAAAAAAAACGGCGAAAAAATAAAGGTAATAATACATAATTGGCCAGACTTATTGAGGTATTGCGTGTTAGAAGGCGAGAAGAGCCAAAACGATGAGTCATTCTGTCGCGCGGAAGCAATTTATCAGGACTGGCGCCGCTAAGGATACCCGGTTACGGGACGGGCCTCCCAAAGAAACACTTTACGAATGCAACAGGCGATATGAAACTAACTACGTACTTAGGTAGGCCTACGCTATACGATCTCGGGGGTTGTAGCAACTGGTGGTTGCACTGGCACCGGCCGCGCCATGCCGTGCTGCCGAGCCCACTTGCATCGCTCTTCGTACCGTTTGTTCTCAAATAGAGAGAAAATCCGAGGGATAAGCGAACGACCTTGGCTACCATCCAAACCGCTTCCACCCAGTCCAAGGTATTCCGGATTCATCTCCTCTTGTTCGTCGTTCTATCTTCCGGACTCACCACAATGTTCACTTAACGATCTGTATCAAAAAAACCTTGCCTCTTTTTCATCCGCGCGTGTGTCATTCTTACATTCTTTATTATTCAGCAATTGGAAGAGATTTTAATGATGAATAGGATTTCAATAAAACAAAAGGGTCGAATTTAAAAATGTAGCAATTTTGAGAAGGAACCGATGGAAAGGTCAATTTTAGGAGTTTTAATAATAAAGCGGTTGGAAGATGTGGTAAGGAATCCTTATCTTCAAAACAGGTTCCAGGGAGGATGAATTAATGATGCTGAAACCCTAAAAGGACCGTGAGCTTTGTCCGGAGAGCGACTGCAATGGCTATTTCATTTCACGTGCCTCTAGGCCGAGTCAGTGACGCATCAATAATGCACGCCCCTTAAGAAGACCCTAAATATCTCGATCACGCATTACGATTTCCAATTCCCATCTGACCCCAAATGGCGTATCTGTGTAGAATACCTCCCTATGGATCCACTTTTAGAAAGCAACCGAGCTTTCATGATCCAAAGGAGATACAGCCAGTGTATAAAGATAGTGGTCCTTAGCAGACCTTCAAATATATTATATACCAGTCAATGATACTATAGAAAGAAGTATTAAGAGAAGATGTTTATATAGAAGAAGTGTGATATATGTATAGATGATTAAAAGTAATGAGTGGAATATAATTCTCCTGTTTGCTTTCCTCTGCAGTAAACTTGAAGTATCAAAGGCCGGATTATTATAAATAAAATCCGACTGCAGCAGTTGCACACAGGATAAGCCTGCACCCGAGAAGAGAATATACTGGACAGGTGCAGGGATAATACTTGCATATCCCCCTTATTCTGAAAACCGGAGTAAGAGATTCCCCCGACTAGTTTTCCATATTTTGTCAGTGAGATTTGTAAATAATCTTTTAGCTGGTTGGCAGAAAGTAGATCATGCCACTGAGAGATTATGGTGCGTCAAAGGTTTATGTCTGCGCGTTGAAGATTTTCAGAAGTATATCAAGCATAGGTACTCTGCCTATGAATTTACCCATGAAGTCTATTTGCAGAGGTAGCAAGCATTTCATTACCTCTCGGTGATTCTGGTAAACAGCAGTACCTCTCTGCGTAAAATCCTTATTTACCAGTCGGATTACATCCAGCTGTTGCCAGCGCCAGGTACTCGTGTTCAGCTCCTTTGCCATCTTACGATCCCCATCCTCTGTTCAGCGTTCCAGTTTCATCTCAGAAGCTCAACCTCCATGGTGTACCTCGAAAGCTCTTCAAGATCGATTGCAATGCTTACACCAAATGAAATTCAAGGAGAATGGCTCGCTTTATATCTCGCATCGTAGAAACGCGCTGAATTTTTCAAAAGCTTGTATTCTTCTGCGGCGGCGATTGAAACGCAAAGTGAAACGATGATACATAATAATTTGAGGGAAAATGAGGGAAATGGAGCACAGGAAACTAAATTGTTTGCAGCACTTAATTCGCGTTTCGACTTTGAGAATAAAGTAGAGCTTGACCTGATTTCATTGTTGTGCGTCATTTGAATTATGGAATCGTTTTTCTATTATTGTTGTTATATTTCAGAGATATTTCTTGAAAATGAGTTTCCAGCATGTTTCTGCAATTCCACCTTCGAGCAGTAGAATCTTTGTTTGTGCAGAATCTTTTCGAAATCAAGAAAATTGAAATAAGAAATTGTATCAGTCTTGTGCTTTATTTTGAGCTGCGAAAAGGCACGATCATCACGTGAACCAATCTTGCTTTTAAAAGATAATTTCCTCTTCCAAGAAAATGTCTCCAGCAGCTCCAGTCAAGCAAGTAATCTTCTCTGCTATAAAGGGATGGAAGGGGGATGTGTTGGCTTAATTTATTTGCTTTCAGTCAGAAACTGATTTCTATCTTTATATGTATAAGTACTATAAGCACATTAATTTGATGAGTTGCAAAAACGAGATTGGAAACGGCTCGGTAGTATTTTTTTCTTTGATTTCATATATAAAAGAATATTATATATAATATAAATAAGGAATGGAGAATGAAATTTTAGTCAAAAATTGGAAGAAAGAATGGAAATTCGATTGAATTATTTATCGATCTTTATCTCAAGAGCGTATCTGCTTGGTCGGATACTTGGATGTAGCTGAATAGATAGCTAAAGAAGGGACCGAAGGAAAGTTTCCGATGTTGGATTATTAAATTCCTTAAGATCCCATCACGAATACCTACTAGGAGAATCGATACATTCACTGAATATTTCAGACAGTGAACGTTCAGGACCCTTCTGACCAGATCTGTAACAAGTGTACACATTAATCGAAATCTTGCTGCAAAGATTTCTTCGGAATGCGATATCTTAGCTAGCCGAAACTTTTTTCGCGAATACTTACTCCAGATATTTTAAAAATTTCATATCGAAACGCGAAACCAGAATCTCACGTTGGAAATAATTTCATCCTTAAATAATATATCTTACATTTTCCAACATATAACATAAAAAATGTGCTATAAATTTCCTTCGTATACTAGACAGCAGAAAAGAAGAGTGGATTTAATTTTGAAGATCGTATTAGACTCGTTAGTGAATTGGAAAACCGAATAAGGGAACTTTTTGCAATTTAGTTGAAGATGTTGTGAACAATATTATCTTCATTAGATAGCTAGGAAGGAAGAGTCGAGCCTCAAGAGTAGTGCAATCTAAGCTCGTATATGTTCGGGGCAATAAGAAATATTGCTTCTTCAGGTTCTTGAACGATCTGGGGCTTATTGAAACTTAGTGGAGAAACAAAGAAATATATGTAAGCCCTTCTTATATCTTAGGTACATAATACACTCAGATAGATTCCAATGTTTCTGACGAGTTTTACATTCAGAAATTCTATATTGCGAAACTAGAATACTTTACTTATATGCCTATTTAACGTATGATAACTGTTACAAACTTTAGATATATACTTATAACTTTAGTCTTAATCCTACAAATCTATTCGATTCTCTTTCAACAGAGATTTTTTAGTTCCCTGTCTTGAAATCTCTCTCATTTTATTTGCGATTCTGCATTTAGTGATCTGCTCCTAATACTCTTTTGTAGGTATTGGTTTGCCATGAAAGTTTTTTCGCTCAGCATTAATCCGGTAAATGTCCTTACAGCCATTTGATCCCAATTTCCTTCGGATAACTTTAAGCTTGTACATGTACCAACATTGCGGTTGCTAGAGCTCCCCACGAGTTGGTAAATACGCGTCACGATTTCGAGCACGACGTCACCCTCCCCTTCGCGAGCTTTCGTATCAACGAAATCGTGCAGACGAGAACACGAAGGACTGTCGGAGTGCGAGGCAGAACCGCTCGGCAATAATGTGAAACGTGCTTCGAGGCCTGAACGGGAAATTCAGGGTCGATGGAAACGGAGGGCACCGCCCAAACCTTAGCTTCAGCCTCGTAAGTGTGAAAATACAGGACGCGTGGCTACTGAGCACGTTGCCCTTGGAAAAACTCAAGGGTGAAATGACACCTTTATTCAATTTTTTGACCGAACCTTTGCATGTGGAAAATTAATTTAATGACATGATTCGCGTTAAATAAGGCTTTAGATTCCTGTTCTCTGTAATTCACACTTTATTCCTCGCACATACTTTTTTTCCTCATTTAATTTACATAAGATTGCAATTATATCATTTATATTGACTCTGTAACTATTGAAGGTAGATCGTGTTTGTTTACCAAAAACCACCTTGCATACTACAATGTCTCCGTATTTTGCATTAAGAATATCTTAAAATAACAAATCCAATGTTTTCACATATATAATGTTAAATCTACCTGCTGCAAGAAAATTTACGTATAACATGCATTGTTGTATATTGATTATAGAGATAATAGGAAACTAGAAGCAACTCCACAGCTTAATTACTTTATGAAATATTTAGCAGTACGAAATAACTAAAACTGCAAAGTATAATATAAAGTATTTTAATCAGTTAAGTCCCATCAAGGACTTTGTAACCGGATCAAATTGCTTTGAATAATGGTCATCGTCTGAGAAACATTAGCACATAAGCTGAAACAACAACTGTAGCAGAACCATGCAGGCCTTTAATTACGGTATGCATACACCTTTTGTGTTCGAAACCTCGTGTTTCGAACTGCTGACGAAAAACCAAAGCAAAATGAGTTGTCAAAGTTTGTCCAGTAATCGAGTTTGGTGTCGAAAGCGTATTGATCCGCGGCAAACACTGACATAAAGGAAACGGAGTTCCATTAAAACTTAAAATTAATTTCCAGGTGAGAAGGATGGTTGAGCAGGTCTGACGAAAAAGGACAGAAAAGGCAGGCGAGAGTAGTGACAGGGTATCAACGCAGTCCAACTCTCTACCCAAACCAACAACACAGTTTTACCCTAAACCCGACGCGTAGGGGATGTAACAACGCAATTACGTGTCGCATAATCCACAGGCGAAATTAAGCTTTAATCCGAGCGATGAGACTCACGTCATTTTCTCTTTCCAGCGTCGAAATTCACTTAAATTTTGGCCTCTCACATTACAGAAAGACGAACTTGAACAGGTGCATGGCGCTGTCTATATAGAATGTCACACTGAAAATAGAATTAAATGGAGTATTTTCAGAAGCCAAAGCTATACATAATCAAATAAATATCTACAAATTCAACTGAAATTTTCAAATTTTCAGTGATTATTAATTATTTCACGAGTGAGATGTCACTAGTTCAATTTAAAAGAGTAGAATGAAAAATGAATATGAAAGATTAATAATAGGTCATGATCAGACATGAAGAACTATTTATTAATGCTAGCAGGACTAATTAGATGGTATTTTTCTCTTGTCAGAGCTAGAACTTTCTGAAGGTTAATATCTTCTTCGAACCCTACATTTAGAGTACAAATCATCTAAACTGTTTTACCCGAAACAAGCGAGGGTCAAGCATATCTAGGGCATCGTTCTCTTGAAGCTTTTCTTTTTCTTTTAAGGCATTGAGGTGTGAAGCCTCAAATAGGGTGGCGAGCGTACGGAGGCCATAATGACGACATGATGGATGACCACTTTCTGAGTTACGAGTTCAGCCGACCACGCGGCATAGTCCAACTGGTGTGATGGTGTTCACGAATGGAATGGGAAGGTTCGTTCATCGAGGCGTGCCATGACCGATAGCCGCTGCCCTCAACGCCTCCCAATTCAATTCCTTAATACCTACATCTCCAAGTAGTCTCCAGACTCTAGGTCTCTACCTTATAGTCGCTGCCACTGTTACGTCTTTCGTCTGTAGAGTCCAGACTGTGACTGATGCTGCGGATATATTGGTTCCATCGATCGGGAATCATCCCTCTAAGTTCTGTGAACCGTTTTTCCGGATATCCCGGTTACCAGTGGGCAGGAGCTAGATGATAAATCGGACTGAGGTGTCAGCAAGGGAAAGGGAGAAAGAAGAAATGCCTTCAGTAAATTTTTGCAAGGGAACTACCTCACTTCCGTCCTCCCTCTTTTCTGCTCTCAGAACTTGGTCTCTGCTCTTAATATTTGCCCCTGATGATTTATACGATCAATGAAACTTTGTTGTTCTCTTCATGCTTTGTGGAGGAATGTACTTCTTGAGAGGAGAGAGAATGAGGTCACTGTATAAAATAGAAATGTATATTCTATTCTATTTTAAACTGCAATTGAGATTGTTCCATTTTTATTCAATTTTCAACATTATAGACCTGAGCAAACCTGTCAGAATTGATCAGTAAAATTTTCAACTGTTTTAAGGGCAGGTGTATTTGAAGGGCCTGAAATATTGAATTTCAAATTGCAATAATATAATGTTGTATTTCTTTTGTATTTGAATATTACCTAGTCTAAAATATAATTATAGTGGAGGGAATGAAATAAAATAATAACAATGAAGTAAAATAGCAACAATGAAGTAATAAAAGAGGAATGTAATCGAGATTGAAAGAAAAAGAATAACTGCTTTAGTCTTTTAAAAATCCTGTAGGTAAGTGTTATGGTTGTATCATGACACTTAAATCGAAAGCACTTTCGTGATAATGGGAGAACTTCTCTACTTTTCCATGAAAGGGACCGAGTTTAAGAGACTCAACTACATCGATCGCACCATCCTTAGAGTGTTAGTCGCGTTTTTAAGACTTCATCGAACAATGGATGAATTCAATCTTAACGATTTAAAATTATCTCCAGGATAGTCCAATAAAAGGTCAGGCATGAATTGAGTCTATTTTAGAGAATCCAAAGTGTTTTTCAATTTAAATAAATTCAATTTAAAATGTGAATTGCAAAGGGAGGTTTTTGGTAGATTAAAATTGTAATCTTGTACATTTCTATCTGATTTTGAATTTTACAAAGCTACTTTGTAATCTGCTGTGGATCCTCTCACCACGTTGTTGATGTGCTGAAAAGAAGCTAATCCGCAATCAGCAAATGAATCGAAATGAGAGGATATTTTTTCATGTATCCCTTTTGTCTTTTTACTTTTATTTCCTCTCAGTATATAATGTCAGCACTTTTTTCATATTGTTTTTTTAAAACATCCTTTCTAATTCATCCCTATTATTCAGTCGTCTTCTAGCACGATGTTTCCGAAAGTAGAGAACAAGATTTATGAAAATTTGATAGGTTTAAGATTACAGTGCTATGGTGATTTTATCCATATGCGTGTAGAGTTTATACATTGAAATTCGGAATGGTTTGTGTCATGGATTATCTTCCAATTTGTCACTAGTAGAACGTGTTGCGGGTGGTTGGAGTTAGTGCACGCTCAGTCTATTATTCACTCGGTTAGGTCGCGGTTCGTGTTTTACCTAGCCGGTCCATTTGTGCTATGGTGACCAACCATTGTATCGTCCTTCATAAACGACTGTAACCTGCGCAAATCCGGGGGTTATCGCAGTTACCGATCCCCACTACCACTGGAAACGCAACTCTCCAGTTATATTACTTGGAAAATATACCCAGAGTGGCCAATTTCAAATTATCTGGCGGCTTTCATCGCTCGTTAGCTGCTGAAACTCTTCCGCTATTGCATGAAGGTACATTTTTATTACTACAGTCATTTTTTACAAGCTTTGTGATAAAATTTTAGAAAAAGATCTCATAAAACTACAAAAATACATGACGAATAAATCGAAACGTCAGTTATTTTTTGTACATTTTTCAAAATTGATGCTTCTAATGTATAAGGGTTAAACTCCAACTTTATAAAAATTATTATACGGGTATCTCCTCAACTCAAAATGGATAAAGGTCCAGATTTTATTCTTGAATCTTCTTTCTGCAAATACTTTTCACTTCTATTTATCTTTCACTTTTTCTGTCTTTTATGACACATTCATGATATCATTTCCCATTCCCTTTTCTTCAAATTCTACGTGTATTACGGTCTAGCTTTCTAGAATGTATTCAAGTTGAAACAACCAGGACAGATTGTATTACAGAAAGAGATCGTGTCTCTTCCTTTCAACAACTCGGATGATCATTTCGGTTGTAGAGCTGCTTAGAATACATCATGTCAGATGCAATATCGTAAAAGAATCAGAAGCGAGGAAGGATCCGACAAGTTTTCCCGTGGCCGGCGAGTTTCTCTGACAGAATATGCCAATCTCGGTATTCCCACGAGCAGGAACCGTGGCGCTTTCATTTTCCGAGCGGCCGCTGGTCGCGGGATGCAAGTCAACCGGCCGAGCATTTCGAAAAGGCTGTAAGAGAGAAGTATTATTATCGGGGGAAATCTGAGTCCATCCCTCGGGATAGGAGATCGGTCACGTTTGGATGAAGGTAGCCAGAAACTTTCTTGAAACTTGAAAGTTGAGTCGAGAGTGTGGGTTTGGAAGTCGACTCTCGTGCGAAAAAGAAGGGAAAAAAACTTTGAACCTCCGTCCTACACGTGTTCTTGCTTTGAAACCTTCAAGTCTCTTGGCGCCATAATCAACACAGAAAAGCTTCTTCAAAATATGTACTCAACTCAATTTAAATCCAATCTTCTTGATGTTCAACTTTTTTTCTTAAATTGCGTTTCCATTTCCTAACGATGAGAAAAAATCAGAAGTCAGGGATCATACGATCGAATTTAAAGGCGTTTTTTTTTATTTCTTCCAATTATTTTTTTGATTTCATTCGGTTAAATAATGAAACTAATGAGAAAAAAATCCACCTTTATTTATTAGAAAAAAAAATAATAATACACTGATGACGTGTTCTTATTCTTGAATGAAATGAAACGTATGCTTTCCACTTTGTATTGTTGTTATATTATTTTGTCATTGAATCAATAAAACTCGAGGTGACCGTAATGTATGGTATATGATTATTAATTCAAAAAAATGGCATTCGAAATTCAAAATTGGAAAAGTGTTGGTACAGATACAGTATCATAGAATGGCATCTTTGAATCAAAGGATTTTCTTTTACCTGTGAATCTGTCATCTTTGAGAAGGAGAGGATTTCGCGTGGATGTAGAAGGAGAGACAGAAAAGAGTGGAAAAATTGATACTATTTTCACGAGACCTGAATACGTCTGACGGGCATATATCTCTGATACCTATAGGTTTGATCCATCGAACAAAGTCCCCATTCCCACTTTTCTCTCTTTGATTTTCCATTTGGCTCGCTCGCTCGCACACTCAGCTCGGCGAGAAATCGAGTTTAGAACGCACGTATAAGCCACCCTTGCACGAAGTCGATGTAAACTTTATCAAGCATTGTGTGCTCTTTTCAACGAATAGGTTCGCAATTGGACTGATAATAGACGCAGGCGTGACACCAATTCCTCTTGTGAATTGTAGCATGCGTGTCACTTGGATCAATCATTCATTCATTGAATTATTTATTTATCGTAAGTCACGTATCGGCTAGTGTCAGGGTGAGTTTAATTAAATTAGCGATTCCTCTAAAACTCGTTGATAGAGCATTGTGTTTCGAAATCACGCGATGCGCGGAAAATATAGTTTCCTCGTGCGTGCAGCCACGCCTCTGCCCGAAGTTATCTGGAACCAATAACAAGGAACATTCAGCCATTTCGATGGTTTGATAGGAGAATTTTATGTTCTATTCGTTTATATCGTGAAACTCGTGCAGACATGTAAATGACCATCCGCTTACTTGATTCGCTAGAACGTTGTCGTCAGAGCTTTCTCGGGCACTTTTGTATCGGTACTTTAGCCTCAGACCGAGTTTTATGGGACGTTCGATCCTTCTTACTCAGCCCAAACGCGAGGAGCTTTATCTTGATGTCCGCTCCATTTCTCGTGTATACGCAACCCTGCACCTATTTTTCTCCGGATTAAGAAAGAGTTTCGGGAGCCAGATTATGGATTTACTCCATTACTTCACCAACACGAGATCCGGCTACAACTTGTTTCTTATACAACGAATGCTACTCTTTTCGCCCATTGTACGTTCGACGCAGGTGTTCTGATGGAGTAATCATGATCTCCTCTAGAGAATTTTACAAATGAGGGTAGATGGAGAAAATATTTCAGAAATCATGAGAAAAGATTCATTCAAGTATCATACTAATAGTCATAATATATTAAATAATTTCAAATTTAATGTAAATACAACGTGAAAATAATCTTTTTTAGAACTATTTAAAATGGATTTCCGACGAGTAGACTCTGTTCGAGATTTATATTTCTATGAAATTTATATAGCTTCTTTAAATAGCGCGCAACTTCTCATAAGATCACCCCAAACTCACAACTGTTAATTTATTTATATAATTCTGGACGTTACTTTCCTAAATTACAATTATATCATCATTCTGGGAGATTCACAAACAAGATGATCTTCTGCTTATCTAACTTCCTTACACCCTCTTCATCTCCTCTCTGGCCACTCAAGTTCGCCGGCTGTTTTCACAGCAAACGCAGACACACATTCATTGGATGCCTCTCTTGTGGGATTCTGCAAAGATAACCAGATGGAGAGGAGCTGGAGTCTGAACGGCGTTATCATAACTAACAGCTTCATCTACATAATTATCGAGCAAAATGTGTTACTTAACCGTCTCCACCAGCCGCAGGCTAGCAAGTACAGGCTTGGCTTTAGGTTACAGAGCATCAGAGACTCATCTCTAGAACCGGACCGAACACTAACGTGTGCCTGTCTCATCGGAAATGAAACCAATTACTTGGTGACCCCCCTCCGGGCACATAGCTTCACAGAGTTCTCAGTGATACAGAGAAAATCCGAGAAACTCAGAGAGGAATTGAGTCACCCTGGGAATACACGGCGTATGAATTCCCTTCGCTTAGGGCAAGTACACAACCCTTTCCTTCTGCTTTCAATTCTGAGATGCAAGAAGTGCATTTGTTAATTAAGGAAACTCTAAACATAATTACCTCGGTTACATTTCCCTGACCCAGGTGACTATATATTGAAGATTCAAGACGCCAGTTCTCTTATCAATTCTCTCTCGCAGTGAAGTCGTTCTCCGCTGAAATATTGATAACGAAAGAACTACTTTCAAGATTGGAAACTAGCTGTTAAAACTGGTTACATCATTTAATGATATTTAATTATAGGTATAATTACCGTCTTGAGACATGACCTCATTCAAGAAAACTACAATAATGGATATTTCGCGCCCGTGATCGAACCAGGAGGGGAGGTTTCACATTTCGTGTAGGCCACCACTTGATTGCGAGTATTGATAAATTATGTCATAGCATTAAATAAATTTTTACTTTCGTAGTTGCCATAGAAGAATATACGGATTGTCGCCAATGATCGGCAGTCTGCTGATAACCATTTCGAGCATCTCGGGAATACTAAAGCAGTGACAGGAAACTGTCGCTTCCTCCTTTCCTTTTCTCGAACATCTCATTTCGATTCGATTTGGCAGAATAGTCACTCGAGTATTCTCACTCTCATTCCAAGGTAAGGTTTCTAGTTGAGGGGATTGCATGAAATTGAAATCCAATGCTTTTAATCTATTCAGGAGGATTCTCTAATTTTGCCTTAGGCAGATAGAAAAATGTGTGTAGCTGAATTTATATGCAAATGAATATTTACCTTTTCTTCAACATGTCCGCGGGTAATCTGTAAGAAAACCACTCTAGGTGATTGTTATCATGAGTCTACTTCGGTAAAATCACTCAAGGTGGATCCTGTGAGAATTGTAGCGAAGTTTGTGCAAAGTTGCTTACTTATAGAGATCTCCAGGGACTGATGATCGAATAGGGAGAGATTGGATGTATTCGATTTCAATGTAGGTTTTTCTTGTCGATTTTTTTATTTTCAACTGGCAAACCAATATGTGCGCTACGCGAGCGATTATTTTGTATTCCTTCTTATTACAATGTCAAGTCATTAAAAAACCAATAAGCTTTGAAACAATAGGTAATATATGCGAGATTTTCGACACACTTCGTTACACGAATTTTTTCATAGGAAACTGTGCCAGAGTTAGAAAATAATACACCTTTATAGTGTTACATAATAATCGGAAAAAGCCTTAAGGAAATAATTTGAAGAGATTTATTTTGGTTGACTTCCCTTGACAAAATTCATTTTGGACGAATAGTTGATTTAGAACTTCACTGCTGAAATCCCAAAGGTGAAAAAGTAAATGGTTCCTTGGAGAGCTGTTGCTACATTGGTGTTACTGAAGGTTCTCTGTCTGGTATAGTTAGATGTGGGTACAAGGTGGTTACTCGAGTGGCCGCGCGAGACTCAAAGTTCAACAGTTTAAGTTCTGGGAAAGGAAAGCCAATTTCGAAACTTGCGATTCGTACAGACTTAAATTTATATCCACGATATTGACTTCGAGGAAACAAGTTTAAAAGCTTTCTCGCTCAAGAAGGAAAAAGTATCATTCTTGCAACAAAAATTTCGACCCAAAATACATATTTACATTTTTCTTGTTTTTATCTTGAGTAATGTGTCATTGAATAATCAAAATTTGGTGAGCAAACTTACCTGAATATGGGTTTACAGTCAATATGCAAATTGGTAATAATAAGATAGTGCTTGATGACCCAATGTTGGTATCAGAGCCTAACGCTAACAGAAACCAAGTTTGCTTCGTTACCTCTTTGAATATTCAGGAGTTTCGCACGTGCCGGCGGCTATTTGCGAAGCTCAATATGTTCGGCAATATCTAGATAGTCTCGTAAATATCGATAACGTCCAAAGTAAGTCGTAGCTGCAGACATCATAGACCTGAAAAGGCTCCTGACCCATGATGGTATACTGCCATGAAGAGTTGGATGCTCGATACGTAAGCCGTAAATAGTGAATCACATCATCGCTAAAATTCTCCTGTAGCGGAAATCCATTGAGTGAATATTTTAATCATGCCTGAAGTCAAATGCAGCATACATGTATGCTTTACTGCATGGATTATTAATTTTGCACACATAGTAATGCAATTTCTAATACCGCATTTTGGTGTTAGCTAATTAATATAATGTTTCGACTAAGAGAGATAATGCTTGTGATTGGTTGTATTATTTTCATAATTAATGTGGAAAGAAATATAAACAAAAAAAGAGATGGTCAAGCTTTCCATTGGTTGAAACTAATCCATTGGTAAAAAAATTCCCGTCAGGAGTCGCAATCAGTTCTTTTTTGTCGATGAGAAGGCGTGTTATATCGACTTCCTATTCATATTTAAGACCCTTGGGAGATTCTGAGATTGGTCTGAGGATATAGGGCAGCGAGGTCTCGTATTGAAGAACATTAAAGTCTGGATGGTGATCCTTGAACCTGCTGGTGTCTGTAAAAGCGTAGTGTAGTGGAAGGCAAGAAGGCCAAGCTTATCGCCAACGAACAGGCACACATTTTATCCTTTTCTTTTCCACATCATTCATTCATTTCACTCTCTTTATTCTCCACAAGCCACTGATCCTTTCACTCTTTATTCTTCATGCTTTTTTCCACTTATAGAATTTTCAAAATATATTTCAAAAGGTATAATAGATGAATTCATTTTTAAGTCACGATTAAGAACGTGATTTTTCTTTTAATGTACAATTTCGACTTTAATAATTAATTCTAGCTAGCGTTAATAATTCTAGTGTTAATAATTCATTTTATTCGTCTTATACTTTCGGTGACAAAGCTCCAAATGTGAAATTATTCAATTAAATCATTAAGGACCCATGTCCTTAATAATTGTGCAGCTCTATTTTTATATGCTTACGCAGTTCCTTAGGGTGATAATTGTAAAGGTTTCTAGGAGAAAATTCGACCTACAATACATTATCCAGGTCAAATATTCCTTTCCCTTTTTCACCCTGTGCCGTCGTCGTGACCCGAGGGGGGAAACTTGGAAAAAGAGATCTTTGAAGGGAGAGAACATTTTGCTTCAGCAGTCACCCGGATTCATCGGATAACATCGATCCGAAATTTCAAAGCGAAATCCTTGCAGAAAGCTAATGATAGCCTATAGGAAACTCGACTAATCCAGTAATTACAAGGACAAAATATTAGTTAACAAGATCCAATTTTGATCTATCTGATTATCCCATGTTTTCATTATTTTTATTATTAAAAATGAATAATCTCATTAATCGAGTTATTTCTTATTCCTGAAACTCTATAGTTGCCAGTGAAAGGAGGTTTGTGGCATTTTCATTTGCAGGAACCTCTGTAAACTTTGAGTCAGGTGCTGGATAGGGTACGAGTTCGTTGCTTTTTCTCAGAAATGAATTAAACTGCGGTTGTACGGTGTAGCGGCTCGACATGCCTCTTTAATTGAATCTTCGAGTCTCCGTTCTGCGTGGTTGCAGCTTTTCAAGCCACTTTGTTCCAAAAATTCCAACTTTTTTGTCTGGCTGAGAACCGAATCGACTTATTATTTCAGAGATCGAAGCGAAAAGAAAGAAAGAAAGAAGAAGCTTACTGGGATCCAAAACTGCAAGCCTTCAACGAAGAGCCCAACTCCTTCAAACTATAGAACTTGTGGGCTATATACATATAAATAATTTGCTGTCTCGGTTCACTGAGCTTTACATTAAAAGCATTTGCTGATCCGGCGCTTTGATTTTGCGTCGCGGTTGAACTTGGAGGGTCAAAATTGACTCGGCCGAGTGCTCGACCACCAAAGGGAAAGTTGGACCTTACTCAAGCGACCGATACTGAAACTTACTAATGCCCTTGTCAACCTTCTCTCAGCACAAAGATTCTACAAATCCCTTCCAATTTATTCCTTCAATTTTTTAGATTCTATAAAAAATGGAATATTATTACACTATGTATTCTGTATTAGATCTGTACTACAACAGAAGCAGTTTTCACATCAAGTTTTATGTTTGAAATAAATTTAAATTTGTATCCCAGATTAACTGATGCTAGATTATTTGAGATGTTTTGAGCGTTACATGAAACTCGAGACCGATCGATGATTGTTATCGCATAGAAAACAGGGTACATACCCACATAAGCGGTTGTTAGATGGTAGATACCAAGTCTTGGATCGTATACTAGAGTGAAGGTAGAATGGGAGAAAGATGGTTTGGACGAAGAGATGGTGGTAGCATAAGAGAAAATATATAGGATATGGAGAGAAAGGTTGGGGTAAATATTACATAAGATACTACCTCTTCTTCTTAGAGGAGAAAACTTCTAGCACAAAACTCTCCAGTTATATGAGACTTGGAGGAATTTATTTTCAAGAGAAAAATATTGATAAGCCTCGGAAACAGATCATAAAAAGGAAACGTAATTCTTCCATCAAAAAATTATCAACAAATCTTTTCAATAAATTGCTTCTTATTATCGGTCCTCTCACTCTTTTAAAATTATCCTGTATTCCTTCATTATATGAAAAAGAATTAATAATAATAATAATAATATCGCAAGTGCTCGAGAATAGTTTTTAGCATGGATACAATATCTCAATGCCGCGCGGTAAATGTCAGTAACATTAATATATAATTAAAAAATTCTCTCTTTCATCCCTTGGTATAAAAAATTCTTTGCTTGATCAAACACCCTATTCAAAGAATCAAAAGCAGGGTCTTTTAAACGAAATCTCCGCAAAAAAATAAGATCGCATTTGTCTTGTTTCGGATGCTTTCCTCGATCTCGATGATGGAAGGAATGAAAACGTGTCAGAGAGGAAGGATGGGTAAAAAAACGAAAAAAAGAAAACAAGGTAGAGAAAGAAAGAGGTGACGAAACTGACGAAGGTGGGCATCAGGTTTTTGTGTATCTCCACGATAGACCGCGTCGCGGTGCAGGATACGAATTGAACCGGCCACGTGCATAATGTATGAGAAACGCGAAAGCCCGTCATTTCAGCCGCTCCGCCGCTTTCCTTTTGTGACATCGATCTGGTGGTGTCTCAATAATTCAACGCGGGAAACGGCGCAAGGCGCACCACGCCACCACCAGCTCGGCTCCCCTTCAATATCCCTTGCCGCTCTGCCTTACTCGGGCCGCCTTTCTTCCACTTCCACGTCGATTTTTTCTTGTGCATCGTCCATTCGCATCATTCGCCCCACTCGGGTCTGCTCGGGTCGCAGGTTGACCACGCGCGATGCTCAAACGAAGCTTTGCGACACGATACCAAACGCGAAGCGATATAACCGTCTGGTGAGCAGTCGCCGCCACATGCGCACATTTCGACAATAGTCGCTGCTTCTGTCCCCTTATTATTACACATGACCTTTACAATGTTGCCTCTCCACCCAATATTTATCCTATTCAGGGTATCCATAAATATATTTCCAAAATTAATCATTTGAGAAGTTTTCAAATTTTACGGTTGATTGCGAAAGAGAATGGCAAGTTCTATTATAATATATAGACATTTTTTAAAGACATTTTTTATATATTGCATCACGAGTCCTATTTATAATCCTATTTATCCCTCGATTTATCCTATTTAAAAAATATATGTATAACCAATTTTCTATATAGATATAGGGCTTTATAAACACTCTTATCTTTCATTTTAGGGTCTGTAAATATCTATAATCTTTCTTTAAGTAGAAATATATGTTGAAAACGAGTAATTTGATGATAATACAAGCAACAAATAGAAAATTAATGATTTATATATAAGGATTCCTGAGCTACCCCAGTTAATCCGTGTAGAAATGAAATGTCACTGGTCACGTGTGCATGAAATTAGTAGCCCCTAATTCTTCTTTCAAAATCGATATCATTACTTCTCCTTAATTCCACACTGTTTTCTTCCTCGCAAAGAACATTAAAATAATTGAAAAAATTAAAATAGTAGAAACACTGAATTAAAGTGCTTCCATTTTATAAAATTGGAACAAGATTCATACGCATTTAATTTTATGAAAAGATAAATCCGCATCTATATTGTAATACCTTCATTTACTATATACGATTAACCAAAAAAGTCGATAAAAATATTGTATAAAAATCCTAGAAGAGATAAAAAGCTTTTTCATGTTTTTAAAACCCTTGCATGAAGGGTAGACTATAAATCAAGCCGAAACTTTTGAAAGTTGTGTGATCCAAAAAACGACCTACGCAGCAACTTTTTCCATTTTTCGGTTTTATTGTTTTATTTACACATGGGATTTTAAAAAATACAAGAGTTGCTGATATATATGTGAATAAAAAATCAAAAAAAATCCTCATATTCAAATATTACATATACGGAAATCTTCTTAGCTCAGAAATATTCAAAATTATGATTTTATAATATATGTTATTATGTACCATGATCCAAAAAATTAATAATATTACTCTAAATCAGTATCTGAGTTCCAAAGTATCAGAAAAAGACAATTTTCATAAAGTAGCTTTTAATAAAATATGACAATGTGATACACTCTTTCAAAACTTTGATCCTCATTTAAGTACCTACTCCTTCTTGGAAACTGTCCTATATAGTACGATAATACGGCAACATGTTTCTTCTCGGGTACTCTAAACACGCAGTTTGTAGTTGAATTCGTGCAATCTTAAAGTTTTAAGAAGTTTATTTTGAAATTTTAATATTCTACAATAGTCATTTATTCCTTTTAGAATTATTCCCTTACCTTCAATTAAAAATTTCACAATTTCAATACAAAATTATGTTTGCGAAAATGATAATGAGGGGTTTTTTATACTTCCTTATTTCGCATTATAATATATGAATAAATATATGAATTAAGATATGAATGGGGAAGGGAAAAATTGGTCTACGTAAAATAATACAACTCACATTGTTTTTAAGCACGGAAATCTCATAAATTCTTTAAAAGAAGATTCTGTATGAATATTGAATATAATATTACATACTTCAGAAATATTTATCTTCGTGAATACGAGTATGTAGAATGATTTTAGTCGACTGATGCTGCATTCCGAAGTCACTTGATGAGCATATAACAGTGGCGTGTGTCCCTTTAAACAACTGATGCCGAATGGGCTCCATATAAATAATTAATTCAGTTTCGTAAAACTTTCTTGCATCCTTTTTCTTATAAACTTTTTATTTTCAATGCACTTCCGATGGAATTTCATTTGAGAATTACATTTTGTATCGAGTGGACATGACGGTCTGCTTTCTGTGGATTCACAAGGGGGCAAGCAATCAGCTAGTTATTTCGATAGCCGTAGAGCTACCATCTGCAGGGTTTCCTATATATATACTTGATAGGTATAGTGGCATATGGTTTCATCGTGGCCACGACCTGATTTCATCAATTTCGTAGATAGCACTCCCTGTCCAAAAGTTCGCATACGGCACTCAATAAACCCTCAGCTTGAAAGAAATTAATACAATTATCTCCTAATTTAATGAAATTATTATTCATTTGTAATTAAAAATGAGAATGTAGAATATACTTAATTTCTTTTCTAAAAAAAATCCTCTCTAAAAAAAGTAGTGTAACGAAATATCTTGAAAATGTGGCATACATTGTTGTACCAAACCTGATTAGCCTTTGAATGACTTGAAGTTGTAAGAAGCAATTATTGAAGAAGAAAAATATAATAAAAATTTATTTTATCACAATATAAGGATGTTTAATTCAACTGAATAATTTCTCTGATTCGAAATATATGTATAGGAATCATTTCAAAACGAAATTGAATAGAATAGAGCAAGTTATGCGTATTTCAAGTATATGTAAATTAATCCAAAAACTATAGATGAAGTTACATGACAGCGTCGAACTCTCCAGTAGGTTGCATCTTGAAATCTGAAATCTGAAATCTGGATGACGTGCTCGGAATGATTTCGTCCGAGATTTCAACGTCGAATCTATTGAGAGAGTAAATAACTTCCGCGTCAGAATGACTGAATTACATCGATGTAACAGTACATGGAGAGTATTCTGATGCTTTCGACTTTGTCGGTACGAATACATCGACACGTTGTCGTTGGAATCCAATATTGATCGGGGAGTAATTTAATAGCGAATTTAGGACTCAGTATTCGAAGGGCTTTATGCATTTCGTGAAACGTGGAGTTTCCCTATATCTGCCTCTCGTCCTCTCTGGAAAGCTAACACAAGTTACATGCACTGAAAAGCAGAGGTGTAAAAAACGATCGATATACTAGCACATGTTTTACGACCAGACTATCAACAGTATTATCCAGGCAGAGAGAAAATGTTTCTCGACAACGGTAATTCTTTTGTGGGTAAAAATATTTTTTAAATTGAAGACTTTTTATACAGCTAAAATATATAAAAGCGGATATATATTAATATATATGTTAAATTTTTCTGATTTTGTAAAATATGTATGGAATAATAAAATAGCGGGTAAAGAAGGAGAAAAAAATGTTTATAATTGATGTAGTCACTGCTGTTGGTAAACTTTAGTATGTTTTTGTAAATTAATAGAAAATGATAGTTGAAATAATAATGGTGGCTGGGTTTGTATAGATGTATTAAGACGTTTGAGAAATATGCTCTAGGAAGGAGGTCGTTGTACGCTAGGGTAAATCTATTATAGGGGGATAGGTTTACCGCACGAGACCCCAGGTGCATTGCTAGTCCATGGGCAGAATGGAGCAAGCTGTGAATTGAGGGATCAATGACCTTCACCATGTGTCAGATTGGGAATTCTACTCGTATGCAATTTTATTAGATTTGTCCGACTTGGTTTAAAAATAGCTTTTCTGGCAGCTCAAACTCTTAAAACTATAGCTCTTATTCCATAAAATGAAATAGATTTATCATTGTAATTCAGAACATGAGACTTTTTTTTCTCTCAAAAAACCCCTCGTCAAGTGAAGATACTACTAAATAAATAAAAATTAGAGATTACCTTAAAGTTCTTAAAACTTTTTGTGACCAAGTTTATGTCCCATGAGATGGTAGCCTCTTAGAAGCTACCCTCTTTGAAAATTTATTTTAGCACTTTAAGTGGAAAATGTCGGATGTTAAGGCAAGTGCCTAAAGTGTGAATTCGAAGTCAAGTGTTGTTGTGAAGAGTAGAAAACAAGAGGCGGGAAAGGGAGAAAAGGAAGAAAAGGAAGATGATAAAAGAGGAAGAAAATTATGGGGCGAGAGCGTGGATGGTGAAATAAGAAGGCCAAAGAAGAGATCGGGCAAAACGCTGGAGGGTTGGGAGGACGAATGAACACGCAGTAGGGTCGCTAATCGCGAGGCTGGAGACTGGGAATAAGGGAACCCTGTGAGTTGCCATGGAGGGTTGCTCAGCATCACCCACGGTCACCATCCAGGGCTCCTCTCTGAATCGTATACTTCTCTATAGCCCTGACCGAGAAGGGTGAACGAGGCTAGTCGATACCCACATCACAGCATCCTCGAGGCCGATATCGATACTATATCTACTATCTACTTCGAATATAAATTAAAGACGCAACATACTTTACGCAATTTTTTTATGCTCTCAAAACACCATCAAACTTTTATGTTTAATTCATACTTTGAAGGAAATTTAATGGAGACCTATTTCCGATTTTCATGATTTTTTTTAAGATTTTGTGGAATTTTTAAGGTTTTTTTTATTATATTTCGAATAATTTTAAGGGATTTCATGAAACACCCACACGATTATTTTCTTTTCATCCTTAAAATTTCAAGGCATTCAAATCCCAATCGTGTTTTGCAAAAACAATGTATGCAAGAGTTCCGAGACCTTTTCGTTAAACGACTTTTTTTTTTAGAGAGAGAGGATTAGTTATAAGCATATAGCTAATTATAAGCTATTCAGCTTATCCTGCTTTCTACTGTTTTTTAATGAAAATAAAAATAATTCCGAAGAGATTTCGATAAGAGAAACGCATTTCGTGACACATACTTAGTTGATGTTTGTGTCTTCGTGACATAAGTTGTAAGAGCACGCAAACCTTAACGTTTTGAGGGCGAAAACACATCAAGTTTTCTGTCCTAGCGTCGAATAGGTTAAAGAACCTCATTTTGCGTGTTAAAGATGAGCGTTATTTTCTAGTCTCTTTGTAATATATCGTCGACCATTTTTTTTCATAAACTCAGGTTGACATTAACTAGAGATACATACATAGATAATATTGAGATTATGACGAAAAGCTAACATTAGATGGCTAAGAAAAATGTTATCTAAGTTTCTTTCAGTGTCAATTCTAATATCTAGATTGATGGGTTATATGTACTGTCATTATGA
This sequence comes from Synergus umbraculus, assembly GCA_900474325.1. Taxonomy (NCBI): domain Eukaryota; kingdom Metazoa; phylum Arthropoda; class Insecta; order Hymenoptera; family Cynipidae; genus Synergus; species Synergus umbraculus. Next base: position 24,141 of record UCOK01017627.1, read on the forward strand.
CTAAGCTAATTTAAACAGTAGAGAAAGTATAGGGCATGCAGATATTTTTACCCGATTCCTATCTTATTTTAAGTGCGCAACGTAAAATGAAATGATGAACGTGGATAAAATAACTATTTGTTCTGAATAATTTAACGTTATAAACTGAAAATTTCGGAATTTCAGATAAAAATCGTCGAAAAATTTAATTTCGTTGTTTTTAACTCTGATGGCTCATATAAACGACATTCTGAGTTTTATTTTTATTATAATATATATGTTCATATATAGGAAACTGTACAAGTTAAGTTTTGAAACGAACTTAGCCCTGTGGGAATATTTTCATTAGTTTCGAATGTAATCATAATTAAAGATAAGTGTAGCAAGCTCGTTTCTACATATAATACCTTTTTATATAGAATAGATGAAAACTCTAGTAACTTCACCTTTTGTTCGTGTATAAAAAAAATAATGACCCTTGCGTTTATTAAAATTAGATGAATCGTCATTTCATTTAGTTAAAATATAAAAAATATATTTTTTTCAAATAGAAGTTTTTGTCAGAAAAGGAATATCTTCAAAATCGTGTAAAATCACTTGAAAACCTTTTATATTTCCTAAAATTACTTGAAATCTTTTCCAATACTCTGAGATCTCTTGAAATCTAGAATAAGCACAAGCTGGCTAAGACCCCACCAGAACCCCATAAAAATGTCTGTACAGGTAGTAATACTTACCAGAGAAACTGAAATTAAAAGACCCTACCTAAAAAAATCGATAGTAAAGCCTCAACGAAAAATAAATAAAACCCAAACTTCCTAAGCCCCGAACGCTTTCCCATTAGTCGACCCAGTTCCCCACGGAATCTCCAGGAGAGAATCCAGTAGGCTTTTAGGCTTGAGGCTGAGCTCGTGGATGTCCCCGTATCTTTTTTGGCGCAGTGTGCAATGACTAACTTATTGCGGACATGGTTGATTGGCCCAGTGATACGCAGACTAAGAATGAGAAAGGGGGAAAAAGAAAAAGGATGAAAATATAAAGAAAAATAACGAAGTGGAAGGGATGAAGTTTGTGGAAAGATCGCGGGATGAGGAAACGAGAAGGGGTGTAGCTCATAGAAAGGGTGCGTGGGTTTTCTCGTAGAGGGTGCGTAGAACGAAGAGGGGACATTCGTAGGGGATAAGAGGACTTGGCGAAGGGTGGCATGATGGAAGAAGGGTGTAGTGGGGGGTGAAAGGGGGAGAAAACTCGAGGGTGCGTATAGGCCTGGGAAATCAGTCGCGGACGAGCTGCGTTGGGGGTTTTATCTATAGCACTCTTCTCTTTACGGATCTCCTTCTATCTGGATACTACGCGTTTTCTGCGGCGCAAAAAGAAAGAAAAAGTAATTCAGATTGAGAGCTCTAAATTCCCTGACGCACAGTAGTCGACGCGCCATTTTTAAACAGCGTTTAAAGCAAAACTCAGTGCAATTTCTAGTATTTATTTGTATATTTATCATCAAAACGCGAGTGGTTGATTGTGTCTTTAGCAGACTCGATCCCGGCACTTGGATTTATTGATCTAATTTTCGCGCTCGTGCCAAACTAGTTCAAGTTTTTTCTTCATCGTGCAAACGATCAATTCTCGGTAGTGTTTATACTCGTTCTCCGTTCACCACGTTGTCACAAATGGTTCATATTGTGGAACTTGTTCCGCCAAGTCGGAACGACTTTCGAATGGTGAGTTCACTTGATGAGATCATTAAATTCTCTTTTCTGTATAACATTTTTTTTTCTTTTTGTATAACTATATTACGCTTTTAGCAAGAAGAGAAAATTTTTCACATGAGTTCCTTGCATGTGAATTGTCGCGAATTTGTGTAAATGATTCGAATGTAACTTTCGAGCAACCCTTCAAGTTCAATTTCTAGCAGAAATGGGAAAAATATCGTGGAACCTCTCGACAAAATCTGGAATTTCTTACCGAGAATGTAAGAGGGTTCCTGTGACCCACTTTTTCTACGACTTGCGCTTTATATCCGGCGAGGTGCACAAACGACCCTTTCAGAATTCTAAAATAATTATAAGAATAGGTGATAAAAGGGAAAAAACTAAATTTAAGACTGCTGAGTGTTATTTTATTTTATTTTTTACTATAACATTCTTCTTTCTATGATTAAAGTTATAACTACTCAAAAAATTGAATCGTGATTATTAACCCTTGATTATTATTTCAAGTGCTCTAGAGTGAAATTATCTCTAGCAATTTTGCTTAATTAATCCCGATTAAGAATTTGACGATCTACTGAGAATTTAGAAGTATGTACCATTCGCGTCTGCGTCGTAAAGATCCATTCACACAACTTGCATAACCCACGTGCTTATTTCTCGCGTGACTGGAGTGCATATGTTAGAGTATGCGTGAGCGTGTTTCGTGTATATTCGAGAACCTAACATGTAACATGTTGTAGAATTGTAGGGAATATCAAAGCATTGCGTTTACAATATCCCCCCTCCTCTTCTGGGTGAAAAAGCAGCTGTTCACTCAAGCGCGTGCGGTTTCCTTTAGTCAGCATATTGCTGACAGTGCCACGTTCTACATTTATGTATTAGATGTAAAAAAACTGTCTTATCATTCAAGCTTAACACTTTAGCAGAATCCATTAATTCTGATTTCACTGCTCATGAAATCTAATGAATTACTTTCTGATTCTCAAGTTTTGTTTAATAACACTGCTCAAAAGTAACGATTTACATTTACTTTTCATTTATTAGCTATATTCAGATTGTGCTCACATTGGTAACGGTAAAGTACATATATTTTTTTGCTTTTTGGAAACATGTATGTAACTAGAAACAATTTATCCGAAATTTCAAGAGATTTTAAGCTATTTTAGAGTATTTAAAGGAAGTTAAAAAAATTTTTAAATATTGCAAAAAAAGAGGCAACATATGGAAATTAGTAATTCCTTAGGGGGTCAGTCAGTAAGGTACGTATACCTATGGGAGATCGATGAGGATTCAAAAAGCGTTCTTTTTTTTGTATCAAAAATACAGAATGGAACAGATGGCAAGTTCTCAAGAGATGTGGGGTTACTGTTGATGTAGCTCTGTGCATCAATTAATGCAGTTGCACACATGAATGTGTGAGCGCATAACGGGGCGGTAATGTGGCCTGCCAGGCAGCCACATAAGTACTGGAGTCCCATCAATCCAGACTCTCCATCACTCGATGATCCCTTATGATCCCTCATAAACCTATCTTCCTTATAGGTAAATCTCATATATTCTGCATGTATTCTTCTTTATCTTATTCATTTAAGACCTTGTTTATATTACCTAATTAGAAATTGTGTTTTATTTCTGAAGTTGGGTCTTAAATCAAAAACTAAATATTAGATCGGAATGATGCTTTTAACTATGAGACGTTAACCTGACGTCAAAATTTTCATGTCAGTAGAATTTCCGCATGAAATTTCTAGTGGAATTTTCACGCGAAATTTCCATAGAGCACTTTACGTACAATCTTTCCTCGTGGAATGTTTATTGCGTAGATTTGAGCAATTTAACTTTCGTCAATTTCTCTTAATAATGAAGAATGTTACAAAAAGCTCAAGTAAAAAATTTTAAACATGTAAAAGGCTATTTAATCACATAGGCCAATCGTATATATGTTAATTCATGAAAAACATATATGTGTTTCCTGAAAAACCAAACCATGTCTTAATTTCTGCGAAGGTATAGTTAAAATTATTCATATTTTTTATACGGTATATTAATTTCAAAGCTTATCTAATTGTAGGAACATATTTCAATTTCCAATCGCAACATTTCATTAAATATGGAAGAATTTTTTAATATTATTTTTTTCAAATTATATTTCAAACGTAAAATATTCTAAAAATAGTTGGCCTTTTAATAAAATGAAATGCCGACATATATATATATATATATCTTTTTACAAATCCGCTTAAGGGATAAAAATAGCAGAAAAATACGAAAGTATCTAGACAAAGAATTCTGATAATTTTATCACCGTGCGTAATCTTGGTATATGGCCGATAAAAAACATTTCGCGTTTCTTCGTTTCCATAGCAGAGCCTTATATGTATTCATTTCTATTACACCAACATCCAATGACGCGGTGCGCCGCTCTTGACAATAAAACAAGAACTGTATAGAGCTGGATTCTAAAGGTAGGCAGGCTAGAGGACGTAGGGCAACAAGCACGTGGAACACAGGTGTAGCATTCATTGATATACGAATGCTGCTCGTAACTAAAGTTTCAATGCGATTTAACCCCGGCTACGAGCACATTGTTCTTCCATCGTGTCAAAAGGAAAAACAATCCTCGTTCCTGGCTAGCTACCATGCAATTTTTTAATTCCATCGCTACAACAGACTTCCCAGAGATTTTTCATTTGTCCAGAAAAAAAATTGAAACTCGTCAAAACTGGAGGCGAGTTTGGTCTTTTTAAAACCACCCGTGCGTGCATTTTTACATAGGGCGGTAAAAATGTCATTAAGGGGATTAAAAATTTGTTCTCTCATTTAAATCCTATATATTTAAAAAGTATTATTACCATATAGGTATCTAGAAAATATCGAAGACATTGTTGTCGAAAACCTGATTGTTGGTTTTTTGGAAATTGCACAAATTCTGTGAATGTGCCGAATTTGCGTTAGTTTTTATAATTTTTTATAAGATTACCGATATAGTATTGAAGAATGCTGGGAATACAAGCAGTGTACCTAAGTATATTGACATTTAAACCTCAAAGGACCTGGTTGTGATTATCAAAGGTGTATTCTGAAATCAGAGAATTAATTTTGTGTTTCCATTTATTCACCAATTAGGTCGTATGGAATCTATTTAGATCTAATCTGTTATAGGAAGCTCGATGTCGAATATGCGGCACTCGATGAAAGCTGCGAATTGTGTTTGCTTTGGTGCATTCGACGAATTAGTAGCATTAACCACACAGTTATGCATTGTTTCAATTGTTGTGTGTTGAGAATTTGGAACATAGTTGCATTAATTATTGAATCGAGTCTAAGACATATATAGTTAAGACTAAGTCCTAACTATGAAAGGACGCGGTACAAATGAGTGCGTCTCAGTTCATATTCACAATGTTTGTAGTAGAAGATCCACACAAATGAGAAATCCTATGAGAAATGCGCCTTCTCAAAGTAATTTGAATGATAAACAAATATTTGAGGTTTAATTGTTATAATTGAATATAATTTAGTTTATAATTAAAGAAACTGTAGCAGATTTTAGATTCTAAAATATACATTGTATATTGTATATATATATATATATATATATATATATATACTGTAGATTCATTATGAATTTGTCAGAATGCTGAAGGAGATGATTGAGATATTGTTGCTGGGTTTATTGGAACAAATAAGTTACATATAACTTAACTAACCAGAGAGATGGGTAATCAACTAATGAATATATCGTTGGTGAAGAGCGAATATAAATCATAGCAAAGCACGCCAAACTCTGCAGGGAGAACCTTATCTTCGATCAGTACATTGATTGCAGGCAGGCAGGTCAAATACCGGGATCGCCGCTCGGCACGAGCATGATAGCTTATTCAATTTCCGAAGCCGTATTCACTATTCAATTCGGTGGTTATCAGTCTGCAAACATCCGGTATATCTGGATATCACAATACTTCCAAATTTTCTTTCCAAAGCGAACTACAAATCTCCTAAATCAAAATAATCAAATAATTACAAATTAATTAGCAACTGCAATTACAATTCATTAAGTAATTTTACTGAAAAGAATATAATACTTATCTTGTGAAGAACCTTCGTGTTTTGGAGGGTTATCATTTTGTCGATTATCTAGAGCCGCGACATGCTTTTCCGCATTGTGTACAATGTACATAGATAATCGAGCTTAATTAATTGCTCGAGAAGTGCGCACAAGGCTCAGCAAACACATTTACTTATTACCATCCATCTTGAGTGGTGTCCCTCGGGGGAATCGATTTTCAAAGTGCAGGGTGGTGATGACATGGGACACGACGCGACGGGGTCGTCGTTCGATCGTATTAACGCAAGAACTATATGTAGGCGCGGCAATGTACATTCCGTCGAAAGCGTCACACTCCTCAGGAGTCTCTGTTCGTGACGCGAAAACGTAATACCGACATGTGAAGAAATAAAATATAATATAAAGGAATAACTCGATTTTCCCCCATTGGCACTATCCCGATCGAAATTCAATTATATACTGCAGAGAGCAAAATTTGAATAATAGAGCTTAAAGATATCAAGAGAAAGCTTTTATCGATTATTATTATCATTTTTATCGATGTTATTATAGACACTTATTTTTTGTCTTCAAAGGACTCTGAAGTAAGCCATCAGAGTTTCAACCATCGCAGAGCTAGGTTAAGCCATTCGGTTAAGTCTCGTGCTTTTGGTGATCAGTGTAATCACTATTGACTGTAACATATCCCCATGGTCGTAGGAGACATATTTACACGATGCATTCTACGTTCCACGTTAAACTTCCCTGGAGAGAGAGCCGAGGGGAGGCATATCTGAGTTCCGGTATCTAACGGACCCGAGGTCTCCCTGACGACAAGGGTAACAACAAACGCCTAATGGCTAATACCTGGCTCAAAGTTTAATTTCCTGGCCTGTGGACAATGCTGAAAGTGACCTCGCCTCCATCCCTCTCGCTCGGTACTCTATATTCGCTGTAAAGTCTTCTCTCCTCTTTGCTTTTTCGACCCCCTTTGTGTCTTGCACAACTACATTTACAGCGAATAGCCGGTAATAACAGCCGTAGAATATTAAATGTCTGATTGCTGGGAAACTGTCCCCCTGTCCTTTCGTCCAGCAAGTCGCCTTTTGTCGATTGCGTGTTCGCGACAACTTTCCTCGATTCTAGACTTCTACGTGACTACAAATCGACAGGTGCGCGTTATTCACAGCGATAATGCCTAATGATACTTTAATTGATGAATCCAAGAATTACCTTTCCAGCACCATTTCTATTCGAGGGGAATTTTAGATGAAGTGCTCCTCCGCTTTATAGATTTTTATATGAGACTATATTTAGAGGCGATTATATATACATATATATTAGATATTATATTATTATTTATTATTTTGAAAGTACTTTTTCTATGGCCCGCGTACTATACTTCACTACCAAACGAAACGATAAAGAATAGAAAAAAGAGAAAGCGTATATGTACTATGTATATAATCCCTTTATCCCTCGAAATAACATTTGCATAAAGTCAACTCTAAAACAACGATTAAAACATTTATGACTGAAGTCTCAAATCCACGTGCACGTTTTACTACGAGCATTTGCCTTCTTGTTGACTGAATCTGCCACAAGTGGAATAGTCGAAATACCTTAGTAATTCGTATGCATAGAACTGCGGGTTTGATCGCACACGTCGACCTTAATTCGTACTGTCAAACTTGATACAGAATTAATGTTGGAAAGATTTTCTCTTTAAGATTTCTCAACCAAATATTTTTTTCAAGCTATACCTCAATCTTACAAACAAGTGATCCAAAAGAGTTTTTTAATGTTGATGGGATATTGACCAGTTTTTCTTACGTGCAGAGGTATTTACTAGTAAGAGCATGACGCGCCTTGTGGGGTTCTTGCATGATCTTTCCATGTCAGGACCACGTTAGAGATGAAAATGAAAAATTCGTTAAATGCTATTACCAGATGTAAGCGACGACATAGTGAGAAGAAGATTGGCTGGGAAGAAACAGCAGGTTAGAATAGTCTTCGAAACAGTGGGATAACAGCTGAAACCTGTAGAATATGGGATGTTACTTGGAAGGGGATGGAGGATTGGGAAGCGACCTTTATATATCTAGCATCATGAATCATGCATCTCCGACCCAACGAGGGAATTCTACAGTGGCACTAGCCAACCAACTCGCCGTCTGACAAATAAACAATGTTATTTGTTCGGTACGACCTATTCCATCTCTGGAACCAGCCGGAGAGAACTCGCAGGATGGGATATTCCGGGGACGGGACGAGGGTGCAGACGGCTTTCCTGGTCCACAGCGAGGATCCTCCTTCTCCTCCCCATTCCCTGACAGCCAGCCGACCCTGTCAGCACCAGAGACCTCTCTGGCGCGAATGGTGTTTGAGCAAGGCCGAAGTGACGAGGGGTGGACGTATATCTATCGGACACTAGGAACCAAACAAATAGCGTTCTAGTATACTTCCACACTCGAAAACACTCCGGACATTCGAAATCCTGCAGTCTGAACTCCGTGTTTCCCTCTTTCATTCCGCCACTGAAAACACCTCCGGGTGATCGAAAATCTATCGAAAAACGATGTAAGGAATTGCTCGAATAAAAGAAACAACTTCCGGATTCGAAGTGAGTTCTGAGTCTTTGATTCGACTCAGCCCAATCCTTCTTCTTTTCACCACTTGGAAGAAAAAATCATTGAAAGCGCTTCATTAATAACAACAAATATCTATAATGTTATAAGATAATACATATTAAAATTAGGAATACTTATAGTTGAAGTATGTGAATCTCTATATTAAACATTTGGATCTTTTTCCCGTGAACTACTTGTGGTTGGCGTTTCAAAACTAACGGTACTGATGTAGTAGAACTTTTGCAATTTAATTATCTTCAATTAGCTCTAATGTGCTCCTCGTTTTCTGTTTCAGATGAACCGTCCTATTCAAGTGAAGCCAGCGGACAGTGAAAACCGCGGAGGTGAGGACAAGCGATTCACTAAATCGAAAATAAAGATCAATAATTAAGAATACAATAATACGTCCCCATTAACTATTCGAGTCCGTGGTATAATATTTATTTTCAGACCTGATGGAAAAATCTTTCAAGTCCATAGACGACACGATCGTTTATCTACAGATAGATTTCTTCCCTTCATTTTTGCATTCAGATAAAAACCCAAAATTTTCATGATATACAATATTGATTCAATTAGTCGAAAGCTTCTGATGAACGGTCGTGTTAAATAATATCATTCACATCTACATCTCTAATTGTGATTTATATTACAATACAGAAATTATGTACTTACAATATAGATATCTATACTATTTTCATCATACAAAACTTTCATCAATTCTATTCAAATCATTTCTTTTGAAAAAGTCAAAACTTCTTTCTCATACATCCAATCGCTATTCCCCTGAGGATTTAACCTAAACATTTTCTTGTTTAGGTCCGATGAATGATCCTGTTACGACTCCTACTTTTAAAAAGCAAAATTCGGGCTATATAAAGTACAGACAAACGAGTGTACGTATGCGGGATGTGTTTCTCAGAGTGTGCATAAACTAGTTTCAGAAATCACTGTCATCTTATCTTTCTATGTCTCACTGCAATTTTTCAAATACAACGCGTTTACTATTTACATTTTCAAATCTCCCATCACAGAAGATTTAAAATAGCAATGAATATCTTATATATATATGTACCTAACATGTATGTAGTTTATATGCGACCTAAGCGCAGATTATTGTTGACGTATACTTTTTCTCACAACTGCAGATCGTTACAGGATAGCTATTCAAAACCAAAGATGATGTGCATTCTCATATTTTCTTTATTTCCCTGGAATATTATCCTCTTCGAATAGAATATAAATGGCAGGACTTCTTTAAAAAGGATCAAAGAATTCAAAACACTTTCTTGTGAGGCGCGATCCGAATGAAAGGCAAAACATCTTCCTCAGTCTTCCTAATCTCTAAGAGACCCTGTGCTCATCATTCACGATGTCTATCCCTGTACTGAATTTAGATCCATCCCTAACCCGAACGTCTTTCTCGTGCGATATCCTTTCCGTAGTCCTTAGCAGTTTGCTTGGACTCAGATGAGGCGGGATGATGATGCAGGGATAGACGGGAGGCAGGAGAGGAGTCACGTAATTCATATGCTAATCTGGAGGAGATGCCATTGTAATCTCCGGTCGCCCGCCTCGGCACGGCCCACAAAGCCTTACCTTGACGCGGATGCAAGCAGAGTGATCCAGAGCTGCGGAAGCTGTATAACTATGTAGATGCTGTATCCACGTAGGAGGAGAGTTCAATCAGGGGTTACTGAACTTTGGCGACACTGTCAACCAGACCATGCATTCCCTTTCGGGAAATCTCCCAGCCAGTCTATGCAAAACGATCACGAATTTCATTTCTGATCCCTCGATCTTGACACATTTTCCTTAATCCCCTTTTAGCCCAATCAAGATATTCAAAACTAATTGAGAAGCTTCGTACGAGAAATTACAATTCCTCGAAAGTTTCCCAGTGATGATTGCATTCGTACTTGCTAGTTTAAAACTGACGGTATATATAATATTCTCCTCAAATATTCAATTAACTTTTAAAAGTTCATAAGAAATATACTGAATCTGTCGCAAAATCTGTAAGTTTTGCTTGTTGAATTGTTCAGGAGCAAACAAAGCCTTTACTCTTCCTTCTTTTGGTGCTGAAATGACAGGATCGCAAAAAGATCTTTACCTTTCACTTGCAGAGTCAAACGTTGAACCCTCTCTAACGCCTCGTGGCAAGAGGTTTCATTGTTCAAGCGATTCGTCGACTTTTCCTGCGTTAATGACTGCCCTTTACAGGCCATCTTGGTATCCCGCCACACAGCTTAATTACATCACTCCCTTCTCATCGCGATGGCACTTTAACGCGTCCCTGCTTCACAAAGTAATGTCCTATTAGCAGTACAAAGGATGGATCAAATTTTAATTGCAACGCGTTAAGTCGGCACTTCGTTACCTTTACTTCCTCGGCATCTGCTGCGGATTGCCAAACCTTTTTCTATACTATAATTCTATATGAGAACTCAAAAGTCCAATCTTTTTATCCCAAATCCATAGTTTCTATTGATGTCTTCTTGTTATTTTCCCATGTGAAAATATCTGGGAAAAAAAGTATATTTTTTTATCACGACGATGATTGAAAGGACACTTAAGACTTGACAGAAGATCAGGAAAAGATCCCTTTGCTCCCCTATCTTCTGCTTGCATTCGCGTTTTCCCAAAAGGTCGTTTACGCGAAATACAAAAGTCGGACGAATCCGTTATAAAAAATGTCAAAGGGTCATCACTCGCATTGACCCTGGGTGTCTGTTTGTCCCTTTGGGTCAAAGATAGATTTTTCATCGGCCGATGTCCAGCACTGCGTGCCGACCTTTTTCCCCTTCTCGACGACCCTGTTTTCTTCAACTGCCGAAATTAAGATTGTCAGAAGAGTACCTACAGATTTGAGAAATGCGTATTCCGCGAAGTTAAACTAATTCGAGTAAAGTTTTCTCAAGTGGATAAGGTGAGTGGGAGCTGTACCGAAGCTAGTTGAGCAAGTAGATATAAGTTTCGATCCCTCGGCGAGCCATCTTGCCTCCACCAACAGCACTCGCGCACTATACTTCTTCGAGATAAACGCAGCGGGATAGCATCTCCCATTCTACTGACACTGCTACCAACTTTACAATTGCCCCTACCAACGATTATTTTCCTGCTTTCTCTGAGTAATTTTCTTCCATTCTTGAAATGTTTATTTCAATTCAATTCAATATTTATCAAATTCGAAATATTCAGCATTTGAAATGCTAAAGTGAATGTGCATCATCAAATTAATGTAAAACTTAACTTACCACAGCTCTTAGGACGTAATATATGTTACCTAACTCTCTCAATGAATAAAAGAAAAGAGGAAACGGGGTACGCGAAACGAAAGGAGATAAAGTACTGACGTAAAATATTAATTACACTGCTGGAGATTGCTCGCTATTTAGAAGCCCTCATCCATTCGACATGCGTTAATTCGCTTAAAAGTTTTTACGATGCGACCGCTGGTTGCTCGAAAAACCCGGACACATTAGGTTTCTTCCTCAACTTACTCCAAGCCATTATTTTTCTCATCGTGTGCCAATTTATTTTACTCTACCCGTATAATGTCTTTCTCTTTATTGAGTTATCTTCTTTATAAACGCTTAACGCGACAAACTTTAGTTAAGTTGAATCGTACTATTTAATTCCACAATTGTTTCGTTGCTTTTCTCTTCTTCAGAAAACTTTTGTCAAATCATAATTTCCCGTGGGTAGATTTTTTCTGGGCGATAGGGCCTAAAGGAGGTGTTAATACTTTGTGAAACGGCAAAGGTCCAATTCCTTGCTCGTGGCAGTCTCGACGGTACAATGGAGCAGGCGTTCAATGAAAAGTACCCCGGGCTAAGAGAAGAGCTCTGTCTGTGAGGAGGTACGACAACTTTGAAGAGAGGCAGAGGTACGACGATGCTGCAACTCAGGCGAGAATCTAATTTCCCGAGACAAATCCTTAAATGTGCCCTAGAGCCCAGAGAGGGTGCTATACCTTGTGAAATGAGGTGTCGACATTGTCACGTACATCAGACACCTTTATTTCATGCACCTTTCGTATTTTATAACGTTAGCATCTCCGGAAATAAATATCAACGAAACAACCATTTCGATCCATGAAATATAATCCAAATTGTTTAAGGCAATTCTCTCAAGATTTCACTTCTCTCAGGAATCTGTAAAGATAGATATTATACACTTTTGATTATAACATTTAAACGGTTCTTATACCATATTTCTTCTCCTTTTTACCAATTTTGTGCGAGAGAACTACCTTAAAATAATTAACCATCAGGATCTTATCGGATGCATCAATATACTACAGAAAAAAAGGAATAATATGCGTCGAAAAACCCGCTTGTAAATTCAGTAAGGATTCGTGATGAAATTTTTTGTGAATTTCGATGGGGGTTCATTATTGTAGATTGCAGTTGTTCGAAAACAGTAAATTTCGATACTAGTGTGAGAATGTGATTTTAGGCTTGTGTGAATGTTTGTGCACGCGTGAAGCGAGTGGAAAAGGTCAATCAAGGCTAAAATCACTTTCTCGCTCATGCATCGAACATATTTTATTAAACTATCGACTTTTTTATTTGTTTATGGGCAAAATAAGATTTTTTTAAAAGTTTCTTTCTTATTTTCTTAATTTGGAAGGTGGAAAAAGGGAAATTGGAAAAGGTATATAGTGAGAAAAAGGGTTTCGAAAAGAGCGAAGTGAGTTGGGAAATGATGTCAGGTGAAGAAATGTCGATAGTTGAATAAAATAGAATTTGGCTGAACGTTTAACCTAAGTAATCATGCGTAAGCGCTAATACTTGTATGGAATTATGCGTGCATATATATATTTATTTCCCAGAATGAAATAAAGAGAAATATCCTGCAATGTATATTTGAAGTTAGGATTGATATTTCGACTCGAACTAATTCCCTTTTCGAGAATCGCGAGCGAAAAATCCTGATCACTGATGCCCATCGTACTTTGACCCATTGCCATCTCTCTGTTTCTGTTCTGTATTCCAGAGTGCATGATGGACGACGGGAGCGCCTGTGCCATCTTCTGGAAGTAGGAGGCACCGGTGGCGGCTGCTGAAGGTAACTTCGACTTCCAGGAGATAGCTAGCTTCCTTTCAGACCTTCATTCTTCTACTCCACAAAGTGACAGTATAAAAGAAAGAGAGAGAAAGAGAGAGAAAAAAAGAAGAAAAGGAAAAGGATATATTTTTTCTATCACGCTATCACCGCCGATTCAAGCACAATTTGCTGCAAAGTTCATTTTGCTACTCGCCCCTGTCGAAACATTTATCCTTTCGCATTTTTTAAAAAACCTGCCTTCCTACTTCCGCTTCTAATCTGGAAGACGTATTTTATTTCTATAGACTTTAAATTGGATTTGAATTTAAATTTAATTCTTGTTACCTAATTTAATTTAAAATGTTGTTTTTCCTACAAATTCTCTCTCTCTCTCTCAATCCTTCCTGGATCCAACTTAATCGCCATCTCCAGCGAAAAGTATCAATGTCCGCTCTTTACAGATATGACCATATAGTGGCTCGCTCGTTGGATGTATTGTCTCGTTCGTTGTCGATGTGTTTTTATCACCTCTGTATATATATATTATATATATTTTTATAATTATGATGTGAGTTGCGATTTCTCGCTGTACTAGACTTGTTACTATGGAATTTCCACTCCCCGCCCACCTTCCATCGCGGCTGTCCTTTAAATCCCATCACCGCCGCTGGTCATTTTAGCACACTTACACCAACGTACGAAAATTAAACCATAAGAAAAAACATGCCTAGTGCAGATATTTCTAAAAAGGCTTTGCTCAAAAATCGACTAAATTACTTTTAGTGCCCAGAATGATGCGTCCAAAAAAAAAATCAAAATCCAATCAGGCCCATAAATATTCGATAAAATTACGGATAAGGAAACAATTTGAATAATTGGCACCAAGGGTAGCAACCCTTATCGAATAAAATTTACAATCAGAAGTTAGAAATAGCTGCAGTGCTTTCAGAAATAAGCATTCATTTTTGTCACATTTAATTGACTTGTAACTCAAAGAGATGTGACCTCAAGAAAAATAGAACAAAGTTCTCCTCTGTTATGGATTCCCCTAGAGTTCTAAAATTCTCGAGATCTGTCAATACAAATAAATTTATTCCAAAAAACTCAAAATTCTCTAATGAAAATTCGAAATACTCTTGGCATTCTCTCTTTATAGAACTCTAGGCCCTAACGTTTGAGAAAATATCTGAAATGAATTTTTGATGAACTTGGAAACTTGATATCCTACAGGGTTTTCCAAGACCTTCGAGAAAAACTTTGTTCTAAGTAGTGAGTCGCTTTACGTCCCGGTTTTCGCGTTCACGTTCCACTTGTTTCTTCAGCTTATGGTGTAGGACTTAGGTTGACATTGATTGGTTATTTATTATTGTAATTGTGATCATTTTACATTATTATCGTTAATTATTATTATCGTTGCCACACACAGAGCCCCGTGATGTTAGATGTACATTTGCCGTAATTACTCAAGTATATATTGTACGCATCGCAAGCGATACGTACCTATCCACATGCTCATATGTTACTTATTACCCTACCTCCTTTCCCTTAGGATGGTGGATGCTGTGGTGTAACCGTGTAACTTTGTCGTTCTTGGTGTTAGCCGCCAGACTATTTTCTTTAACTGGCTTGCAATTATGATTAATCGAACCTTCTAAAAACACGCTTTTTTTTCTTCCAACCTACAGACAGAAAGCTGTTCGTGGGTATGCTCAGCAAGCAACAGACAGAAGACGATGTCCGACAGTTGTTTTCTGCCTTTGGAACAATAGAGGAGTGCACCATACTTCGTGGACCCGACGGAACTAGTAAAGGTAAGATTTAGAAGAAATTTCTAACACCTTGAAATACAATCTACCTGTAATAATACATCATTCCACACAATACTGCAAAAACACAATCATGGACAAACTATTCTTTGCAATATTCTTGAGAATTGACTTTTCTTTCTCAGAGAAATTTAAACAAGGCATTGAGATCCGCTTCAGCAAAACAAAATTGAAAAAATGTATCTGGATGATGAAAGAATGCCTTTAAGAAAAGGCAAGGTAGTGAAGCCAGCAGGGAAAATTAAAAATAATGCAAGAAAGAAGAATGTAAGTACCTTGCGATCGCTCAAAGAAAGCAATTGCCTCGTTGGGTTGGTCTGTAGCTGGAAAATATAATCGCCCTTGCTTTTGAATATTTGTTCGCTCTGTAAACAGCAGTGAAGCAAGTTGGGTTAGGTTGGACGGACTGAGTGCTAGGCAGTTGCATGCTGAGAGGAGTAATAATTTCCGCCGGACGAGAGAGAAATTTACATAAATATTTTTATTCCAGCACCAAGTGCGCAGGCAATGTAGTCTGTAGAAAGCACTAGCACATACTGTCTCTGGAGATCTCTCTAGAAATATATCCAAGCTTTTTCACTGTATTCTATAATGATATATGTATGATATAGTTTAGAAAGTTTTCCGATTTTATAAAGGGGATCCTTTGATGACAAAATTTTCGCTTTTAATGACGATCAAGTAACATTAAGTTATCCAGAGTGAAGGCGAGCAGAGAAGTGACGAGAAGAGAAAATGGAAGCCTGCAAAGGAAAGGGCGTGAACGTAATTAAATTCCACTTTGAACTAAAACTCACTTCAGTACTTAATAAGATTTTGATTCGCAGTTGTAGGCCTGCTAACACAAACTTGAAAGTAAAAAATTTGTTTACCATTTTTTTTGCAATTCACGTTTAAAGAGTCTTGTCATCTGCCCAGCCGTTCAAATGTAGATGATGTAGATGTGCTTCTAAAAAAAAACCTTATCGTTTATTCTATACACCTCTAGGGATACATCCCTCGTCTTAAGCTCATCCGACCGAAAGTTTCGAAACACGTTTCATCACTGCTAGTTTCATAACTAGCTAATCCGCCCTGTAATGGAGAGATCAGGAGAAGTTATATTGGTCGATACCCTTGATGCAACTCCTCTAGAAACACGTGCGTTCCTTATGGTACGTGTTCAATTTAGGATGGAGCCAACTCTTCAAACTAAATCAAAATCCAGATTTCAGTCTGTGGATTAAAAAAAAAACGCTCTATACTACTAATTCGCAATTTATACATCAGCACCTCTGCATTTTCTGTTAGAATACTCATTCCAATTTCATAAAATTTCCTTCGCCTATATCTCTAAGCGAACTTTATTACTGAGGTAGAAAGTATTCTAGAATTACGCGCACATTTTTCTCTGCAAATTAAGGTAGCAGAGCCATTTTGTTGTGCGATGAGCAGTCACATAAATTCTTTTACGCTTGACAATTATTCTGGTCGTTGTGACATGACATAAAGGTCGCAACGAGTTTGCAGTAACCAAGCAACGAGGTCAACTAATTATTGCATCGACATCCGGCCAGCGAGTCATGTTCGTATACCCTATATTTTTCCCAGAAGGTTGTATTCGACAGAGATTCAAAAGCGGAGCTCCATCGAAGTATCTCCGTAACGAGAAACTCGCGATTCGCCTTGGGAGGAAGGAGGTCGTCCGTCGACGAAGCGGCGCTTCACATTTTTCCTCGTAACGACAAACTTCCTCCAATTATTTTTCTCTCGCTCCGTCGGGATTTCAAACATTTCAGCGTCACTTGAACCAACTCATCTCTCCTATTTTCACCGTAGTGACGATTCCCCTAATGCTGCTGCATCACCGCCCCTCTGTCTCACTTGAAAACAGAAATTCAACTTTATTATTTCAATAATTACGTGGACCACAATAATTCACGTACCTAAGAAGATTATACATAAAATGTTATGAATAATGGAACGAAATATTGTTCGTAGCAAGTGCGAGGTTCCGTGCGGCGTTTCAAGGGTTATATCTAGCACTTCTAAGGGGCAGGAAGGAAGAATAGAGGAAGTGAGAGATGAACTAGTATCGCGGGAATTGAGAACACAATTCTACATATATAGATAGGGGCATATAAATGCGGGCGAGGACTTGTGAAAACTATTCTGTGTATTAAGTTGCAATAACCCTGCGCAAGTAGTCGTCCCTCTTTCCAAGTTCTCCAACAATTCATCCCTTAAGATTTTTAATGGTCTCGGTTACGCAAATTCTTCTTCAATTATTTCCCGTCAGTGAATCAGGGTGCCTGAAAAATACCTTACCTAAAATTGAAAGTCTTAAAAATTATTCAAAAATGCGGAAATTGTCCGGAAATTTCGTGGGTCAAAAGCAGACATCCTAGTAAGTCTATAAATATTGAATTGAAAAAGGAGTTTAGTTCTGAGCCCCCTTTTTCTTTGTGAAATGTTTTTCCCAATAGAGTTCAATACGACCAGAATCCGCAATTTAACATGAAAAAACTTCTCCTATTTCCTTCATAATGCAATTGAACGGAAAGTGATTCATCCAAGTGGAGCACATAGCGACACAATGTAATTAAGTAGGTATCGAAGCGCTGCTGTGTACAGGTACGCCTTCACGCTAGTGAATTACCTTTGTGCGCATACATCGAACACGTCAATACACATACACACATACAAACAACAAACCAGAAAATCTAACAGAGGGTGCTTTGGGCAGAAGCTCTCAATATGTCCGACCTAATCCTCTCCCTGAGGACCCGAGTCCCTCCTCTCTGTGTCGCTTTACTTTGCAATATGTACAAACATTTTGAACCCAGCTGTGTCGAGGATTTAGGAGCTAAACGTTTAATAAATACTTGGCTCAAGCGACACCCAAACACGAGACGAAGAGGTGTCTTGATTTACAGCTTAATATTATATAATATATACTTTACCATTCGGATTTTCCTTCTGTGGTCCCGCAAACCAGATTGATTTAGTAGTGCCTCTTCTTCAATTTTTAACGAGTCTTTAACAACACCCTGAAAAATAGTCATTCTTCTTCTTTATATCTAGAATTGATACACAATTTTAGTGCACCTAACCAATTTAATATACTAAATTTTGTATACTTTTCTTTTAATTCTATATATTTGAAAAAGTCTTGATACAAAGAGGAGAAATAATATTCAAAACAAGTTGGATAAAATTACCATAGCTGAAAATGGTATCATTGGGCGGATCTTTTTCTAGAAGGTGCATTGTGGATCGAGGCCGAAACGTTGAAAATACTGAAGAAGGCATTGTTCAAATAAGTCCTCGAGGAGGAGATATAAGCTGCCATTGTACCCGCGAGATTTACCGTTCTTATATTAATGCGATTACCGCCGAGTCGAGCGTCTCAGAGAAAAGATCCCGAAAGGGGTACCAAGAGGACCATCCTCTGGTCGTATACAGCATCTTTCCCCCTTCACCACGTCAATATCTAGAACGTCACGACGCAGAATTTCACTCGCTAGCTGGTCCATAGAGGATATCTTTACCACTCTTGCTTACTAGCCCCATCCGGTGAGCAGCTTTTCCCCGTCGACCATAAATACGCCATATTGGCCATAAACCTTTACATTCGTGCATTACCCACCCCGTTCAACACGTCCCTCGCTTCCTGCGTCCTGTTATCGAATAACCGGCGCTAGTCAGCTTAACAGGCTACCTAAAGCCCACGATCCAGAAACGCATTGGCTCTCACAGTTGGAGGCTTCTACATTTTTGATGAATGATAACGCACCAATTTTTCCTTCTGACGCATCTCGTCTGTAAAAGTTACACGCTAAATAAATAATAAATAAATGTACATTCTATCCATTACCAGTCATCACCAGAGTACCTATTGCCATTAAAAAAAGTAAATAGCCCAAGATATCGACCCAAAATTCTAGTCCATACATTTTTTATAATGACAAATGTATAAAATATATATCTACTCAGCAGTATTAAAAGCATTATCATCATTCATCAATTAGTTTATGTTATTTGATTAAAACTGTTGATTACATTGTAGCTCAAATTGCTGTTGACTGTTTTTCAGCATGTGAATTGCATGTGATAACAAGTCTACTTTGACACCGTAACTCTCATTTCGGATGGAAGCATGGTGCCTGCATGCATTTGAACTCTCCTCTAATTAAAATGTTGGGTTAAAACCACAAATCAAATACATTCCGCTAACTCTATTCATGTTTGTACAAGTTTAATTAGACTTAAGCGATGAAAGCTACGTCGTGTTCAGTAGTCATCAATGCGAAATTTAATTTTACATTAGAGAGATCATTACATATAAGTGCTAGTTTGTTCTATCTATATATTTAACACTCATTAAAGTAATACGGACATTTAGCAGCTAATTATCAGAACTTGTTATATTTTCATAAAATTAGTTCGGAATATTGTATACAATTTTCCTAGAATTTTAAATTGAAACTTCATCCATCTAAGCAAACGAGAATTCTGAAAAACAAATAGTTTTTAATTAATAAAAATATTGTTACAAAACTAACACTCGGAAAAGCATCGAGGCTCCGTCATCTTCAATACATTAAGGTGAAGTGTACCTTGACTTAAGCACTTCTTCTTCTGTAAAATATTTCAAGTTCACGTCTGTAATTTAACCGATCGAACAAAGTTAGGGTTTTTTTTAATTGTAAGCCATGCGGTGCTTTTACAAGTGAATGGCAGATCTCTGTGTGAATAATGTTTCAATGAGTTTCCCAGAGAAGAATAGATCCACGTTAATTCTCTAAACAGAAGCAGCAGCTCTTCTGTCCTTCTAATTGTGATCTTGTGTAACGAGTGATGTTTAGTGCACATCCTACATTGAGCAGAATGGCAACGATGCTCTCCCTACTTTATAGGCCGACCATTACGGATCTGTAGGTTATATATCAGGGTGAAGCATTAGAAATTTAATAATCCACTGCGGCCATATCCTTGGTTCACTCCAAGCACTCCTAACAGTCGCTAGGAGTTCTGCAATGACCGCGTCGTAATCGTAACGAGACATTTTACATAGCAAGTTGGATATGTGTTGGTGATGGCAATGCCTGGGAAACATGGCTTCGTTGTAACCAACGAGGCCAGCACCGTAATACACTATAAAACTATATAACGGGGGTTGAAAGGGGGCTGCGATGTTTATTACATAATGGACGCGCGTAACACTAAAGTGCTGTGCAAAATCGTTCGCTCGAGCCGAGGCTTGTACGATCATTACGTTTACATGTCCGTTTTTGTGATCCAGCTTTCCCATGCACGCGAGTCTGACCATAACGATGCGAATGAAAAAAAAAATCGCGAATAAAGTCCGTTCGTAAAACCGCGGTTCGAGTTTTCGTCGCACTGGAATGACACGTGACGGGTTACTGTCATACAGTTCCGATGTTATTGTCAGCGAATACTTCCCCAGTTCGCTCCATTTTGGCTTCTACTGTTATCACTGAACGTTATATATTCTCTAGCTTTTCTAATTTCCTAAAAATATTACTTTCACTTTGTGTCGTCTCCTAATCATTTATTATAATATGTATGTATAGTAGAAATTCATTAATTTCACAAAACATGATTCGGTAATATAATAGCTGCTGCACGTTATATCGAATTACATCAGCAATTTTTTACTATAGGAGATTCAGGATTCAATAGACTGGACTTGGACTGACGTAATTAAGTAATAATTGCCTAGCGTTCTTCCATTTTTGTGAGCAGAGTCCTATTAAATAGCCCACCTGCTGTTCGCCCGAGAGAGGCAGGGAATTCTCAGTCAATAGACATCAAAAAGGTGCAACCCTCCTTCGTTATCGTCCTTTTCATACAGGAAACACGAGAGTTAAATCTGAAAATGATGATTTGCCGTTGCGCAATTTTTATTTAATATCCTTCAATTGAACGTAAATGAGATTATTTTTTTGAATGAATCTCTAAGGTTTGCAAATTAGCAAACCTGAGATATTTTCTAGACTAAAAAATGGGACGTAATTTTTCGGGGGCAATGACACGATCCTGGACAGGGTGTGTGCTCGGACCCCAAAAGGAAAATCAATGCAGTGAATGGGCTCTGAGCGTAGCCGCCTGTCACACTAACGCTATACGTTGGGGTGAGCTCAAAGTAGGGTGAATTCCATGCCACGTAAGCATATACAGGGTGATGAAGAAACTTGAATCACCCCACACTTTTCCAAGGCCAGCATGCACCACTGTTAAAGAATTTTCCTCCCGAGCAAGCGGAAATAAATATTCAAACAGAAGAAAACAAAAACTTGAATTTTTTTATCCTTTTCTCGTGCTCATTGTCCAATGACAAAGAAATACCTCTTTTTTCTTATTTTACACAAGTTTTTTTCTACTCATCAGAATTGCTCCTGATCGTTATTTTCTCATAGAAATCGTTTATTTTCTCATGTCATTCTTTGCACAAAGTGCAATTTTATTTTTCGATCTAGTTTATTAAATAAATATTTCAAATATTTCTAGAAACTACCCTGAGAATGTCTTTTTGTCATTTAATTCAGTGTTCGAAGTTTACGGCCCCGAAACTGTTGAATTTTCTTTTTGATACTGAAAAAATGTTTTCTACAGCAAGATGGATTTACGACTGCTTTTATATATATACGTTTTCCATGTTTCATGAGGCGGTGTCATCACGGTAGTCCCCAGGCTGGGAAACCGTGAAAAAACTGAATATGACACGAAATTTTTTCTTATATTGTAATCACCATAATTTTTTCTCTCTAGCTAGCGTTTTGAGGGAACAATTTTAATTATTTTGAGGTAGATTTTTCTCACACTCGAATTTTAAAACTCTTTTTTTACGATTCATAGTTTCTGGCATGGCTTAATTGAGGCATAATGCGTATTTCTCTACTAAGATACATGCATTTCATTACATTAAGTTGTAACGTGTTGTAAGAGGTTTTTTTATGTAACGAATTAACAAGTTATAGACTGATAAGATTTTATCCCCTGTTCTCTACTTCGGAAAATTATGAAGAAGGTATTTACAGATTCCTACAGAAAAGATAATATGGTAAAAATAATTTGATCAAATTGATCCAGCTAACTTAAACTATACGTTATAGATTGAATAAAAATGTTTTTAAACTCCTTTCTTGTAAATCCACGTCATTGGAATAGCCGATATCTCGCGCGGACTAGTGTCGCCGATAAATTTCAGAAAAAGTGGAGCGTACTGGCTTTCGTTAACGACCTCGTTAAAATTTGTCATCAGAAGCGGGAGTGAAAAGCGGACTATTTAGGATATTCGTGTCACGATTCGTTTCCACATTGGACTGGTGCGTTTAGAGCAAAATAACTACGCACTCCGTGGTTGCATCGTTAGACTGATAGTTTCAACGAACGATAAATCCCTCAAAAAGGCATTTCCAAACGATTTTGACCGACGAGTACCTGAATTTTGCGTGAAATTGACGTCCGATATTCATACTCGTACATTTTCATAGTGAAAGCTCGGATTCATGAGTTTTAAACTCCAAGTTAAAAAACAAAAAACAAAAAGAGACTCATCTATCAAGTTTTATGCACAATCCAACCACTCAATTTTTCACTCATTAGATATATATTCAGCAAATATACATATATTAATGGACTGAAGTTCCAGATGTCCAAAAAATACAAACCAAAGATTTATGACATTATAAACTAAAATTTTTTTTAAAAATCATCCAAAGAGACATGTGAAACTTGAGTCCAATGTATATATTTCTGAAAACCATTATATATTTTGTCTACGTTTATTGCAGAATTTGAATTTTATAAGTTTATTTACTTTGTAAACCATATGGGGACTAAACTTTCAATGCCGTGTGAAGTCCCATGCTGATTAGGAAAAGAAAATTGAGAAGGGTGGTCTTTCATATAATTATTGCGACTCCCCATGGCTTATGGGACGAAGTTATAGAACACACAATATGCATCTGCACGAGGCAGGGTGATTTTTTCTCTTCGTTATTTGGACATGGGGTGCATGTTAATAACGCAGTGTGACAAACCGGCTTTTATATCATATATATGAGCGTCTGTTATCTTCCACGCTACATTTGTACACAATAGACTTTTTGCAGAGTCGATAAGTTAAGGGGGTCTTAAAATTCGAAAAAAGTACTTCATTTTAAACTCCATAAAAAATAAACTGATAAAAGGCGATTAGGAGCTATTATAATAGTTCGAGCATCACAATTAAAAGCGTTTTTGGCGCCTTTGACGAAGCGACATCATTTATTTTACACAGCCTCCGGAAAAAGTCGAAATTGGACGGAAATCGACCGGCCGTGAGCAAATAGGGCTTAAGAGGAGTCGAAATTTGAACGCGTGTTCGCATCGGTCGAGTTTCATTCGCATTCACGGCAAATGTACTTGGGCAGAGGGAATTAACATGCATTTACGAAATGCGAACGCGCACCAATACCACAGCAAAGTCCGTGCCGACTTTGACGATCCAGCATCCATCCCCCCAACCTTTTCTCTGTCCAACCTTTTCAAACGATAATCCAATCATCCGTGTCCTGCGATTTGAAGCTAGTAATTCCCTATGTTTGATCATCCATAGGTCATTTGCCAACGGTCTATACTGAAACTTTTCGTTCTCACAGTCAAATTTTCATATGAAGGGTCATATGCTCTTTAAATAAATTTGATACACTCAATATTTCAGAGAGATTTACTACTAATCTTCCTCAAAATCACTTAAAATCTTTTGCAATTGAACAAAGTCTCTTTAAAATTTCTTTACATTCTATGAAATTTAAAATCTCAGGCAATGCCGGGTAAATTTTTGCTAGTAAAAATAAATAAAAATTTCAGATTCTCTGTCAGCTTTGGAAACTTTTAAAAAATATTTTTATTCCAATAAATGTAACTCGTCGAATTTGACGTCTGAAACTTCAACCGAATATACATCAGAGTGGTGAATATTTGAATATATTATAAAAATACGTCATGATAACATTGGATGTTCAATTAATAATGTTTGAAGCTAGACGAACAATAAGGACGTAAAATCTGAATTGCACTAAATGCTGTAATTGCACGGAACACCAGTTTCAATTTCGCGTTTAATGGTCATTAAATGGGTTTGTGAGAGGAAAGTGTGGGTGCACTGGTAAAACCACAAATCTCATGCTCGAAACAGGAACGTAATCGTTACTGTCGGCAGTGTGTGGCGAATTGCAATTTATCGATATTATATATTATCGATCTAGAATAATGAATTTCAAGAGGTGTGTGATTTTCGAATTTTGCCTGACTAATGATAAATCTATTTCGACAGCTCGCCTGCACAAGAGCTTTCGAATCACCATTTCCTGAAAGCCGTACATGAAAATGTTTGAATGACGTGTAACCCGATTGAATTATTGTTTAACTTTATTTTTTAAACAGCTTTCAACATAACTCTGTACTTGTCGAGATTTCAAGTAGCGTAGCAATAATAGAGAGGATTTCGATTTTTTAATATCGAGTGCAGATTTATGAGTCTGAGGGCTTTCAATTAAAGAGAACACGTTCTCTATTGATAACTGTTGTATTCGACAAAGAAGTGATTATTTACATGTATAACGTAAAAATAATATTAGTTCATAATAATTGGACTTTATAATTTGGATCGGATTTGGATATTTAAAAAATTTAATTTCATAAAATACCTACTACACAGAAAAAATTATTTATAGAAATTTTCCTTGTCGATAACTAATTTTCTCCGTGTAGTATTTATTTCACTGATTTATAGTAGTAAAATTTACTCCTGCGAGGTATTTTCAGTAGCAAAGTGTCGAGACTGAAGTTACGTTATGAATTTATAAACCTACGTTATTTCGTCACCTTAAGATGCAGAGAACGTCAGGCTCGTCGAGGGTGAAAATGATTCGGGGCAAGACGCGGGTCATATATCGCCGGAAATTTCCTTGTACCTATAGCAAGGAGAGACTGTTTGCGCAGAGCAACGAAAGTTTCCTCTGGTAACCATATTCTTCATCACCTGCTGTAACCAGTCTTCGCAAACGACATCCAGAATATTATAGTAGACTCAAAGTGCTTTAGAGTGCGTGTACAAGATGCAGACGAAAGCAATCACTTTCATAAATAAAGCCCCTCTCTACTGCTTTTATTTGAAGATGATTCGCGAGCGCTGTAAAATGCTAGAACGCGGAATTAATAAATGAGAACTTTTAAAACAAGAAATGGAGAGGTATCACGTAATGCTCTTTCCGACCAATTTTTACATTTGCTCTCCTCCTTTATTTTTTATAACATTCCGCAATGCTAAAATGGAAAAGAGCTTTACGGACAGCAACTACTATGGTTTTCTTCCAACTTTTTATCTTTTGTTAACGTCGTTTCTACGCAAGGCCACCATTTTACTGTAAATTGAAGGGTTAATGTTTGATGTTTCGCGTTGTAAAGAAAGGCAAATATTGTGAGTATGTTGCTGTTCTTTTTTTGTGCATTTTATCATTTTTATTGGGAATTTTGTTGAGAAACAGTCGATGTGCTTGTTTCAATCGATTTCTCGTTCTTTTTTGTTCAAGACAAAATTTGTTTAGATTATACACCCGACGTTTGCAATCAACCCTCTCCATTCTCTTATAGCTAGAGTCCAGCGGTGGGAGGGAATTTAATTTTGAGAAACACAAACATCCGACAATTAAGGGCAAGTGAAATAGGAGCGAAGATAATGTTGACGGATGATGCCGAAGACTACTCTTAATTAACCATCGAATCAATATTTGAACGAGTCCTTTATTAAGGTTGGCAATGGCTAGCGCGGCGGGGGTCACGTAGGAAGGATAATAAATTTAAGTTCGGGTTAATTGATAATGGAGTAAGTCGAATTTAATGAAAACTTAATTTAGAGAGATGACTTTTGTTACCCTAATTTGGAAATTTATTTGATCCTTTTTAAAGGATAGACTGGCTATATTTTAAGCTTACTCTTCTCTGTATACCAGTATTATACTTAAATTGAATTATTTTTAGTTCTTTTGAGGCACAGTTGAAAGTATAATACTTAATTTACTATCCTTTTTATGAGTCGAGATTTCAAAACACGCAATCTTTCTTCATTCGAAGCGCGAGTCTATCGGGTAAAACGACTTGGGTGCCGCCATTTCATACGGGAGTAGCGAATCATCGTCTCTGGGGAAATTCGT
Organism: Synergus umbraculus; assembly: GCA_900474325.1. Taxonomy (NCBI): domain Eukaryota; kingdom Metazoa; phylum Arthropoda; class Insecta; order Hymenoptera; family Cynipidae; genus Synergus; species Synergus umbraculus. The sequence continues at coordinate 50,592 of UCOK01017627.1, forward strand.
TTCGTTTCGAAATCCAATTAAAAATTATATCTTTGGTACCTTTAGGTACCAATACTCGAGTTGTAACTTTTGTTGGTAGATACTATCGAGCTTTCTAATCCGGTTCGTTTACGACCATGTAAACCTTTACAGGTACAAATAAAACTACATGCATCGAGAACAAACCCCTGGATTTTGCACTCGTTTCTCATTGATTTCCGCATTGCTGATATAACTTCGTTTTCGTATTATATTCGATTTTCTAGAGAAATTCCCTCTACTTTTTGCAGTTTGTCAATAAAATAAAACAGTCTTTTCATTTCGTTGATTACTTAATATACTTGATTATTAATGAAGCTCGCGTCTTTCCATTTGCCAATTGTCCATTTGATCATCGAAAGTGACTCGCACTTATCAAGAATTGAAATTGCTAACACTACTCTAAATTACTTGAGTAAAACGATTGAACTTTCATCGATGCTTGTACGCAAAGGTGTGAAACCACCGCTGTTGTTTACGCATGTTTACGAATGCAAAGTGTTTGCAAGCATTGTATGCTCACCGTGTGCAGTGCGTGTACACGAAACATTGAATGAGCCTTGCGTGCGTGTAGCGAGGGTGCTTGCATGTGCGGTGGCTTTAGCACACTTGGCGAGCTGCCATTTAGGGTGAAACTACCAAGAGGGTAACTCCGCCCTCACACTCAACTCGTCCCTTTCAGCCCAATGAAAAGGACTGGGTGCACTTTTCTTTTCACAAGCCCATAACTTGCCAAACTTCTCATATTCGCATTATGTAGGTATAATTCATTTACGAATTGTACAATTAAATCATGAGCACTCATCCCTCAAGAAGAAAAGAATAGAAAATATGTTTTCCGCCCCCAGGAAATGATAGATTTTCACAAAAATTTAATGAGTAAAGTGATTATAGTTCTTATCTTCTAAAACTTTGTAAAGTTAACTTTATTGTGGTAGTCTACATTTCGAATTTGTCGTGAGAATTATTTTATCTCGTCTTTTGAAAATGAACTCCAGATTGTTCTCACGCGGAAGTCATAAAGGAACTTGGCACCACGGGTAGAAGTTTGTCAGAGACGAAGATGGTGAAGTTGGTCGGGGTATGAGATTGCGGAAAAAGAGCCCAAAGAAGAGACGAGTCGGGCTACAGAGAATCTCCGGGCTAATTAAATAACTAGCAAGTCACCAAGCAACTTGCCACCTCGAACGAGTCCAATGCTACCTTGGCTCGGCCTTTCTTACCACCGAAGCTTGTGTTTCTAGCTGTCTCACGTCTCTCACCCACTCGTTATTTAATTAAACTTTCCGAGAGAAGCCAGCCCACTGTTTATACGAAAGAGCTTTTCTGCTCGTCACTGTCCATTTTAACCTTCCTCTTTCGGCTTCGAAAGCTCAGGCTGACCTAATACTATGTTTTCCCTCTCCTCTCACGAACCTTCTTCAAAGAGTGATTCAGATACTCATTTTCGGAGAAAGTGTTTTCATATATTTTTTTTTGTTTTTTTTTTCGAGATGTTTCATTTAGCCACAGGGATTTTTCTAGTCTAGTTTTTAATAAGAAACCATAAATTTTCATTTATAAAGTAATCGATTTAGATGAAAGAATAGTGAAATCTCTTTCACATCAGCTCTTTAGAATTTGGGAAAGTTCGGACAATCGCCGACAACGCTATTACGCCTCGCGTGACCGGAATATATTTACCGTCGCGAGAAGTCGCGTCAAATCGTGCATTTTGTTCTTTTGTCCACAATGTCAACCACAAACCGCATTGCTGACAAATCAATAAGACTAAACTTGATTGTTGCTCGCGGTGTGTGGTGGGCGTAGCCCGGACATTTAGTATATATAGGATCATCACTCGTCGCACCCACGTAATATATATTCTGCAACATCGTATACCGATCCTCTGCTCTGCCACATTCTCGCTTGAATTATTATCGCAAATATTTTTGCACTGTCGCTTATCCCCTCGAATCGTTTCTTCTCTGTCAACTTCAAAATTGCCAAATGGTTCAGCTCAACTTTACACGCAGAAGGAATTTACTTGCCATGTAGACAATTTTGGTATCACGCTCCATGAGTGAAGGTGGACATCACTTCGAAACTGTCATAAATTAAACCTCAAATATTGTTTAACAGGATACAAATAAGCCGCATTAAAATACACATCTTGTTTAGTTCAAAAATAACAAATTAGTCATTTTGGAAATATATTTATGGACACCCAAAGTATGACGCCTGAGTTCTAGTTTTCTTGTGATGTTTGGAAGCTTTCAAGCTAACATTTCCTGGATGTCATTCCTAGGAGACAAACAAAGGTAGAGATATCTATAGGTAGAACTTAGAAGGAAAACGAATAGATGCCCTGAGGGGAGTCACGAGCACTCTCTCCGCTCATCGCTTGCAGCGAAAAGCTGCCGGAGCTTACGGGAGCTTAAACCGGTGACAGGATGATTGCTGGTATTATTGGAATTACGCGAGAGCGAATTGCTCCGTAACGAACTCGCAATATCGTGAAAATCGTGCGTTCGCCCTTACTTCCTCAGCCTTCGAGCACCATTCCTTCATTGTGTGTCAAGCTTCTTAGGAACATCCTTCATGGGACTGAACCACTACCTAGTAGACAACTTTTTTCATGGACCTGGGGTCGAGCTCGTAATCCCGAAGATCGTGGAGTTGCCCTACGGGTCTTCCCAGTCAGAGAACTCGAGATTAATCTCCAACTTCTTTATCTCCAGTCATCTTCTTCATTTCGTATTTACGTTCCTGAAATTTTGATCATCTGCTACTTAAATTTGTATTATTACTTATAGAAACGAAAAAAGATATCAAACAAGACCATTGCAATTAAATTGACCTTATCCCTCCTTTATTGATCACGAAAAAGAAGAAACTTATTATTTTTAATTCTGTAATAGTGTAATAATTATTCGTATCAAAATAATTCATAAAGTATATTCAAATTAGCTTCTTTATAAATAATAATGTAATAATAAATTAATACCAATTATTGCTTGAGGGTTCTTCATTATTGTATCAACTCATTTTATAGAATTATTATCCAAATTTGGAAAATTTAATATTCATTACAACAACGTAATTCCCTTGAATAAAACCCCAAGGCTATAAATTTAATATTCCAAAATAAATTTATAAAATGGACACACTTTTTACCATGTCCAGAATTGCGCAAACCACTCCAATTTCTTCGAATCCTTACGTTTCTCTATAAATTTAGAAAGCGACGCAAAAACAAGACAATTGCAATTCCATGATTGCGAGCTCTTTCTCGAAAGCTGAAAAACTATCTTAAAGAAAACAGAAAACACCTCCGAATGCGGGACAAATTTGCTCCCCATGGAATACAAGATATAGAGGATATATCAGAGAATTGTCGACAACGCTTGTTAAAATCCAAAAAGAAGGCCGGTTTGTATGGTTTTTATGGATGATTTCCGGACCTGACGATAACAATGTTCCGCTGCATAAATAAAACGCATATATGCTGAACCGATGATCAATATTGAATGTGATGAAAGTAAACCGGTTGCGCGCGACCCTCGCGGACGCGGCCGTTTGTGTAATTTAATGCCTGGTAAATACAGCGTGAGAGTAGTTTTGCGCCGTAATCTAGATGAATTTGCCGACAGTCCGGCACACCCTCTCAACTATGTGTACGCCCCGTCAATTAACCAAGGCTGCAGAAGAGGTAAAATATAGGAGAGTATGATTTTTCGACCACAGTCCACCTCGCATTAATAACTGCAGAGTTATTAACGGGACCCCTTATCGTCATTCGAGATTAGGAGTGTCCAAAATGACCCAACCCTACCCAAATCCGAAAACTGACCGTACTCGATTCTCCTCGGCTCTACAATTCATCCTGAAATTCTTGCAGCTTGAAAGCGTAAATTACCCCACGTAGGGTAAACTGGTCAATACCCCATTAAAGTTAAAATTAAAATAAATTATTTACAATATTTAATTATACTTAAATTGTTAATTTCCTGAAAAAAATCCTATTAAAAAAAAAAAAGAATATTGATTGCATAAAGGCAATTTCTGTACGGGTTCCTCTTTGAAATTGTAATTATATCGAATTCCATTTCTTATGAAATGACATTTTTCGTTGTGCAAGCAACAATATAAGTTCAAGGCAATCAGTTTTCTCGCCCATTTCCGCAAGAGTTTACTAGAAATCTTCCAAATGGGAGTTGGGGCAGCAAAGTGCAAACACGCTCTTTCGCAGTAGACTTGACGAATTGTCCAGTGAATAACACAGGGAAGAAGAACTGCCGTGAAGAAAAGCGCCATGCAGCAAATGTAGAACGAAAGCTTCGGTCGCGTGGAAATTTATCTTCTCGTAATACGCGAGCAGAGCCGTTATCCAGACGTCACCACGTTCCAACCAGTCCTCGTCCTTCATACGTGTCCTGCCAGAAACTACGCTCGCTGGATTCAGTCGTGTCCGCATTATAATGGCATTACGTGTCCTCATATTACACCCTACCTTCGTTCCATCCATACTTTTTCCAACAGCATAGCTCACATCCCCCTGCAATGTTTTCCCTTCGGGTATATTTGAGTTATTCCAATTCGCTAAAAAAAACTTTCTTTTTTCTAAGAAAAGGCCTTTTAGACAAAAAGATCCACCTCGAAAAATTAAACATAGGATTTATTTTTAAAAAATATTGTTCAGTATTTTTTCGCATTAATTCAGATCGAATTGTAATCCACATTGAAAGCTTCTTTTTTTCATTTTTCGAAGTACATCAGAAAGGGTGAGAGTTATAAAAGAAGGACTAAGATTTCGGAAGATCCTTTAAACCCCCGGGGACAATTTCCCATTTCCGAATCGGCGAGGATAGTTTTTCGTAGATTTGCATTTTCTATTTGAAACCCCCCAGACACAGTAAAAAATCTCTTTCTGAATTCACAACCTTGTCTATTTTTAGCCGCTTCTTTCTCCTTGTCGTTATTTTCTTTCTCAATCTCTTCTTTTACTTTCACCCCTTTTTACGCAGTAGAGCCACGTGTTATCCTTTATTCTTTCGCTTGGACAAGCCGCCTTCATTCCCTCTCGTCTGGTTATAAAAAAGGCTGAGTACGTGTGTTTCGTAACTTTGTCAGCGTTTTTTAATCCGTATCTCCTAGCATGCACAAACCCCGGTATCATGAGAACCACACATATATAATTGCACACGCACACAGGAAGAATTCTAATTCGTGTCTAGACTGACAGAGCCCCAACTCTATTCGTACTATTCTGTAAAACGTGGCTCGTACCAATTAGGGAAGCTCGAGAGCGCTCGGTAGGATTTAGTAGCCTAATTAATGAAATTGATTCGACCAGGATGTTACCATCGGTAACGCTCTTTGAGTCTCTGCTCCGATTCGTACGATCGTTAAACCTCTGCGTCGATTCACTCCCTCCTAATTCCCAATATAAGTCACCTTGTTAGCAAAGATTATATCTCGATGCAGAGAATGAATGAATGTTGATTGCAAAAGCAGTACACCCATCATGTTCTAAATTGTAATTCTGCCTTTAAAGACCCCTAAATATCTCTCTTGACTGAAACTTTTATAATTAGTCAAAAAAAATTATGATTATAGAAAGACAGACCCATAATTAGAATAAAACTATTTTCCCTTTTATTTTCTTTACAATTGTCGTTAAAAAACTTCCGACTTCAAAGTTTCCTTATCCTTATACTTTGCAGACATTGCAACAATCGATCGTAAATTATTTATCACCAGATTCCCTAGAGTTGCGATTATATGCTTAAAGTTTAACGCCAGTAAGGTTTGCTCGTTCGATATAAAGTATCACCCTCTGACCTACTCCAAATGGACGCACCCTAGCTTGCTTTTCCCTCGACGTATGATAAATTCTCCGGTCAACTCTTTGGCATTAAAAGACCTTCACTCGCTTCATTAGCACACGACAGTTTTATTTAGTAATTAGAACCACATTTCATGTCAGCAAGTTAAGTTCCGTTTTAAATTAATTGCAAAGGCAATTCCTTAATTTCTTTTATATAGTAGGTCATTGTTATCCTGCTCTAAAATTAAATATTTCCTCAACTCTCTGAAACATGCGGCATCTTGTTACGAAAGCTCAGGAAATTCTTGAAATTTTTCTCGAATACTCTTAGAAATCAAAGGGTCGAAAATGTTCTTAGAATGGAAGAGGGAGGGTAAAAGACGCGTTGAGAAGAGAAGAGGCTCCAAGTTGTGGAAATAAAGGACTTGAATTTCTGGAAAGTTTGGTAGCTGAGCCTGGACGCGACCCTCCAAGTCCAAAACTATGTTTGCTCGTTGAACAACAACGAACAACAAACACTGGGCAAACCGCTCGCTGGAACTCCCTCCAGTAAGGATGGGCTTTGAGTGGTTCGTCCGAGAGGTGGTCCCCGCACCCTTGTGTCTCCGAATAGATCGATAACCCGGCTGTGAGACTTTCCACTCGTATATTTGATTACTCAGTAAACATGTCTAAGTTTATCGCGTGGCGGTCCCGACGCCACGACACTTTCGCGTTTAGTTCTTATATTAAAACTGCTTATCCAACTGGTCGATAACCTTCGAACCAATTATAATGACCCCAAGTCATTCGATCCTATTATTGAACCCTAATCTCATCATCAGAAAAAGTCATAAAACTTTCCCGCTCCGTATCATGTTTATACTCTGTAGAATCACCGCCACTGAAGATACTAGAAAAGAGAGATTCAGTTCTGAAAAGCCTGAATCATTTTTTAAAAAAATACCCGTAAATACGAGTTTAAAGGTGGAAATTAAAAAAAGAGGTTTGGGTAGGAGCGTGAAAAACTTTAATTAAGTTATACTCACGATATTTTAAGTTTAGATGAGCTACGTTCAGATTGAGCTTTACTTAAAAAATCTCGAGCTGGTGCCTAAACTTAAAATTTTTATAATTATTCAAGTTTAACATCCTGCTCAAACTCTTATGGTTCGTAAACTCAAACTTTTAAGTTAACGGAAAACTTAACTCAACTAAGTTCAAGCTGAGAAAAGTTTTACATACTCATCTAAATCAGCATGTCTGACCCAAAACGACTGTGACTACTTAATGTGATAAAATTAATCAGTTAAACAGTTTTTTAATTTGACAAAATCCTAATTGCGTAATATTCTTTGGTTAAAAAAGTAGGTAAATCGCAGTATGTCTGGCCAAAGATTAGATTCTAGTTTAAGTTTTCAAGATACTTTAAATTTTTCAGCTAGTTTAAGTTGATGATTTTTGAGACTAAAGCTAAATTTTAAACAGTTTAATTTAACTCAGTTCAAGCAAATTGAAGCTGAGAAAAATTTTACACACCCCGAGGAGTTGGAAATGGAGTTTGTAAAAGTGGAAGCTTAGGAATATGAGAGTTTTCAAAAGGGTTTGGAAAAGGGGTTTAAAGTATGATTCAAGAAGGTACCCTACAAATTATAATAATAACGATAAAGAGATTTTAAACCGTTACGGCGCAGGTTGATTCTGAAAAGCAGCCTACATGATAACTTTGATCAAATCCAATTGCTTGAGCGAAAACCATCCTTTATTCTCGTCTTTGGCCTTCTCTGGATATTCTTTTCTGTTAAGCTCGTTATTCAATTCTTTAAAGTTCCGCACTTGAGCGAATCCTAACCACGCGAATCCTCTCGAGCATGTCATGAATAACGAAGGATCGTCCCTCTCGGTTGGAAAGCATCACCCCGTAAAGTTTTTTGACACGAAATATCGATCAACTTGCTTGAACCAGTGCTTGCCCCATTCGCAACCAGAGGAATAAAGAGGGTAGACTAAAGCCAAATCTGGAAGGGAAGGCGTGTCATTTTGTAATGTGTACAGGGAAAAAGCAAGATTGCTTTCTTTCGCCCTAATTCCCTTCAGATCCACTTACCCTACCTCACTTACAGGACTCAATAAAGTCGAGTTTGACTTCTTCAAAAGAAGTATAATTTGCATGACATTCTGCACAACGTCAAAGTTATCCTTAAGGGGGAAAAAAACATCATGAAAATAAGATAGAAAATTTTCTTAGATGATGAAATTCCAAAAATGAATATTAGAATGAGAAAAAGGATTTCGATATCTGAGGGTATGGATCTACAAACACGGTGGATGGAAGTTTATTTATTTCCGCACGTAGGAGGGAAAGATGATGAATAAGCCTCGCGAAATTATTGCTACAAGAAGGTCCATGATGAAGGTGAATTACGAGCACTTTTCCCCACAGTAAACATCTTTTATTAAGTGCAACTTGCGCTCCGTTGGCTCGTCAATTCTTCAAAGCTACCGTCGAGCTCTTTGTCTTTGTCCAGTTAGAGCGATAAGCACGAGGGGAGTCGTCACGTCCTCATTATTAATCATGCAGTATTTGACGCATTTTCGACACAAAAAAATACACGCAAACAGTAACTTTATTATCTCCTTCGTTTTACTAGCAAACATGTCGGACTTATCCAAAATTATCAATCTGTTTCAGGCTGTGCATTCGTAAAATTTTCGTCGCATCAAGAAGCACAAGCGGCGATCAATTCTCTACACGGTAGCCAAACTATGCCGGTGAGTTTATTAATAATTATTATATAATTTTTGAATTATCAGAATCTTCTCATTTATATACAAATAAAGATTTTATATAATCTATGGTTGTTTGTTGTATACAAAATAATATAATACTAATGTATGTTTATCCTTTCACCTAGGCTTAATTAGAGCATGATTATTTAAAAGTAATTTTTACCTAATATTCTATTAAATCTCGCCAAACCCCTTAAAATTCCTTAGAAATCCATTAAGTTTCATGAAATACCGTGAAATCGCTTAGTTCCTACCTCTAAAATTTCAATAACTTTCGTAAAATTCTTTTACACTTTTGTAACTTTTTTATATTTGAATATTATTAATTATACTATGTATTTTATTAATTTTTGTTGACAAAATTGAAACTCTGACTTTTTAAACTAGTAAAAAGATATAATTCAAGTTGCTTTCAGTACCAACTGATTCCAGTGGTAATGTAGAAACAGCAAGTTGTTTCTTCCAGGGCAAAAGCGTCATTTGGGCGAAACTGCCTCAATTCCGGCAGCAAGTCGATTGGAGGAGTCTCGAGGGGAAAACAAACGATTTTTTCTGAGTCCACACTGTACTAGGGAACAACGAGCATCATGAGACGGGAAATGAAAATAGTAGCAAATGGTAGCACAAGCTTTGGCAATGAAGCGGTTATGGTTACCGAGGGTATGAACTGAGGACAGAAGGAACAGTCGGAGAACGTTGCTTGGCCAAAGACTCTAGGGGAATACAAAGGAATGCAAGCTTCCAAGTCTCCGATGAAGTCCGCGTTACACCAACAAATACTGCCAGTAATGACTGTCCAAAGACAAATCTGCATACTACTTGATGACAGAGTATTCGAAAGCTCCCCATTCTTATCCTCATCACTTAACTACCCTACTATTCTCAGAACTTCCTCAACTTAGATTTAGATCAGGAATTTATAGTTATAGTTGAACTGGCAGTGAACATTGCAGAAATTAGCAAAATTCTAACTGGTGACAACTTCATTCACCAAAGGACTTCTACTTAATATCATCGTACTATTTCATCATCAATGTTTTTATGGGATTCCAGTTGGGCATTTGGTTCTAAAACTGAACGAGGTGCAGTAATTCACCTCAAAAGAAATAAAATTCTTCACTTAAATTTATGTTTGTTCGCTTCATTTGTGCCTAATGCAATAAAGTTTCATGCACAAGAATTTGAGAGTTGGAACTATTTGCGGAATAGGTTAGAGGAAGGGCTGCATGAGTTGGGAGAAATAATATGCAAATTTGTTAATTATGTGTTGGAAATTATGCAAATCTGAGCTCGATGTTATGAAATTTTCGACAAAAGGCAGTGTAGAAAGGTTTTTGGCTGAGTCTGGACAAGTCAATCCTGCCGCTCGTTAAGCCACCGAAAGATCGAATGGGACACCGGATAACGAGTTTAGTTAGACATTCCACCAAGCGAGAAAGACTTTCCGTGCAAAGCCCTGTGTCGCCCTATACCTCTTCATCCCTGGCGAGATGCAAGGCCCGCAGGGTAATTCGATTTGGCAACGTTCACTCAACTCACCCCAACATCCGATCTGCCATCCCAGTCGGTCACGAAACTGCATTACAACCACGACATCTCGACTCATACCTACGAAATGAGATATTGATTTGCAATCTGATACACAGTTCACGAACACAAGACTGCTTTTCCTTTAGGCAGAAAAGATCTTCTATTACAAATTCCCATTTTCGGATTTGAGGTTCTGAACGAAAATACACAATCTTAGATTTATATTTAATGTAGAATATTAATGTTTATTAAATTATTCTCAAATATACTGTTTTTGCAATCCTAATTGGTTTTGAAATGACTTGAAGTTGTAAAAAGTAGGTATGTAAAACAATAATTTCACGAAAACCTTCAAAATAGATTCGCTTCACAATTTCCAACAAAAATGTTGTAATAAAAGCTGAAATCCAGATGCTAAATATCCATGATAATTGGGAGTTTATGAAAGGAGCATTAATCCTTAACCATGCTTCGAGCTATTATAATATTAATTTATTTTTGAAAAGCATAATATACCATGAGTGGAGTACACACTGAAGTGAGGGAGTTTGAAAAGCCTTGAGTCGTCTGTTCGCGCATTTTAATCGTCGTTAATCGCGTTTTGAGAAAGCCAGAGGGCTTACGCTCGCCAGTTAGCTGGTTGGTATTTCATCAAAGGATGGATTTGAACCACGGGTCAGAGGGTGGCTACTTGACTGAGGTCTGTCTGTACGGATAGGAGTTACGGTTGTCGTACGAGAACGAGAGTGGAGTTCTCAAGTACCCTTGGTATTTACTCTAGAGATCGCAGTCCTCATATCTGAGGGCGCACTTGCACAATGGGCGCATCCCTCGCTCTAACAGACCTTAATCATGACAAGAGCTTTCCTCCGAGTCGAGCATTCTACCTCCTGGAAGTTGCAAAAGACTAATAAGGAGATAGGAACTCTCGCCACTTAATCGTTTAGCCTGCATGTTCTCAAGGTCGGAAGGGATGAGGCAAGGATGGAATCGACTTTAGGGACTCGAGTATTTCGAATATTCAATATACATCTCGTTCAAGAGCCTATTCAAATTTCCCAGTAAAAAATTATAGAACTTATAATATATTCACTTGGCTATTCATATTACAATAACAGCTCAAGGTATTCTTTTAATTTTAATTAAGAAAATTCAAATTTCCCGACAGGATAATAATGTAAAATCTGTCGTGAAATTTATAATCAACAATAACTTGAGCAAGCTACCAACTGAGCCATTTGCAAGTTTTTTAAATAATATATTATACCCTTCAGTATTTATTTTGATTTAAATGTAAATATTGAAAAATGTTTACCTTAATGTGTATAATACTATAAATAATACAGAGACGGTATAAAAACTTTCAAATATACAATTACATATTGGAAAATCGAAGGTTAGAGAGCTTTATAATGTTTTGAAACGTAAATTTGGAAGATTTTAACTTTTATTTTATTTTATATGGTGAATAAAAATTAATATTTCATGAACGTATCAAATGGAATTACAATATTGAAAATCTCTGTGCAGATTCACAATTTGTTTATATGTTTCAACTTGTTTCAAACCTACCAATTTAGATTTTTATGAAACAGTATTTTGCGAATATGTATATTAAAATTATTTAGCTTATTGTCAAAATCTGTTCTTGTGCTTTTTTTCTAATCGATATCTTTCTTGGTTCTTTTTCACCCTTTACACTATGTGTCACGAACGGTATGCGGCCACCCCACATAGTTACGACTTCTGAAGCGTGTGACATTTCTCGTCACACTTGGCGACACCCCTGAAAACCCTTTAAAACTCGCGCCCCTTTGCGAGCGTCACAACAACTCTAAATGTCCCGCAATAAAAACAAAGACTCCCCAGAAGTGTTTTGCAATAGGCTAACAAAGCATGGAAGTGAAGGTACACTTTTTCCCCTGATGGTATAAAGCTACCGCTTGCCTTTATTGTGCCTCCTGGAAATGCGGAAATTAAACGCCTCAAGTCGCTTACCTTTTCATCTCGTGCAAAGCAGAATATCCTCCAAGCTTTTCAACCGGAATCTCAAGAGCTTCCTTCGTATTTTTAAAGAAACTCCTTTAACCTTTCCTCCCTCGTGCCTCATTTAAAAAGAAACGGTTAAATTTAATTCCTGTACAATTTACTTGCGAAACGTCGTTATTCGGCAAAAACATTAGTATATACCTTCTACAAAAATGTCTACTCTTCTAAAAGTTGAATCTAATCAATACATTCTATTAACGCTAGCTTAATTCGCCCCATGCGTCTTATCTTAATAAATACAATAAAGATTTTAATTAAAAGAAGAGACCTTTGTGGTTGTGTAATTGGGATAAATCCTGAAGCTTTAATGTGGATAATTATATAAAAAAGTTGAGCTTTAGTCCACTTTAGAGTGGGAACTCAATTTCAAATTGGACCTCATAGAAGAAAAAAGGTGGAAGCAAAGAGTCTTTCAAGTTTCGCAATGAAAGAAGTTTCAGGTCAGCTGGAATTCGATCCCTTTGCGATTGCGCTCCTTTGATCGAGAGGTGACAAGCGATTACGCGTTTAAAGTTTAAAACTTGGTTATAGCGCAAGCGAGGATTGCATTTAGCGCTGCTGGATGTCGCCATGTCTCAACCTCCAGGATATTCCTTTCTCTTCTTAAACGTAAAGTGGATGGAAGGAAATTGTCTCTGCATTAACGGAGGCTCGGAAACTGCTTTCAACATTTAATTAAAGACATTCCCTGAGTAATTCTTCGGTAACTCGTAATTCCATTGCTTTTATCTCTAGAACAACTGTTACTCATTTGGCGACCTTCACTCTCGGCATTCAAGAATCAAAAAGACACAATCTGAATCTTCAAAAGAGTCGTATGGCAAAGAATGAATAAAATATCTCACATGTATGTACAGAAATATTTTAGAGTTTATTTTATGATATCGAAAAGTATATCAAAAAAAATACACTCAAAATTTTTAAACACGGGTGTTGTATGTATGTATAATTGGATACAATATCGACTGGGGTGAAAATGAACTGCCTTTGATGTTCTCTATCGAAAACACTCCGAGAAGATCCTTTGAAACTAAGAACCCCGTGGAATGTGTTCGATACTGTGCATCCTCTGTGAATCTGGAAATCCTTTGGTTTCAATACCTATGAGAGACGAATTACAGACATCGATTATGAACATACAAACGATCGGATGGATGGACCAGCAAATGATGATATCAATCGGCGGGTATTACGTTACCTGTCTCGTTCACTCGAGCTTCTATCATTAAATTACAAGTAATTATATATGGTACGCATCATGTTGACTATACTTCATTCTGCTGATATCTTTGACAAAGCCTGAATCTCTTTTTAATCAAAATTCCATGCACCAGTTTTCGATAATGAGCTGTCAGTCGACAATAAAATCCTCTGCTTTTAATTAGAACATTCATTAAATTAATGTAATCTAGTTGAATTTCACGTGTGATATGTACATATATGAATCAGAAAATATAAAATAAGAAATTCAATATTTGGGATGATTTTGTTTGATGTGAGGAAATACATCAAGTACATACATATAAAGTATATCAATCAAAAGAAGAGCTAGTGAAACACTATAAGTCATGCAGAATTCGCGTGACCAAAGGTTAAGCAACTTCCGGACTGACATTACAGCTGTTATATAAACTCAGGCACGCCCAACATTTGCATTGATGACGTGAATATAGCATATCGCTTGTAGGTTGTGAGACTTGTGTCCGGAAGCTAAGCCTTTCTCCATACCTACAACAGCTACTGACCACCTGTTGCAATTCTATACTTCCAATATCAGACTGACAATTTCTTAATTTGAGGTTTAGAAATTTTATTTATCATTTACTTTATCATTGGACTCGATTTCTTCCAATCATTTACGTATTCCATTCCAATCCTTGACAGAGTTGACCTCTCAATATATACAGACCGCCAAGGTTTCAGTTGGAATGAAGCAATTACTTGCTGATCAGAGTCTCCCACCCTTAGTAGTCGCATTTGCCAATCCGTTGGGTGGTAATTTCAATATATACAACTGTCTAAAGCCACAAGACCGACTGGAACGTCGATTGCCCCTTCGTACAATCCTCGACTAATTCGGGTGCGAATGTGGATAAACTAATTCACTTCAAAATTAATCATTACATGTTTGACCGCGACAATTTTCCCTCTGGAATAGAGACAACATTACTTTGATGAGATTCTCTGATTTGCAATTTGGACCAACATCTGTCGAGATAATGTTTGTTCATTTTGCATGTTCCTAGATGAAGATAATAGGTATCAAATATCTTTGTGTTTCTTCACTCTTCATCACTTTTTTTAGAGAGGATATATAAAAGCTTTGAGATGCGAAGTCTGTGTACATCCTCGTTATGAGGAGAGAAATTGAAAAGACTAAGATCGAGAAATAATGTTGGAGATCTTGCTAAAGTTGCATTCTCGTCAAGACGTTGCTAATAAACCATATAGTACTGGAGCCTCTTTGCACTGTTATCACCATATCCTAATGGATCATTACGGAATAAGCCGACCTCGGCTCTGATGCGATTCTTTGTACGTTTACGACGAGAATGTTAACATCTCTCATTTGCCATCCTGACACATCGCACTCTCTTGGTATAGCTCTGACCTGCACTATTCTCTTCAGTAATGGAACCCTGCCTGGTGCATCAATCCCTTTACGGCTCATTCTGTCCAAGTCTATCAAGAAGAGGAAATGCATTCTCTAAACCTCTACTATCTGGAAGACAATTAAACCATCTCTTCCAGCAGAGTTATAAAGAGAAAAAACTTATTCGAAATATTTCTCATGTTTAATTTTTATAAAAACAACCCAAGCGTGATGCTATATTATCTCTCTGAGCCACACTTCTTCATTGTCAAAAAGTTAATCAATTGTGTTAGCTATATATATGTATATGAATTGTAGATTGATTCTTTTTTATATAATACTTTTTTTGCACAGAAGTAACTATATCAACTCAGATAAGCGTGAAATAGAATACAACTAGAGTACAAATAGAATAGAAATAGAATGGAATGAAATTGAATCGTAAAGAAATGAAATTATTGAAAAACCGAACGAGGATGAAATGAAATGCACAAAATTGGTTTAGAATCTTCGAACGAATACATATTAAGTGGAGTGGAATACAGCCGCATCCAATATCCCTTTTCTACCTTTTTTCAGCAAGATTTCGCCTTGTCACCTTCAATTTCCGTTTACTTGTAATTTTGATAGCTTGTGAAAGCGACGTTGGGGTGAATTAGGATACATGTTAAGCAAAACGGAGATGCATCCTAAATACGTAAGCGAGGTAATGCACCAGCACGTTCCATTATGATCGGCGCCCATCTGTAATCTCAACATATTAAACCATCTAACCTCTCATCTATCTAATACATGGACTACGTGTTAGATGTAGACGCCTGATTATGTAACCTATTTCATCACCCTAACCCTCGTTCACCGAGTCTCTGCAGTCACTTCCTCTCTCGAGACATCCAATGTGCAAACTACTCTTGTGGTGCGAATAGTGATGCGTTCATTTCAGCTCCAGACACCGAAATTATCTCAAAAATCTTATCATCCCAAAAAATATCTCCCTTACCTTTTTTAAAAATATAATATAATATTACGATTATGTTTATTTTAAATTATGGTATTTTGATTTCAGGGTGCGTCATCCAGCTTAGTAGTAAAATTTGCAGACACTGAGAAAGAAAGACAATTAAGACGCATGCAACAAACAGCTGCAAACATGGGCCTCATCAACCCTTTCGTCTTTAATCAATTCGGGGCTTATGGCGCCGCTTACGCTCAAGTGAGTAATACAAAAACCTTGAAATTCGCGATTGTAAAAAAAAAAGCATTAATAAAAAATATTGTTGCCATCAACTAGTTTTTCAGATTCCTGAACACAATACAAACTTATATACTTAATATTTCACTGTAAATGCTAAAGAAGATTCATCTGAAATTATCCAGGTGGTTTCGACTTTATGCTTTTCTTTTTACAGACTGTTGATTTTATGAGAGAATCGTAAAATTTACAGATGGCAAGAATACGTTTATTTGTGGTGATACTTAAATGTTATAATCCAAGTTTAATTACTTGAATTAACTGCACCTTAACGATACTGTGGCTTTTACAGCAGCAGGCGGCAATCATGGCTGCCGCGACGGCACAGGGAACATACATCAATCCCATGGCCGCCTTGGCAGCTGGACAACTTCCACACACGTTAAACGGTATGCCGAATCCCGTCGTCCCACCTACTTCCGGTAATTTATTTCACCATCTCGTGTTGTTCAAGCCGGAAACCAGTTTATCATTTTTACAGTTCAGTTTATTTTGCAATGTCTCCATTTTAAAGTCACTTTTCCCATCACTTGATACAGGTATCTTTCCTTCATGAATATTTCGCAACATAAGATTTTAATTGGAATCTGGATTGCCAAACCAAAATTCGGTAACTAAAGTAAGGAATTATTCATTTGTAACTGGTTTCCCATTGACAAATGGAGAGTAGAAATCGAAGAGTAACTTTTTGAATGAACCGCTAATTTCTAATTTCAAGAATTACAATGGAAACAATTTATTTTAAAAAGTTAGATATAATCAAATGAAAAATATTCTCTTGTTTTCAAAATCTGACCTTTCATATTTGAAAATATGCTCTTCCAAAATTACAGCACACATAAAAAAGACAAGAGTGTTTAATGAAAAGACTTATTTGTAGAGAATAATTAAATGATCAATAATGGACGGGTCTTTCATTATTAAATAAAGAATACAACTTTTAATCTATTTTAAGATGTTCCACAAGTTTCAAAAGCATTAAGCAACCTTGTCTTTAACTCTTATTCTATACGATAATTTAAGTTTAAAAATAAAAATATATATCATTGTTCCTCGAAAGCACAAAGTCAGTCTTCGGAAGCAAAGGTCAAACAATGACATTGTTTAAAAGCATGGAATTTCTTTTAAACTTGAAATCTTTTTGCATAAATAGAAAAATCAAAGATTGAAAAATTGTATGGCTGTAGGGACGATGAACAGATGAAAGCTTGAATCGTGTCGTGCAACCGTTCCCAGTTCAGGGTTTTAAAAAGTCATGGAATGTAAAACATTTCGGTATCTGGAATCGCTCGAAACGGGAGCATTTTTCTGCGATCTTTTTCCAAGTCTTCAGTGCATCGGAAACGAAATCCCTCAAGCCGATATTCGTCGTTGCTAAGGCACGGGTGCTCCTATTACTGGGAGCCACAAAACTTTATCGAATGCCCACGAAAGAGAAAGAAAGAGGAAGTAAGGGAGTATAACCTTAGTGAGAAAAAGACAAGGAAATAAATACGGGAATCGGCTCTTGGCTAGCTCGCATTGAGTTTTGTCGAAGCGGAAGGTAATATAGTTTGATAGGGAAATAATATTTTATTTCGTTCTAAGATTACTACCGCAGTTTTATTTCCGTCGAAACGACGGAACTCGCCTTCTCTGAACTGGCAGGTGTACACACAAACATTTACAGAATCTTTAATATATAGACACCCACACGTCAAAATTGTCTTTATCGGTTCAAAGAAGCAGAGGAGAATTCAACGTTTATGTTACATTGCGATTGCTTTCGCTAAATACTACTAAAATTAACTTCCGGGTATAAAAATAAATCATCTTTTCTGATTCCTCATCATTCTTTCTTTCTATCTTTTTTCTGATTCAGTTACAAAGTTTTACAAAGTAGTATTTTGTAAGGTTGCAATAGATTTGCATTTTTATATAAAAATTTAATCTTTTATGAATGAAATTACTTCTTAAGACTTCCACTTTCATAGAATCAGATGTCTCTCTAAAAAAACTTGGAGGATTGACAAGGAGAGCTTAAATTGCTATAGAATTTATTCAGCTCCATTTGCGTAAGGTGATTATTTTGTTGACGATTTTCAAGAGAAATATTAGTATGGTATCAGCCTCAAACGAAAGTCGAGCGGCATTTATTTTAAATCCTACTTCTTTGATCAAAATAGCTTTTCCGAGGTAATCGTCTTTTTCAATTTCATTTTAAAATATTTTAGACTTTCCTGGTGGTGTACATGTGGGTTTTATATTTCTAGCTTTTGAAGTCATATAAGCTCCATGGGCTCTGAACGTGAAGTTTTCTCGTTAATGATCAGGAATATATTTCCGGGAATAAGAAAAATCTCGAGAAAAATTATGCATTAGCTTCTTGCATAGAAATGAAATTCTTTCCAGAAAATAATACATATATACATACCTAGAAAATAGTTCTATTATTTAGTGTTAATACCATATCATTCTCGATCATATTCACCTAATTTTCCTTCCGACAATATAAGAGATCATTAAAAAATAAATCGGCAATAAGATATGATGTTTTATCCCCGGAAACGGGAAGGTTGCACGAAAAGTCGTCAGTCTCGCTCGATATATCGTCGTGACATCGGTTAATCGAGGGAGTGCTGGTTGATAAGGATGAAGAGGCGCATGTTATATAAGGTTCTCTCGCTATACAGGGGAGACAAGCATCGGTGTTTAAGAACATGAATGTAATCGGTGTTTACTGATCAGGTTTGGTCGTAGGTACCGGTACAGGGCAGCCCGTCAATGGAGCGATACCTTCGTTACCTTCGCCGACAATGCCAAACTTTAACATGGCTGCGCAAACGCCAAATGGCCAACCTGCTGGCTCGGATCCAGGAGTCTACATCAATGGCAATCCCCAAACTTATCCGGGACGTGAGTATCAACTCAGGCGCATAGTACCGCCCCTGCGCACCTACCATCCAATCTGCCTTACTTTTTCATTACCAAATGCATATATACATATAATGACTACAAGCCTAAGATTCTGAGCAAACACTCAACTCTACATTCATATACATATCATTTAAATTCATCACATCTCTCCAAATTCACAATTGATATATCTTCTTCCCTAAAAGCAGGACCTAAAGGAATAAAAGCTAGAATTAGATTTGATCGAGCCATTGTATTATTTGCATTGGTAAATAATTGAAAAAGTTTTATACTTATTACTAATGTCAAAATTATTCTTTTATTCAGTATATTTCAAGATACATCCATTCCCCTATCAATATATTTTACGATAAAAATGAACCCTCTTATAAACTTCCTGCAACTGATACAATGTAAAGATTGCCTTCCCTTCTGGTGATTTTGCTCCCTCGACCTGTATTCGATGATCGCTCAAGAGTCTCTATAACAAACATATCAATTTTATAAAAACAATTTCGGAGACTTTTGTTTGGCAGTCACACAACTTCGACATATCAATTTCACTTATGCTTTGTCCAAATATGACTATTACTTTTATAACTTGACAAATGTATTACATATTATGGTGTTAAAAAAAAGCGATTGGGAAGTGTTAAGAGATAGACCTTTTTGTCATAATTTATTAACTTATGGTTGCTAACCGATATAAAAGGGATTGATAAAGTTGAAGTAGATTGGAAAAGGTACGTGTGACGGGGGCCTTAAATGATACCTGTTTTTGATAAGAGCTGAGCTTACTGAAATGTAGATGCCCTCCATCTGTCCATTCCAGCTCAAGGTTTGCCCAATGGGGAGGCGGCCCTCCAACATGCCGCCGCGTATCCTGGAATGCAACCGTACGCCGGAGTTGGTAAGTTGGCTTCTATTCAAAATTTCATCATTATCATACAAAAAAGAGGTAGTTATATCGCATTTAAGAAGCAGGTCGCGCGAAAGAAACCCTCAAACAGTATATATGGAATATGAGTCTTATCGTAATATATGCTTGATGATGATTCCGTAGTTGAAATCTGTGCACTGTCGTTTTTCAGTACCTAGCATGTCGTATTCAATTATTCCAAATAACTTACCTTTAAAATTCAGATCAAGTGTTTTGTTTCCCATTCAAAAAAACTGTACTCTCACGAAATATTTTACAATATTTAGAATTGCAGTAAACCAATAAAATCAATCTTTCATTTCAATTTTACTTTATTTCTCTCACGATTAGATTTCGAAACATCGATCTAAATCCTTTAATCCTCTTTTGATTCATAAAAATGATTAAAATAAAAGTCGAACTTGAATGAAATAAACTATTGAAGCGTTAAAAATTCGCACTTCTTTTCGATTATTCACTCGCTGGTTATACAAGAACATTTACGAAAATGGAAGTCTAGTGACCAGGGATAGGGAAATTGAACGTTGGCGATTATACACTTTTACCGTGCGCGTAAACCACTTAGCCGCGAAAAATTCGATTTCGCATGCACTCACGTAACCACGTGATCATATTGGTCTTGTTTGCATGCAAACTCAGGCTGGACGTTTGCATGCATTCGTTTCATAGTTCATCATGCTTTTCTGCTGTGTTGACATGACAAACCACAGTCAAATGTCTCGATGTTGTAGATTATAAATGAATTCCTGATCATGCACGTTGTCATCTTATAATGTTTAATATCTTACGAAAAATCTCTTTGATATACCTGAGCCTTGAAGTTTCTTCAACTTTTATTAACCACTTTCTGATTTCGAGTATTATAAACGAATACGATAAATTTCGAATACTAAAAACTGATAAATTGAAAAAATTAGGAATGAGGGAAAATTTAATTCTTCAAATAAAATAGTACATTTCGATTAAGTTAAAATATCTAGTATAGATATCCACTTGATTTGTTCCACGTACAGAGTGCACCACTCATTTTCTCTCTGTGTACTTATACTACTTAGAACGTTTCAAAACTTACTATAAAGGAATCAACTTGATCGACTCTATACTACTTAAAATGGAATACTACAAAAATTAATATTCACATGAAAGAAAATACTTTCCACAGTTAATAGTAATAATAAATGCGAACAGTTTCATGTCCCCCAATGTGACGCATGACTATTTTAATGTTGAAAAGTTAAATTATGAGGAGAAAAATAAACAAGAGCTTTTAATTAAAATTTGAATAGTGTTCTAACATATAAAATTTAATATGCTGATCCATTTTGAAGTTTCAGACCAATATGTTTGTTCGGGAATCAATATTTAAACGCTGCTTTTGTACGTATCGAGTTTATAATTTGGAATATATTAAATCGGTGTTTACTCCGACAGAATCAATTACTGAGGGTGAATCCTCCGAAGGATACGGTCATCATCGTGTCCATTGCAAGCGAATATCAATCACGTGAATTTTAATGTTTACTGGCATATAATTAATAATGCTATATAACGATATTTGTGGACCACCTCTCGAGCGCGTATTTATGTATTTCGTCCCGAAATAAAAAAATACTCAAATCGTACCCGTGCATAAATACACGTAATAGATATTCATTTGAATCAAACGCGCCCCTGTATTTGAGTTGGGACACCGCGCCTGCAATTATTGAGATTCACTTTAATAGCAGATGGTTCGACTTTGAAGTGATATCACGTATCAGTTGCGGATCCGTCAATCTACAAAAATAAAAATAAAATGAAAAAAGAGTCGCTACAACAAAGCATTTGATTCGTTTCGAAAATTTTACTAACAAAGTAAGCTCTCTTAAAAGGGATTCAGTTACAACATGAAAGTGTGGCTTTGTACCGACAGGTAACTAAATTCCAAAGGGATGACAAAGCTTTTCATTATATGAGTGTTACACATGAAAAAAGGTTTCACACCAAAGACTCTTTAGGGAATATAGTAATGAGGATTATATTATAAAATTAGGAGCGTTTTTGTAAAAGGAATCTCAAATCAGACGCATATTTTCTCTCATAAAGTAATTTAATTATTATATTATGCTGCTGAAGAAAGAATTTCACAGAAAATTGGACCATTATCTACATAGTTTCGAATTTAAAATTATACATATATGACATGAACTTCAACGCACTTAGGTACTATCCATAGATTACGTAATCGCCTTTACTTGAAGGATTTTAAAACTTTTTAGGAATTTTAAAATACTTCAATTTTAGGTGATTTCATGGAGATGTGAAGGTCTAAAACATAGTAGAAAAAAGTTGTACGTAATTTATGAATGGGCCCTTATGAATTCTCAGTGATTGAATTTTTTTATGTAGAAAATGTATCATTTTGCCATATTTATTCCGCATATACATATAAATTCAAATTTCTCTGGGGTATAAACGAAGGCAAGATGAAGTGCCGGGACTTTGTGGGTAGTTTGGCAAGGGCATGCATGCAATGTCTCGATGTGAAGATCATGATGTATTTGTCATTTGTTATTGTCGCAGCTTATCCCGCCGTCTACGGCCAGTTTCCTCAAGCCATTCCTCAGCCGATGACTGCTGTGGCCCCCACGCAAAGAGAAGGTAAGTGCAAATGTTCATTTGACGTTTTATTGTTGATTGTTAACTCGACTATCGTAATCCTAATGTAGATCCGATTCCATCAAGTCCAATCTTGTAATTTTCCTCTTTCAACTTCCTAATTTTTAATCTATTGAGCCATGGACACTCCCTTTATTAGGCAACGGACATCCCGATCTGTACGGAAAGTATTTTTCTTCCTATAAGAATGACAAGTAAAATCCGTAAGAGTATATATTTCCTTCGAAAAAGCTGCCATTCTTCTTGGGAATAAAATAAATTATACGAGGGTCAAAATTTGAACGAATTCTCTGTTATCTAATTAGAAAATAAAATTTGCCAATTTGAAACTACTGTTTCCCTTTTATCTGGTTTTACTTTGTTGGAATATTGGAAGAAAACTAGAAATTGAATTATTTAATTTCAAGGAATTCAAATCTCCAACCTTAACTTCACTTTCAAAGTTCAGATAGGTTAATATCATTTTACTAATCCACTAATCTTACCAATTTGAAAACTTGCAGACGACTAGCTTTCGTTTTTAAACTAGAAATTTAATCTCTTCAACTTCAAGCATTAAAATCTCCGTCGATCTATATTTTAGCCGAATTTAAAACTGCTTTAAACAAAACATTTTTCATTATATTAATTTTAATAACAAGAATAAGTCCAGATTTTTAAAATGATTCCTTCCTACAAAAATAAAAATATTCAAACAGTAGTAAGCTCTAATTGTAAAATTAAAATAATTAATAAAAAATACTCTAGAGTCTGTGATTGAATATTGGTCTCCCTCTCAAAAAAAAAAAAACGAGGCAAAGGCTAAGGAGAAGGCGTTGAAACGAAGCTGTAAAGGGGAAGGGATGAGATACCGAGTGAGCGCCTAATTGCAATTAACAACTCGCCATTATTAGAATATACGATGCCTTACAATGAGATAATGCAAATAAAACGAAAGTTTTAATTACTTTGCCGCTACGCCTGGCGGCGACCCGTTGTTACATCGTAGGATAATGGAAAGTTTACCGCGACAGCGATTCTCTCTTCGTCTATCTATCGAAGCCTCTCACTTCTCTCTCTTTTTCTCTCTTCCTTGTACCGTTTTTTTCTCCCTGCGTTTCATTAATGTGCTTCGCGCGTTTAGCAAAACAGGACGCGAATCAGAAACCCAAAATTAGAGTAGGTACAATTCACAAAATCCATTGATAATATAATTGATGAATATTTCATCTAAGAAGTTCTCAATGCGATTATGTTCAGTCAGAGTTTCGAAAACTTGTATTTAAAATGTCTTAATTTCACTATCGACCTCAAAATCAATATTCATTTTGATGTTTCATTGCATTCGATGTTCTGGCTGTTGTCAGTGTTGTCTGGAAATATGTGTAAAAACATTGCTGAACGTTTTAATATTATGTTTTTAATAAAATTCATTTTCAAAAATGATTGAATATTATTTGTTTTTCTAAAGCCTGTTGATAATGTAATATCAAGATTGATAGCAAATTGGGACTGTGTGACATGAAATAAAAATGTATGAAGTTTCTGAAACACCTGGTTGTTGATTTTTGGGACGAACCTTCGTCAACAATTCAATATCGGCGAGTTGGGGTAAAAATGCCCTTGTCGCTCGCTAAACTCATTTTGAGGCTCAAGGGTTGTTTTGCCATGACGCGTCGAGATTTATGATTCATTTTTCCCGGATCCACAATACGCCAATTCGCCAACCCCGTCAACGCACGGAAACTCGGTGTCGCGCCTCGGCACACTCGCTAATTTGGATCCGGCTTGACAACTTCGTTCCGAATATTATTCGAAGAGAAAGGGAAATGGAGACAGAGATAGAGATAGAGCAAAATAGAGAGAGGGAGTTCCATCAAAACTGTAAAACACCAGTTCGCTCCATCCCAGTGAATAGAGACGACGATTACACGCGTTTATTGCTAACAAGGGGCGTGCATCTCCGGTTTTAATGAAAGTCTGACGGTTTGTCACAAGAGTTAAAAAAAAAAAAATTCTGCATACGTTTTCCGCATCGGAAAATTTTTTCCGTTTCGAGAGTTAGCCGGTGTTTGAAATTCTCGATTTAAATAAGCGACAGAGCTGAAACTGGAAAATGCAATGCTCATAAAAGCTTAATTTAATCCGCATTTTAATAGGCAAATTAGAGATTAAGAAATCTTAAAATGTGGTCTTTTAGTAAGAGGAAAAGTTAAAAAAACTGAAAAAAGTATGTAAAAAAAATCGTCTCTTGGGCAAAACTGCTCCTTCTTCGGGAAATTGAAACCGATTTTCTAATATAGGAACGGAAGCGAATAGCGATTAGTAGTTCCATGAAAGTCGAATGGCAGCTATCTCATTACTTAAATGTGTCCGTTAGTCGAGAAGCTCGATAAGACGAGCAAAAGTTTCCCCTTCGTAAGCGCCGCTAATTGACGGCAGAGTTATAAAGTTCAGTGAAATTAGCTAAATCCTTATTAGGCCCTACCCACGCCGAGTCGACTTCGCGAATCAGTCACCAAAATGGCGTCATCGCTACCGGGTAATATTTTTTCTCAAACTCAGATCCTTGGTTTTTATAATAGCCGTTGTTCTACGCGGTGTTAGCTGTACATATACATAGATCTAGATGTCTAGGTGTGCCCTGTAATGAGTGTCCGTTGATAGTGTGCTGTCATAAAATGAGATATCAATCATGAACTAGTCAGAGATAATCATTTACGAGTATCTTTAATCATTTACATGTCATTAATAATAATCAACGGAATTGTCACTATCATTATCACTATATGTATATCAATATCTATTACTATTACTATCACTATCACTATCACTGTCATTATCACTCTCATCACCATCCTCAACCTTCCACCTAAATTGTCTTGTAAATCCCGGTGTTGTGTGTCGTACATTTGAAAGTATAAATACTCAACGTTAAATTTTTAAATGAGAGTCTTATCGACATGACGCTCCAGCTGATCGTCAATCTACTAGAGACATACTTTGATCGACCACTTTCATTTGGACTAAATCATTATATCTATCAGATTCATTCAATTCATTCATAAACATCTCATCTTTCATCATACAAACTGGCCGCATAATACATCTTATAATATTATTCTATCTTAAAGAATAATTCAGTCTCACGTTCACTCAAAAAAGCGCCTAGTTAATTTAACTAGAATAATTATAATTATTAAATATACCCTCACTATTTTTTCTGATTAAAATAACCTAGTTAACTTATTAATTAGGCATTTTTTTAAGTGTACTCTACTTATTTAATCGATTTTCTTTACTTATACTAATCACTTTTTTCACTCATAAATTTAAATAATTATGTAACTTCTTCTCTAAAGTATAGTCCAAAACATTGAAATCATAATTTTTTTATTCCACCATTCACAAGAAATGTTTTGAGATATAAATTTATAAGTGAATTGTGCGGCTACCCTGATGTAAGAATTGAATAGGTTACGAGAATCGCGCGCGTTTCGATCACTCTCATAATTCATAACATTATCATTAATCAAAAGCGAGAATTGGATTCATTGATACGTTTCTTAGAATGCCAACGTCAGTTTTTCGCGCACTCGACGTTCAGAAACGAAGTTCATCAAAAATCAACTAACATTCTAACTTGAGTATTATACTTCAAGTTTAGATGTTTAGATGTGCTCTGATTTATATGGTAGGATGCTCTATCTCAGGACCCGAAGGCTGCAACCTGTTTATCTACCACCTGCCCCAGGAGTTCGGTGATGCTGAGCTCATGCAGATGTTCCTTCCTTTTGGTAACGTCATCTCCTCCAAAGTCTTTATCGACCGTGCCACTAACCAGAGCAAATGTTTCGGTAAGTATCCAACTCGTAAAAACAACTTTCAAAATTTCAAATTCTAATTTCACTCCTTACTCTGAAGACAGTTACAGAATAATTCCTCGTTTAAGAAACGCTACAATTCTAGTTTATTAACCATACAAATTTGAATTTTTAAATCGAGTCACAAACTTTTATATTTTACTTTTTATATCAAATATTATTCTGTGTTTGGTTAATAGGTATATCTACCCATTCATAAACAGTAAATTAATAATAACATTCCTTCGTCCTTATTAAAAAGTTACGTATGTCTGACTTATAACGACCATTACTACTTAAACATGCACATTTTTCAATGACTTTTACTACTTAAAGCTAAAGAACTAAATATGAATAGCTAATAAAAATATTAGTTTAAATAACTCATATATGGCTGTGGCTATATTATTTATCCTACTTAAAATTCTTGTAATTTGCTAAGTATTAACGAAACAGATTCTCCAAGGAATTTTCATTAAAAAGGCAACTCAGGTTGGCTGACCTAAATTTATTTGCACTACTGAAAATAAAATAAAATAAATATACATATAAAATTAACTCACAAGACCTAATTTTTAACGCAAAACTTTTAATTTGCTACTCAATATTGCTTAGATTACAGAGGTGCTTTTGTTTTTCTAACTTAGATAACACATACTACTTAAAACTCGAAATATGGATGAATAAATTTTTAAACTGTTATCGAGAATTCTCTAAACAATCCGACACCTTTTTAACATTTTTTTTTAATTCGTATATTCTACGTTTTTACAAATAATAAACAAAATAAAAGAGTTCTGTGGCTGACAAAAAAAACTACTTATACTACTTGGAATGTTTCAGAATTTATTAAATTAGCAAAAGAATCAACCTTATCTTCTCAAGAAAAATTCTCCCTTCAATTTCCTACTAAATGTATCTTCTATTAAAATCATCCCTCAGAATTGATCTGCCTGACTTAAAATTATCTATACTACTGTAAACGAAGAAACCAAGCAAAACTATCTAGCAAACTTCTAGGTCGATATTGTCTATAATATTAATATTTAAAAGAAACTAAATAAATATTCTCTATAGTTAGTAAACGGGAAATACGAACAGGTTGATGTCCGTCGATGTGATGCAAAACTCTTTTAATGTTGAAGAGCCAGACACGTACCAACTCTTCATTCTATATATGTCATAAATGTACAGTCGTTTGGGTAATATCATCCGACGTGAAATTCATCCAAAATACGAACAAACAAAATACGAACGTCGAATGGGAAGTTGGAAAGGTGGTTTCAATGCTTTAGTGCGATTAGACTTGAATGAAATCGGGATGCCTTTTTACCGAACGAGGGGACCGAAACAAAAAACCGAGAGAGCTACTCTCCTCTCTTTGATTAATCGTATCTGCACTGCAGACTCGTAGATACGAACCAAGATAATTGGGAGTTTCATTTCAACAGATTATTTCTCAGCTGGTTTCAGAGTAAAAGAACAATTGTGCATCAAACCCCTCTTTTTGGGTACGTAATCCAAATCTTCCCAATTTCATGATCCCATTTTTTGCTTTTCTCTGTATTCGACCCAATTTTTTTATTTTAACGTAATACTTGGCCTGTAAAAGTTAATCCTTTGTCCTGAATAAGGCAAATTGAGGAAGAAACTTGCTATACTCATAAATTTCCCTATTATACTACTCAGGTGTGAAAAATGATTCATTAATTAATGAATATCCGTTTTATTACCCTTTTACAAACAATTTATATTCTATCAAAACACCAGTTTAGAAAGTTTTAATTTCCTAAATAGAAATTGAAGTAGTATAGCTATACTTAGGTCAGCTCTTCTTATCTTCCTCGAGAAAATTGACCAATTTGATAAACATGACATAATCTCCTCTAATATTTATCTCAATAAGTTCGAGGGTGACATCTGAATTTTCCTTAATACTACATATATCACCCGAAATATTTCGGTACTCAGGAGGTGCTAAATATTTATGGAGAATCGTCAATTAATTGAAAAGTTGTGGATACCCTACTGGTCTATTTTGAGAACCGACTGTCTTTGGGAATCCGTTTATTCGCCCTATCTCAGAGCATCTAATGTCACGTGTATCACCCCCAGGGCACACTTACCTTGGAAAAATAGCTGAGATCCTTCCAACGAGCAATATCGGTCCCTTGGTCGCCCTTAAGGCTTCGAGATACAACCCCTGCCATTGATTCAGGGGTGCAAAGGAGATATTCAAGATCCGGGGAGAAAAGAGGGAATGGAGAATTTCGCACGAAATAGTCATCCCCCCCTTGAATTTACGAACGATATCATCGCTCATGGCCATTACAAGGCTTCCAGTTTGTTTATGCTATAAATTTAGAATATAGATTCCATTGATTTTGAGAGAAAAAATATAAAATAACTTATGATAAAAACTAGCAAAACAATACTTATGTACGCAATTATTTTATTTTACTTCTCACATCTTCAAGCCATTCAATAGCCAATCAGGTTCACAATAACAATGTATCAAAGATTTTCTATAGACATTCCGTTAGATGTAACGGAAAATCTCTTTTCACAGAGAATAGAATATAGAATTCGGAGAGAATAAAAACGTTTTCTTTTTAATAAAGTTCAATTTTCTTATTTGATGCTGTAAAAATGAATTCTTATTTA
The DNA here is from genome assembly GCA_900474325.1 of Synergus umbraculus. Taxonomy (NCBI): domain Eukaryota; kingdom Metazoa; phylum Arthropoda; class Insecta; order Hymenoptera; family Cynipidae; genus Synergus; species Synergus umbraculus. The sequence continues at coordinate 79,611 of UCOK01017627.1, forward strand.
ATGATGGGTAATGTGATCAGATTATTGAAATCCTATAAAGACAGAAGAGTGAAGGGACAGGAAGAGCTGAAATTTTAGCCGTAGGCCGTCATGATGGTAAAACTAAAATTGGATCTGGGATAATAGTCAAAATTGGCTTAAGCCCAGAAATCCCTGACGACCTTTCGGGCTTCTAACGGTCAGGTTCCTACTTCGTTATCGTATTTTCCCCTTGAAGCAAAACTTGGCTAACACCGTTTATTAAAACTTTTTATTCCGGGTAGCAAATTCGGAGACTGAAGCTGGCGCACTAATAAGTGATCGTTTAGATTGAGAGTTCTACGATATCCTACGCTTAGACGAGTTCCCGACGTAATTTTCCACGAAACAGGATGTTGCCTCGAAGCGTAACCGCGCTCGTAAAAATCGTTACCTATCTACCTCTCGTTAAAAAAGTTTCGGTCCCTCGTTCAATGCGTTCTTTACGTGAATAAAAGTCCTCCCTTAAAACAACACTTTAAAAATTCAAACTTTAGTTTAGAATACTCTCATTTGCTTGTCTTTTTTTTTTTTAATTTTATGTGTAAAACTTTAGATGTATGCTATATTCTTTATCAAATTGAAATCTTTCGAATTTGATAACTTGCAAAATGTCAAAGATTTTTTTGGATTATAAATTAGCATGTCTGACCAAAAACAACTGTGACTACTTAAAATAATAAAATTTCAAATGAATCGATTTCATTGTTTAAATAAAACCTATCGTTTAATATTCCATGTAATAGTTTGTTTACGATTAAGAAAGTGAATCAGTATGCCTGACGCAAAACGTTTCTTTCTACTTAAAATGAAATAACGTACATCCAGCTTTTCTGGACGACAAGCGTATTTTCTTGTTTCGATTAGCGGAGAAGAAAAAGAAATGGGAACCAATCTGTCCTAGTGGATTATTCGTACGGATAAATTCCAATATAAAAATGAGAATTTGTCTCTCAAATAATAACTGCCTATCTTATGAATACTTTATACTACTTGTATTTGCAAAAGTTAACTATAACTTTTGTAAATTTGTAGTTTTAGCCCATTCCATATAGATACAATAATTATTGCGTTAATAAAGACTTAAAATTTGTTTGTTTGATAATTTTATCTTTATAGGTTTCGTATCGTTCGACAATCCGTCGAGCGCGCAGGCAGCGATTCAAGCGATGAACGGCTTCCAGATAGGGATGAAACGGTTAAAAGTTCAACTCAAGAGGCCCAAGGACGCCAACAGACCGTACTAACCCACGTCCTAGCCTAGACAAACTGGCCGGGTCGCGCCCTACGTTATAACCCACAGAGTAAGTACGCCATTGATCAATAAATAAAAGGGATGTTATAAATTGAAATTTGAATTCCAGGGATGCGATCCAATTTTCATCAAATTGCTCAAGCCTCATAGATTTTGTTAATTGGAAATCCGTTGCTCAATCATTTCATCTTTGATTCACACCTCTCTATATTATACAGTTATAAATTAGATCATTTATCAAAATTTGATTTGCATAGGTATATTTTCAAATTGTTCAAATTCTAAATTTCTAGTTTAGAATTTTTTTAGACATTTCATTCCGTCACACTTGTTTTCTGTACTCTAGAATTAACAGCTTCTATTGGTGGCACTTTTACTCAAAAGTATTAAACTTTGAAAAAGTGTAACTAATTTTAATACTTGTTTTTATTTCCAGGTGTCGTACGACAGTACAAACTCAGTGGAAGTTCGAAGATCAGAAGTGACGAGTTTAAATCATCGCTACAACGCTCTCCACCGTAACAACCTAGTATACTAGTTAGTTAATTCTTTAGAAGTAAAAATAGGGGTCATCGGAGGAGCTTCGCCGTCGTCCACGGAAGATTTCACGAAAAATGGGAAAAAATCGGAGAACTGTATTGTCTCTAACCAACCATGAAGACCAAAAATGTCAAGGATCTTTTTCTACCCTATAAGCGTTTACATTTGAGGTTTGTCAGCAATCGTTCGTTCTTCGAAACGTCTGATTAAAGCATCATCGTAAGATCAATTTATTATTATAAAAGAGAGCAGTCGTTAAATTAAGAAAAAAAAATTCGACTTCTGTCTCTCATGATTTTAAAAGACTTCCGCAGTCTTTGCATTTGACTCTTGACTCACTTCGATAAATGCTGTTTCCAAATTCACTAGACTGAATATTCGTTTTAAGAGGCAAGAATTTTTATTTCAAGGAAAGATTCTCTTTGAGATCTTCAATTGCAGACACAGCTTCGCAAAAAATGCTAAATCTAGTCACTATTGAGTTGTACGATTTTTCCCACGACTGATCACAAAATATCTTCATTATTATCGACGCGAAATGTAGGTTTTATACCACGCTAGGATTGATACTAGTCACCAGCTCGTTTACAACTTTAGAGAAAAAAAACTCTTGATCACGCTGATAAATGCTAGATTGAATTCAATCTAAGATTTGGGTCAACATCTGGTGACTTTTGGATTTTCAAATCAGCAAATCGATTGTTTGATAAATTTATAGATTGATCGATTGATCGTTTGAAGGCTCCGATCCCATTTCGTTTTGCCGACCGATTGCTTTAACTATGAAATGCCGACAAGGCTGTGATTTAACGAAAAAAAGAATAAACAGATCAGTATTTTTTCGGAAAACTAGTCGTGTCATCGTGGATATTTTTGTTAGAATTCTCAAGGGCAAATCATAATCTTTGTTTTATTTATTGACATCTTACAAATTTTATAAAAGAGAGACAAGTGTGAGCTCTTTTATTTCGAAATAAAGATATAAAAGAATCCGATCACCTTAAAAAAACTTAGCCCTAAGAAACTAAAAGTCTACCCTCCTATTATTAGCAGTATTGAATTCGTTGTATTAATTTCACATGGCACGACACGTGTTAGTAAATATATCAGTCACGTCGATCTACAATTATTTATGTATATCCTCCCGTCTGTTACTCGTTATCCGACGCGACGCATGTAAATTCTAAACGGGTTGAGCTAAAAAAAAATACTGGCGATTTCGCGGATAGCAATCGGTCGATAGACGACTTTTTTCGGGAAAATCGGGAAAACCCTACGACGGCGAGGAGAGCGATGGAACGGAGAGGAAAGCTCTGATCTGCTGTCAGAAAAAATTGGGAAATAATTTGGGAGAAAAGGGGAAATGAAATCAACCAAAGTACCAACTCATTAATTAATTATATATTAATTGAAAGACGTATAATTATAAATATATAAATATGAACATAAATATAAATAATATACATATACATATATAAATATAAAATACTGATAATATATTGATCGAGAAACGACTAGCGACTTAGTAAATTATTCTAGTTCTAGCTAAATTCATAGAAATATTAAATTATTAGGGGGGCGATTGAAGCTGGGGGGTGGGTTAGTCAGGGGCTTGGGTGGGGGGAGGGGGGCTGCACTTAGTGAGAAGTAAAAAGAACAGATGAAACACTAGTCGCCGCTTTGTAACGCGACCACGATTATGCTATACATATACATATGCATAACATATACTTACGCGTATAAATATATAAATATATATATATATATATATATTTGAATAATGAATATAATATATGATACTATTGATTAAAATTATAATAAAATCACGTTACGAGTAAGCAACGCTCCTCGCTTGTTATAAAATCCATTCGCGTATGTTGCTCGTTTCGCGTACGTGTCTGCGTACATTTATGTAAAAAAAATAATAATCAGTTACTTAATGCGGAAAGTAAAGTGACTGACGTAACTGAGGAGCGTAAAAAAAAGTAGATTAAAAATACGTACTGAGTTACCGATCGATTATCATGCAGTGCTGATTTTAAATCTATTATTATTATCATTATGATTATTCTTAAAATTAGTAGCGATTCAGTACGGCAGATGCTGAAGGCATTTATTGAAAATTATATACAGTATACAGAACACGTAAATTATACACATGCATTCTTGTCATTTTTAGAAACTTAAATTAAATTTACATTAACGAGATAACGACGAGGGTAGGACAGCGATTTAGATCAGGAACAAGGGCTTGAGAAAGAGCGAGCCGATGAAGATGTGTACCAAAAAACATATTAGAAATCCGAGCGCTTCGTAAGCCTCGCACTTTCAAAGATTCGTGCACGAATATTTATTGTAAATATGTTATAGTTCTTTATCAATAAAGGAACTGCAAATAGAGTCGAAAGTTTCTATAGAGGATGGGACGTTGTTGAATCCTTTCTAATAATTAATGAAGTACAAAAAACAAGGTGCGATTCATTATTTTTTTTTACTCATATTTTTTCTCCTTGGTCCCGTCCACGAAAAACTTTGACTACTGTTTTCATATTTTTGTTACTCCTAGTTGAAAATCGATGCGATTTTGATAATTCGGAAAAATGTCAAGACTTAGAGATCGTGCACGAGACTTACGTTAGAGCTGCGAAAAGTGCTTACGAGTTGCGTTTCGAGTGCCATAGAGGCAATTAGTTTTGTTTATAATCCTTAGATTAGACTAGCTTGTTTAGACCGAATTTAAAGAGAAGAATCGAAGGCGTCAATTTTTTTTTTGCGTCGTCACAAGAAAAATGATCTTGATTTTTTTCTGCACGAAAGACGCATAGCTTTTTAATAATGGGAGAATGCTTTTTATTATTTTTTAGATAGAATTTTAGGATAGGACCACGTCCATTAGTCGAGAGAAATCATGTCGATGCGAAGAAAGCGTAAAACTACAAAAGCGACGACGCCGTCTCATTCATAAGTAAAAAAAGAAAGCACACACATGGCCAACCCCACACACTGAAACGCTAATAATAAATTGCGTTCAACACAAGCGACACAATCGTAAACACGCGACACATCATATAATGTGTAAAATGCTTCTTCTCGAGCACGAATTGATAATATCACTATGATGTAAGCTTTTTAAGGTACGTTTAATGATATAACTAATAGTAATAAACAACCACAACCTACGCTAAATGATAAACATATAAATACAAAGTAATGACGATATGAAAAAATAAACTATTTTATCCAAAAAGTTTTTGCTACAACCGACTAGTAATGCATCTTGCTATGAAGTAATCGACTTAAGGGAATACTCTTAGCTCTAAGGCGTGAAATAATAAAGATAATAGTAAACGATGAGGACAGCTTTGAATTTATTTTTACATGACGTGAGATGACAAGGGATGTACTTGCCGTTCGTAATATTGATGATCCGAGATTCTGGCTTACAATTAGCTAAGTAGGTCTAATATTCGTTAAAAGGAAGAAAAAATCGTTGTACTCTCCGGGTATCTATCTTTTTCTCATTGCAAGCATTTTTGACTGAAAAGAAAAATGTAATTGAGCCATAGTCTCAGTAAACAAATTTTGTGAAGGAACTCGCGAAAGAAGCATTATTGTATTATCTCTTTACACTCTTACATCACACGCGAACAACTGCTAGACAATTTTTCAACTTTCCTACACAATGCACTGGCCCAATTTCAAATGACATTAATAATTATTAATAAATTGGACAAAAATCACGACTTGTGATTTCTAGGGAACAGGGTATGTTTTTGATATTATTTGCAAAGTCATTTCTAAGGAAATGAAACTTTCTTCTTATCAAGACTCTTTACTGTACTATAATCTAACTGAGAAACTTTTAATACTAATTCTCGTAGACAAATAAAAATTACGCTGTTGGCAATTCACTTCTAATCAGAGTGAAGGCCAGCGCGTAAATCTTAATCTTACAATTTTACAGACTATCAACTTTTAGTCGTCTGCTTTTTACGACGATAGATCGCATTTGCATTAATCATTATAATCAACAATCATTCATTCTTAATTTCAAGTTTAATGAAGAAAACAATTCAGAAAAATGAGACCAAAAACGTTGTTAAAAAATTATTTGAAATTATTACAATCATGCCGAGAACAATCTTTTTCATTTATTCTCACTTTCTCGTCACAATCTTCTCTAAATCATTGCACTCTCTTTTCTCTTTAATTGATTTTTTGGCTACTTTTCTCATTTGTTGGATTTATTGGATTAAGAATATCAAAAATGTTTCAAAAAATTGAAGAAATTTTAATGATTTTCAAGTGATTTCAAGACATTTTGAGTGATTTTAGGAAATGTAATCTCAATAAAAATTTCACTATAAACAATTCTTGAAATCCTTTTATAATTTTTGAGATTATTTTTAAATCATTTAAAATCTTTTATAATCCTTTAAAATCTCTTTAAAACTCCTTTAAATCTTTTAATATCTCGGGTAACGCTGAGTAAATTTCTAGTAAATGAATAAAAATTTTGGGTTTTGGAAACCTTTTTTTAAATATTTTTATTCCAATAAACCTAACAAAAATCATCAGATTAGATGTATGCAACTTTAAGTGAATTCAAAAATTTTTACGTAGCTAGAAACCGCGAGATACGTAGCTTAGAAATAGTTTGCGATGTACGCAAAATTTAGATTGCCAATGATTTTAGGCTGAATAGCTAGAAGGCGACTGCCACTCTCTTGCCACTCTCTGTGCAAGTCGTGCTAGCATTTATTATTCAGAAACAAGATAGTCTGCGCCATTCTAAAATATAAAGTTATACCTAAAAGGGGACGGAGGTCAGTCAAGAAAATACATAATATTAAATAAGTCAAAAAAAAAAAAGAAAATCTGCGAGTTTATTCTCATTTCTATAAAATTATGCGAAAAGGTAGGGTCCTGTCATGCTAACCTGGCGTTGAAAAGCCACTTCGTCCATCAAAAATTAAAAATGATAAAATCTCAGAAAAGACGAAATTAAATGATATTCCGTCATCGGTAGCGAAGAGAACCCGGCCAGATTCGATCAACCAATCCGGGACCAATCAATAATTTCTCTTTGTTGTCTTATTTTATCCCCTCATGATAAAAAATTTTTCTTTATTTCTTGAGGAGAAAATATCATGTAAAATGTAAAACCGAGATAAAAATTAATATTGGGGGAAAAGATCAGATGGTACTTTTTCTTTCCGTTCCTCGTTGCAGATACGAATCTGGACTTATAAAATGTCCTCCAAGAAGAAAGTAATACTGAGAATGAATTATATATGAATTATTATATTGATATGAAAATTCACAAAAGATTTTAGACTCGATAATACATTTCTTCATGGAATAATAAAAACTAATTACTAGCGATTGATAAAGGGACATTGTGTGTTTCTAGAAATCGATGTGAAAGTTACTCGAAAATGATTGACAGCATAGCGACTTGTACAGACTTTCCGAATTATAAAAAAGAAAACCCTTTTGTTTTCTTCTCGCTACGAGAAAAAATGCGCTTTCTCTTTCGGAGAGAGTTTCCAGTGCATCGCAAAAAAAATGAAGCGATTTTAGACGGTAACGATTAGGTAGCGCATAAACGAGCATATTAAAAAATAAAGGTAACTCTATTCGGGCGTTATAGAAGGGAAAATTGCATAGCATAGTTTTATATAGCGAGCCATGTAATCGTATAAAGAGATGATATACATAACGATTATAACGGTTAAATATCGATTAAGAATTATACATAGTACACTTACCTACCTACGTGGACATACTTAAGAAATAATAATGATGAGAACTCATCCATACCTTAATGAATAATAATGGTAAATAATAAACAAGACATATTTTAAATAATTAATCGCCAAAGAAAATTTTTAAATTAACTCACACATATAGTGGGTAAGATAGGTAATTTATGATATAATTATTGAAAGTGGACTCTAAAATTAAACTTAAATCAAGCGAATTATATACGGATACCATTGCTATTCAAATTTAAAAATACTTCCAATTATTATTCAAGACTAAACGAAAATTGTTTCAATTATTTTTCCAACTGTTGCAATTTCGAAATTCTTTGAAATAATTTACAGTTCATTTTTTTCAGTCAATCGACTATCGGGAAAGCGGAGAAAATCATGGTAGATACGTTAAAGCTTATAAATTATAACGCAAGCTGTCCTCGGCACTTCGATGCAACAGTTGGCTAACAAGTGGCTCTTTTGCGAAAAATGCTTACGCTTGAAATTTGGTTAGGCAAGTAAGAAGAAATATTTTCCTAAAGGAATCATAGAAATAATGAAATGGGAAATTTAAAAAAAAATTGAAAATAAAATCGAATATAAAATTGAAGCTAAAAATGAAAATCAATGGTGCCGTGTATATAAGCTTGCTAATACATACTTTATCATCGATCCTAGTCAATGCTAAACGCTGTATAATACTGTGATCCTGAATTTTATTGGGCTCACTTTTTATGAATTGCTATGAATTTTGTTTAATTTAATCGCAAATCAATCTAGTCGAATTCATTATCGCGAAATATCAATAATGGCAGGGTCATCAAGTTTTTACTTTTATTTTTTATTCTTAACGAGTGTTCTGAAAAAACTTCTCTAATTACAAATAATTTAAATTGTAAAAAATGTCGAAGATACTAATTATCTAATTCAAAATGCTATTCCACGACAATAAATCACAATTTGTGAAATAGCTTCTGAAGATAGTTTTTTTATTATTTAAAAAATAAGATTGTGAGCTCGTTTTTGAAGACACTCGGATCTACGCTTACGTTCAATACAGAAATGTATTAATTTTTAATGACAAATTATTTAATTGAAACATAGAGACCATTTCTGCACTCTTGCTGCCATAAAAAAATGAGTTTTTCGAAAGGTGCGAACTGAGACTGAAACGCAATAATTCTTTGGGAGACATGGAAACAGTGCAATTTGACTTAAGTCTGCAATCTAGTCTCAATATAAAAAGATAGATGAAAAACTCGTTCGTAATCAGTCTTTTTGTATCTGTTCGCAAACGTAACGTACCTACACCCTTTATACTCACAAATTTACGATTACATTTATACCTTAAAATCTACTTTTTAATTATTACTAAAATTATTTTAATTAATATTAATTAAAAATAAGGATTCTTTTATGTACAACGCAGATGAGAGACAAAAAATTGCTTATTATTCTTCAAACAACGATTTTACTAATTAATCGTTCTCTAATAAAAATTTTAATTTAATAAAGATTTATTTTCATCTATGTCTCTCGTTTGTCGTTTTTGAAATTAAAGACCCGAAGACTCGCGTTTCCTTTCTTTCTCCGCTACTTTTAATCACTGATTAGAAAGAAGATCGCAATGCTAGAAAATATAAAATCGCGCGATTGAGTAATCTAATCTGTATATTTTTACATAATTATATAATATACATTAAATAATATAGAAAAGCGAGTTGTGAAAGATAGAAGAATGAGTGAGCAAGAAAGACTGAGAGAGAGAGAGGGGGGGGGGAGATTAAGGCGTGAGAAAAAGATACCCTGAGCCTTTGAGAAAGCAAATAATTAATCGAGGTGAAATCAGTTTTATTGTTGATTTCTTGCGTCGGATATAATACATTTTTTAATCTCGGGTCCTTGGGCGTTTTTCGCACTTGGGCTGCAGACGTTGCGTAGTATAATCAAACACTGATGCATGGCAATTTCTTCTTGACTTCCGGTAGGGATAAATAAATAAAAATAAATAAAATAAATGCATTAAAAAATGTCAAATCCCACTGGAAATCAAGTGAATGTGTACATATATAAACCTGTGACACAACACAGGATGCCAATGCACACATAATGTCATACTTAGAGAAAAGGTACTATTATTATGTATAAAAAAAATGGGATATCCATAGAAAAATGTAAACCTACATTATAGAGCCTATTTTTGCAGGGGAAGACTCGCAGGAATCAAAAATTCGATAACAGTTCCAGCGACTTTTTTCAGGCTAAAATTTAGAGGTCAAAATGTAGGTGTTTTCGGTTGGCGACATTTTTTTCAGTGTAACGATTAGGCCGCGCGGCTGAAAGCTTCGTGCTCTTTTCAAGAAAGGTGCTAAAACCGCAACGGGTCTTGCAGAAAAAATTTGCGCAAATGGCACAGATCTGTTGCGAGATATTTTGCAATTATTACCTTTTAATCGTTGCAATCTCTAAAACTGACTCCATCCTTTTTTTTGTACCTTCATTAGATTCTAGACTGTATTCAATTTCAATTTTAACAAAATATATCTAACAAAATTTATATATATATATACATATATATGTAAAGAAAACAATTTTAAGACAATGACTTATTTGATCAATAAGGGATTTTTTTCAATAACTTTCAATACTTTCAGTAACATTTGATACAAAACCTTTGAATATCAAATCAAGTTTAAATATATTTGATCAGCTTATAAAAGGTAGGTCGCGAAGAGTATGATAAATGGGAATAAATTCTATAACTATAATTATATCGTAAGTACAACAGTATTAATCTTTAATAATGATAATATGAACCGGCAATGAACGAAAGGAATTAAATTAATTAATCAGTTATTTAAATTATGACATTATTATGTAATAATCTAGGATCCTGATACCAAAAACTAGTTGATTCTGAAGTTTCACTTTGAAATTTCTAATATATAAAATCTGAAATCTGTAATATTTTCTGGTTTTTGGTATTAGGAGTATCTTATATTCATGCATAAAGTAATTTAAGAAATGTACTAGGGGAGTACAAAGGATCGAACGGGGAAAGTACTTTAAAAAAAAAAGGCAGAAAAATAATACAGAAAGCGAAAAAGGGCGTTTTAAATCTAATCATAAAAATAAAATAGAAAAAGGCAAGAGTATGAATGAGAAAGGGATTTTAGCATATCAGTATGGTGAGCTTGCACTGAAAAAGTGCTTGTACGAAAAGACCAGAAAATACCCTGCGAATTTAATTTTTGAACCAAAATTAATTGGTGTTTGATGGTAAACGAGGCGAAGAGAGAAATGGACGCGAGCACAGGTCATGTGCAAATATTAATTTTTATTTAATAATTATGATAAAAGAATGTTACGATCATTAGGACGACTATCAGTGACGAAAAAAGTGATTATGATAATAACGATGAATGAAAAGTCGTTCTTATTATTATTAATAATAATAATATTATTATTATTAGTATTATTATTATTATTACTATTATTATTACTATTATTATCATTATTATTATTATTATTATTATTATTATTATTACTACTACTATTATTATTACCATTTTGTTTATATTATCTGAGTTACACAGGAACTGTGTCGTTCATATTATAAATACTATACAAAGTAAGAATAACAATTACACTTAACATCACTTAAGTTAGCAGGCTAGATAACATATGATTATTAAGTGCGAAGAATCCGAAGAAAGTCTGAGTGACATAAAAGAACGTCGTACTAATGCGACAAAAAAAGTCTAAAAACCTTGGATAAGAATTGTTTCAAGTTAATGAAATTTGCAAAATTCAGTATTTCATTTCAAGTTGATTAATTAATTTGATTCAGAAAATCACTCAGGCTTATCAAGATCTTCGCTGGCGAAAAAAATGATGTGGGCTCGAGACAATAACCCATCTTAATTTCACGAATTTTGCCTATGAAGCGGAACACAGCGCTGTGCCAAAAAGTTTCAAAGCCTTAAAACTATAATAGCGTGATTCTGTGAAATTGGTGATGAAATACTTGGTACTTTTGTTTGTTTTTTTTTTTTTTGGCACAGATTGAATAAATGGTTTCCTGTACTGCTATGAAGAGTTGTTGCCTCGAGCGCTGCAATTAAAGTTGTAATTAAGGAATTATGCAGAATTTTAAGAGACGGATTTTAAAGAAAGAATGAAAGTTCGAAAGAAAATTCGAAAGGCGCGATAATTCCCGACTCATTGGGCGTTATAGAGATTTCTTTGGGTTGATTTAAGGAATTTTCTCTACGACGTTCCTTATCCCACTTGGAACTCGCATTCGGACTACGTATGGTAATATTACCTATTATGAACATGGCCACTAGGAGAGAAAAACAATGTACCATTCGGATAGTTTATCATTAAAGAAGCGGTAATCATTATACATATATAGATAAATATATATATATGAATATATATTATAACATTATTTATATATTATATTATTACACATATTATATAAATAATGATAACGGATACTAACCGTAGGGTGAAGTATTGCTAAGAAATTTGAGAAATTCGCGCTAGTTAAGAGAGGCGCGGTGGTCGCGGTGCGTCTTATCGAAGTGGTTATGAGAGCGGGAATAAAAAAAAAACAGGAGTTGAAAAAAAAATATAAACCGCCAATTACTTTAACTTCAACAGTACTATTATTTGTGAGTGCCGAACGATTATGCCGTTTTCAGCGCGACATACCTATTTTGGCGATTGCTTGGTCGTATAAGACAGGTCAATAGTGATCGCGTTAAGGGGAGAAAAAATTTTAAAACCCAGAAGTTTCTATACTTTTTACGGAGATTGTTATAGTCTAAGCGCACACTGATCAAGGCATTTGTCGCTCGGCAAGACATAATATAATTATTAATATAAAATTTATAACAGAAATAAAATAAATGAAGTTAATAAATATGTACACTGTATAATAAACATTATTTCCTATTAATAATTGGATAGGCTTCCATTTCTTTTACCCTAAAAAATTCCTCTGTTTCTATTCTGTGCGAATAATAAACAAATTTTCTCACTGTTAAATTCATTTTATTTTCCTTCGTACCCATTAAAAGATTACAATTTTGTATTTTGAGAAAACAAACGTTTCTTATCTTCTTAAATCAAATCATCATACAAATATATTATAAAATAACTAAATATTTAAGACATTAAGTATCTACAGTTAGAAAATTAAATTTTAATTTTCGAAAATTTAAGCATTTGGTCTTTCATTCAATCAATATTGTATCTCAAAAGTTTCAATTGAGTCATGGAGATATTCTCTCTGCCATTAAGAATATTCACATCAAAACCTTTTTTTAAATGGAATTTTTATAAATAAAAATAACTTACATAAAAAATTTCTGTCTAACTTGTACTAAGAAAACATCGAATTATGTAATGTTTCCATATCTTTTTCTCGTTGAACTGCTCGTTGTTTTTCCTTTTTGTACATTTCGTAATCTTCATCATCAGTGGGAAGTTCGTGCCTACACAATGGACACGAGTTTGTCTGAAATCCAGATTTAATAAGTTAAAATAAAATTCAAATGTGTACATTTAACAATATACTTAAACTCTTAAAGTAATTAATTAATTTTGTAATCAATGCAAGATTTCTTCACCTTTTCTAGCCATGGTACGATACATTCTTTGTGAAAGGAATGTTTACAAGGCATAGTTTTAGTAATTGTTCCAATTTCAAATTCCTTTAAGCACACAGGACATTGCTTATTTGGATCAGTGATTTTAGTTTCTTTCAAACTTTCCACGGCCTCTCTTGAAGCTGGAGGAGGAAGTCTTTCAGTTTGTCCTGCTAACTCCCACATTCCAAAATCCCTTAAGAATCGAGCCATGTGTATTAAATGATTTGGAGCCTCACCATCATTCAAAGGCGTCCAGCCCATTTCAGTAAAATAATCAGACATTCTGCACAAAAAAATTACAAATTAAATATTTTAAGGGACAATTTGAGACTTGAAAAAAAGATTTTAAGCTCAGAAACGCGATAAACGGGAACATCGTATTTAAATACATCTCATGAAGTTTAAAATAACGGGAGTAATAACATTCATCACAGTACCTATTCTCATTAAAATGGATTTAATTGAATTTAAAGCATTGTCATTCAATTTAAATAAGAAATTGCAAGTGTGAAATAAAAAAAGGCTGTATTATTAACTTTATCAATTAAAAATAAAGGTGAAATGGTGAAGCCCTGTGATGATTGAAACTATTTTACAAGTATTATTGTTAATCTAATTTAAAAATTTTTCTATTCTTTTTGAGGTTATATCGGTTATATTGACCGAGAAATTCAGTATAATTTTGATAATTTGTATATTCTTTGTGATAACATTATTTACATTTAATATCAGGCAAAAGAGCATGTGACATGCATTTTTAAATGATTATATCTTATTATCATTCACCTATAACGTCAAAATTGCAGAATCACACGAAAAACAACAAACACATTTGGGGTTATGTTAATACCAATATACGAAAGTTGTCAATTTGCTTTTTCTTTTCAATTAATACCATAAATAATTTAAAACAATGTAGAATGTTAAAAAGACACTTAAACTTACCTTTTTACAAAAAAGAATTAATATTTCTGTAATTATTTCGTCATACAAAAAGAGATGACAGGTTGACGTTCTCCTACTCCTGACTCCTCCCACTTCCCAATGTTTCAAAAATGGCGTCGGAACTTGCGTCGGAAAAATTAAATGTCACAAAATCACTTTTTCAAGTTGGCAACACTGATCTACACTTGTAAACAGAATCAGCTGATCAGCTGATTGCGCGAGCATCAAAGATTTCCTGGATAATAAACGTTTTGTAATTTGTTAGTCTCTTAGCTCTTGAGGAGTCTCATCTCATCTTGAGACTTATTGTTTCTAGTAAATTCTAATTTTATCTTTATTTTCAGTTCCTGTAATGATAATTTTGACTGTAATAAAAGTGAATTTAGACGTGCCAGATAAAAAAGTATGACCAGGTCTCCAGAGGAGAAGCGAAAACCCGAAAATTTTCTTGTGGATGACACGTAACGAGATAACCTCTAAAGCGTTTTTCTGGAATGATAAAATCTACCTAGCGGCTCAGAAAGAATAATTTTTTATTCAAAATTATGACATAGCATCCACTTGCATCCATAGGCTCCTAGTATGTCTAGTGTGATGGATCTAGTCAATTTAGATTCAACACTTTTGTTTATCAAAGCCCAAATTAACGAGGTTATTTTGTACTGGTGGTGGTACATGATTGAAATCTCTTGGCAGCTTCTAATAGCTTTCACTGCTTATCTTTGCACTTGTGTATGTCTTTATATGATTTTAAAACGAGTTAATCATAAAGCATGGCAAATACCAGGCCCACCAAACAGATTATTGCTGGTAACAGCTCATCCCGATGACGAGGTGATGTTTTTCGGACCTCTGATTTACTCGCTTGTTCAGCTCAAAGCAAGCGAGATTTATATTCTTTGTTTTACTATGGGTGGGTACTTATTTAAAAACTATTTTGAAAATAAATCTTGATTTATGTATTTCAAATGAAAAATCCTTTGCAGGGGGAAGTAAGGAAAGGAAGGAAGAACTTTGGGCATGTGCAAAAAAATTGGGTATACCTGAAGCTAATATTACGATTCTAATGTGAGTTATGGAGCCTATTTGTAGTATTTATATCTTAATTCTCTTACTTATTCCTTAAAAGAATGCCATAGAATTGAAAACTAACTTAGGTATACGCTACAGATAATTAACTCTCTTTTTCGCTAAATGTTAAATTTTTATAGATTTGCAAAACAAAAATCATTATGTTCATTCAAAATCTTTCTTAGGTACACAGAGTTACCTGATGATGCAAAGGTACAATGGCCAGAAACTTTAGTAGCAGAGAATATTTTGAATTACATTGAACTCTACAAAATCAATGCTGTTATAACTTTTGATAAGCATGGAGTCAGCAGGCATAAAAATCACATTTCTCTTTTCTATGGAATGGCGTCCTTATGCATGGAACGAAAAGTTCCATCTTGTTAGTATTGAAAACAAATGTAAACAAATACTCTATACATTCAATTACTGTATAACCTACATTTTCATTTAATCAATTTTTTCAGACTGTAAATTGTATGTATTAGAAAGTGTAAATATTTTAAGAAAGTATACGCAAATCCTGGATTTACCAATCAGTTTACTTTCTGCTTCCTATTGGTACGTGGTGACGTACGACCAAAGACAATACATAAAGGTAAAATAACTCCTTTTGAATAATTTTCCTTCATTTTAATGATTAAAAAAAATTGAAAAGTCGAACTTAAAAGTGCATTTTATACCCCAAATTTCTTTCAGAGAGCTATGAAAGAGCATAAATCACAGTATGTCTGGTTTCGAAAACTCTACATGATTTTTTCTCGATATACCCTAATAAATACTCTTCAGGAGGTCAACGTTCTAGATTTGGAGCTCGACCTGCAATTCGATGAAGACTAGTCCCTAGATTTACGTCTACAAATTTTCATTTAATTGTAAATAACCAAGATTAATTTATTGCATGTAAATCATGCTGTACAAACTGAAAATCTATGTAAAAATAAAACAAGACTCAAATTTCTCCAACTAGTTTTCACTGTTCTCAAAGCTTTTATAGTAATGAATTAATATTCCATCAGTTTTTTCAGAGAATTGCTTTTATTTCTTAAATTTACATGAACTTACAATCATTTGATAATTTAAGAGAGATAAATGCACATATTTTATCTTTTACAATTAGGTAACCCTTTCAAAGATATATTAAAATAAACAGTATATAATTTCAAGAACGATATGTCCATTCTACTTCACATTCACATCTATTCTATAGATAATAATTCCCGTCGATTTGAGTGAAGTTGAAGTTTGTTCTAAGTGTTATACACGTTTAAGAAAGTGATACAAAGAATATAATAAGCCTTTATCTCTCAGGCTTCAAGAATACGAATCAAGACATAGATTTGTGTCAATTTGTCTGATAATTTTTGTCTTTGATTCTTACAATTTGGCACAAGAACGATTTGTGCTTCAATTGAAAAATTATTGAGCGCTCACAGGTATTGTCAAATTTTTATTGAGCAAAAAAAAACGTGAAAACAAAAACCAAACTTTTGTGCAAATCAATAACTTAGCCTAAAGATGAATTCTTAGACATAGAATATTATAAGCATAAAAAATTATATATTATTTTGAAGGAAACTATAGAATCGTTGAAAGGCGAAATATTTCATTTTTCGTTCTTGCGATTGTAGGCTCGCAATATTTATCACTTATATCAAAGCGGAATAATTCTTAAGAAAAAAAATAAAAGTAATAATATTCAATCTCAATTTGCGGAATGTATTGTAAATCAGAAAAGTTGCCATTCAATGTAAACAGGACATGGAAGACAAAAATTCCGCCGCCTTGTTAATGCTGTTTTTCTTTAATACTGAACTAAAAATATATTAAGCAAGATCCTCGATGCACAACCTTCAAATTTGAATTGCGCGTTTCAGTTTAAATCTAGAAAATGCAATAAATTGCGCCCAAGAAAGTCAATCACGAAATAATTATCGAATAGATCGATATAGCTAAAACCCTATCAACATTAAAAGATAGGCGCTTACAGATTAGAACCTTAATTTTCGAATACTATATTTTAAAAACAGTCGCAGATAATGGACGGCATTGAGTGTTCCCGCAAGATCCTCTGGTCAGTGTCAATTTAGCACTGTGACAATTTAGCGACCAATGAGCGTAAAACCGCGGAATTTACCTCTAGAGTTGAATGATAACCAAAACTTTAAAGTGTTTTTTTTTAACAAAATACGGACTTCGTCCTTGGGATTTCATACTGAATCCATTAAATAGTATAAAGTGAAGTAGATCATATTAGGAATAACACTCTCATAAGAAATAGGTCTCTATATTAATGTCTGCAATTATCATTCAGTCCTAGTGGCACAGCAAAATAGAAAACCAGTTTACGTAAACGAGATTTAATATTTTGCAAAAATTGCGTACTTTGAGAGAGAAAAGTGTAGACAGATCGATCGCTAAAGAGCAACTCCCTTACCTCCTAAAAAGAGTATTGGCTTACGAAGGATTCAAGGCGAAGATCTCGCGGGCTGTATCCTAAAACCTATCTTTATCTCGGTGATGAGATCCTAAAGTTCCCATTCCAGGTTGAGGGGAATCAAGATCTCCAGGGTCTTGAAGGTACTGAAGTTCCTGTAGTTCCTGGAATTTCTCATGATCCCGGATATGTGCATAGTTTGCCGAGAGACACATCAGGTAATGTATCAAACTCAGAACGACGAGCATAGATGCCATAGTCGCAAGAATGAACATTATTTCTGCCTTTTCTACATAATCTTTACAGAAAAGTTTAACCTCTTGGGCTCCACAAACTTTCAGATCTTCCGGTCTGATTCGTTGCGGAAACATGAAGTCTGAAAGAGAAAAAAAGAGAAAAATATAATTTAAGTGTTACTTTGAATCCAATTAGGGTGATTACTTAGTTGATTCCTAGCAGCGTTTTAAATTTCCAAATTAAAACGTCGAAATTTTACTCACCAAATTGAGTAAAATCGATGCAAGTTTCCAAATTTTTAACTCGTGGGTTGCTGCAAAGACCCCAGAATGTTTCTAAGACAAAGGTCGTGATGACCATGAATGCGAATATTAAGAGCCATCCGAGTCCCAGAATGTAAGTAACAGTCATAAACTGAAAATAAATAAAAATATAATGGTTATTATTTATAAGTAAATTTTATAATTAGTATTTATTTATTAATTTTTTTGAACTTACAACAGCACATGAAATGCGTCCACCGACTCTGGATCTCCAAGCACGATAAACTTTATGTCTTGTAGCTCCAGTCGCAAGGCAACCTACAAATAGAATCATAAATCCTAGGGCTGCCATGCATGCTCCGAGTGTCGCAAAGATCAACTGTACAGCTTCCAACCAGCCGAGTCGTAAATTGAAGACCTGTTTCAGAAACCAAAGAATTATTAAAAATTGTTTATTTATTTATTTTTTAAAGACAGGGAACACATTGTTTGTAAATAAATGAATTACTTACCTGATCCATCATCAGCTTTGATAATGTGACACCTCTGTACATTGTACCACAGAAAATTCCAACGCCTAAACAGCACATTATAGTGGCTATAAGGGTCGCGTACGGGACGCGAGCCATACAATCATTGCACATGTTACCTGTAACATAATAAAAATAATTATGTATATGCTTTCCTAAAATCATCAATACCTAAAATTATCAACAGGTAGTCTCGCAATTTTGAAAGGTAGTGTAATGTAAATTGAATGAAATTAAATTCGTCCTATAAATAAAACTTACTAGATGTTTTATCTATTTGATATTCAGCATGAAGACTATGTTCCGAATATCTATCAACACTGGCTGTACTTTCAAACCTTTGACATCGACGAAGAGGCACAGCACTACTAGCCTCCACAGAAAAAGATCTTCGAAAATGATTTCGACTGGGCATTTTTCAATTAAAAATAAATACTAAAATACTCAAACCACGATGCACTTCCGAGTGCAACAATTACAAACCTAAGACTGATGACTGATATACGGTGAGTAATCAGTGAAAAAACTGACGAACTATGTATGTATACATAACATATTTAGTACATAAACGGTTAATACGTATCTATATATATGCTGGGTGTATACCCACTCAATCAGATAACGAAGAATACAAAAGACGAATAGGCATTGGCGACCTTATCACTTATTCCCGTCAAACCCTTTCATATCAACGAAACGATAAAAAAAAACCAAGTTGAATGACAGTATAAACGTCAAAACTCACCCATTGCGTTCGTGAGCGCTGTCTCCTTTTGAGGTTATGCTCACTCGACGAGTTTGATCTTGGACGCCCGTCCAGGACACTTTCCGAGATTATTATCTCGGAAGCCCTTCAATTAAGGCCCTAATTGGACGTTGGAGCCTGCTCACTCATAGATGACATCCCACTCGAAAGAAATCTTCAATGATGGTTTTACTCGTTCCACTCACTCCTACACATCAGAAGAACTTCTTTTGTTAATTATCTACCAAATTATCAAATAACCAGAAACCAGCTGTTTTAAATTTGCCTTTGTTCCCCAATTTTTCAACACTCACTTCTTTTTCACTAATTCTTCAGCATTCAATGAATTATTTTATCAATCCAACAAGTGTCTGTTATCAGTGAACCTATATGACTGCTGAAACCATCAGGTTTGAAACTGCTTTCTTATGGGTTAAATCATTAATTCATTTGAGCATTGTTAAAACCTCGATGGGCTTTTCTTCATTTGCTTTTTGTCTCCAAATTAATTCTAGCTCCTATGCTTTGTTGTTAAAACGAATTAAACGAATGCACTACTACTCTTCTGCTTGTCTCCATTCTCTGATTCACTACCAATAACCAACTGCCATTCACATTTCACTAACACATTCACCTGATGATACAGTTGCATCGCACCATATACTTTATACATATACATATAACGCACTTAACACCATTGCATATGATTACCATCACCATAAAATTCAATATGGCGGTGTTATTTCATGTTATTTTAACTGAGACTGTATTTATGCATCTAATTTATTAATATACACTGGGTGACATTCCATACGTATTATGAAAAAAAGAGGGAAGGGATTATGATACGTAATATAATTAGTAATTAATTATATGAGTACATGGTATGGCACGTTAAATACTGGCTTATTTAAACATAATAAACAAGGCAGCGACCCCAATTTCAGAACGCATTTCAGGTCAATGAATCTCAGGATTAAATCATCATTTTGGTCAATCAAAATATCAAATATTTAAATTTGAAGTAATAATGAAGCATTCAAATTTAATTAGACGAAAAATTGTAAATTGGATTTGTTCCGAATCAAATATGTAATTCAAATAGTTAAAATTTTTATTAAGTTTAACAACAACATAACAGTAATTTGCTATTGTATTTTTATTAACATTTTTGAAAACTTCCCAGGCCAGTTTGAAGGAAAAATATAATAATTTTCATGGTTTTTAAGATAGGAAAATAAACATTTATTATCAGAACAAAACGCTTGTGATTTTTTAAATAAAATGTACAGATTAAAGTGTGCAAAAGAAAGAAAACGTAAATGTTAGCAATCGAGATAAATCGCATTATAGGACTATTATTCTATGACAACTCTTGTCATATTCTATTATTTTTCCTGAAAAAACCTAATGTCAAAATACAATAAAACCTTCTATATTTAAAAAAAATTAAAATTAAAATTAATTTATTTTATAATGAAAAGTTAGGTCAATTTCTTTTAATTTAAAATACTTATCTTAATCTAATTTTTAAAAATTGTCTAAAAATCTCTTTTCAAAATTAATTTGTAATAAAATCTAATCTAATTATTTTCCTACTAACTTTTATTCATAATTTTAAGAGATCAATAATTTATTTCATATCAGCTATTTTAAATTTATTTTAAATTTATTTAATTTCGAAAAATATTAAATACATACTCAAAAAATCAATCCGAAAGTTCGTTTTCTTTCCTTTTTCTTTCATTCTTACTCTTCATTTGCACGATTGAATAAGAGAACACACCTTTAAAATATCACGATAAAATCTAGTGCTTACATATATATTTTTATACCAAAAATCATTGGTAAGTAACTCATTGTCTTCACTTATAAACTGCATTTAAGGAAATTTAAGCGAACTGCAAATACGAAAATACAATTATAGTATATCTTTATTCTTATAAAGCGCATTAAAAAATCAAGTCATTGCGAACAGCAATTAAGTCTATTTGCAGTATCAAATAAGTGCGCTTTTATAAATTGTACCTTTGTCGTCATTCTCTATCGTACAAGATTTCTAAAACTATTCCAAAAATATTGGGATCTGTAGTCCGTCATTTATATTAAACTTATCTTATAGATTTCTGCCTAGGTTGAACCAGGTACTTAAGAACAGTGGGCACGTGTTTAAGCTTTTCTCTTACAGCGAAAGGCACATCTGCATTTTGCTGATTACTCTGACTGTACCTCATCACGCATCCGTTGTTGTTTTCATATATTATACCACCTCCACAATTTTGAGGGCTTAGCTGTAAATTATATTATTAAAATCGTTAAACAGTATAAATGAAAAGTTTTATAAAATAAAATTTGTTTGTTAAGAAAAGTAGGAGGCAATATATAATTACAGTAATAGCAGATCCATCTTTGAAATCGACTCTGACATCGCCGGATGACGTTTGCATAGCCATTCCAATGCCAGGAACTACAATTTTACTCGTCTCCGCGCCAGACATTTGAAGAGTATTCAATCTTTTCGAACGGGATGCAGCTGTCGATACAACAGAGCAGGTAGCATCGAAGGAAGGCATCTTGAATTAAAAAAGAATTTATTGTAAATATTAATTTAATTAGTTGAAAATAATACTTAAGTGTATATTAGCATTACTAAGCAATTGTGGCTGAACTCACAACGGGTGGACTGGTAACAGCAGTAGATACATTTTCTTTCCCTCGGAAACAGGGTGTGTCATGCAATACCGAAGCCGGTCTGCGTCCTATTATTGTAGGAAAATACGAGAATCCTGTCGCTGTTTCTAAGGAAGCTAAAGAAGACTCTAGTAAAAGGCAACGCTTGTAGCAATCCGAATAGTGATCTAAATAATCCTGCAAACTTGAAGGAACACCTCCTTCCTCATAAGTCATATCCTTATCCTGAAGTTTTACAACGCCGTCGGTACACATCACCTGCAAATGAATAAATCCTGTTATTACAAACTTTAAAATAAAATAATCTAAAATTCAGAAAGAGATATACCTTTACTCCATCGTAAAAATGCACTTCGCAATCAGGATGTGGACCATTCTCCATAAAAAGGCACTTTGATTTCGGCGTGTAAATAGTCAGTTTCGGAGTCTTCGCTCTAACTAATTTTACAAAACGGGCAGCATAGAGATAATATTTGTGATACCGTGACGGTAAACTTTCATAAGAGTAAATGCTATCTGCTCCTTTAAATGGCACCGGCAGTGGTTCCGATCCTACTTCCTGGGGGTCAACTTTGTATAAAACTATTCTTAAACCATCACTCGATATTCGACAAACATCTATTACTTTTTGCTGAAAAAAGATAACAAAACACTCAGATAATCAATAAAATTATAATCAATGTCATAAAATAACAACAATGCAAAAATCTTTACCGGTAATCCCTTTTTTTTCAAGAACTCTATACACACTTCTCCATTTTCAAGAATAGTTAAAATCGCGTTGTTCGTCCTGTGCCTTGTAGGTAGAAGCCTCTCAGAACTGAGAGGTGGAACCTGCAATTTATTTGAAGCATTTTTTTCTTCAACTTCATAAAAATTGTCCACTTCTCGCCCTTTTTTCTTCTGTCTGTGACTCTTGTGCTGATCTTCATTTTCTCGAGGCTGACATCCACTGTTTTGGTCACTTTGAGAAAAAACTCTGCTTTTTACAGGCGGTGGGATTCCAGCGAGAACGGAATTTTCATCCTGGCGATAGTTAGGATATTTTTCATGATTATAAAAATGATTTTTTGTAACAGGTTCGCTTCTAGCACTAACTGTAGATCCAAGACCAATGTAGGAAATAGGCAAGATGGGAGTGCAAGAAGTTCTTTCTTCTGATCTCGAACGCATTCGGGGTCGACCACTCGATGAAGAGGTTCGACCTGAAGACCCAAGGCCAGAATCTGACGATGTAATGTGTAGGCCTTTTTCCTTCAAATTACAAGAAAAATTATTCAATTAATTTTAGATGTTTGTAAAATTACTAAAATATGTAATAAAGATAATAAATTTAAACTTGTAAACACACCCTATTAACTTTGGACTTATCAATCGAAGCTATGAAAGGGTGCTTGGGAATATCTCTTAATTTAATTCTCGCTTTCGGATTTTTTTTAAGTAACTTATCAATGAGATCCTTGGCATTTTCAGATAAGTGAGACGGCATCGTGTAATCTGCCATCACTACACGAGTCAGTGTACTTTTAACAGCATCTGTATCAAACGGTGGCCTCCCAACCAGTAAAGTGTATAACATACAACCTAATCCCCATACATCTGCTTCCAAACCATGTGAAGACCTTGTAGCAACCTATAAAAATTCAAAAAGTCAAATAGTCAATTATTCTCATCTTTTATTAGAAATTTCTAAACCTAATTTATATTTTACTAAATTAACCTCTGGGGAAATGTAGTTAGGTGTTCCACACATCGTTAAATGCTTTTCATCCGGTCGCGTTAACTGAGTTGCTAAACCAAAATCCGCTATTTTCTGCAACAAATAATGATAAGTCAATAACTTGAATTTTCTCTTCAAAAGTCAATTAAATGCAATATAATTGAAAGTAAGCACTTACCACTTGCATGTCTTTTGTCAACAGTAAATTTGACAAAGACATGTCTCTATGGAGTATTTGATAGGAATGCAGGTACAACAACCCTTGAACTACTTGTTTGATTATGCGTGCAGCTGAAATGAAATAAATTATAATGAATTTAAAATTTTAAAAATAACATTTAAAGAAACTTTTATAAAAAATATTTAAAATACAAACCATGTTCCTCTGACAGGGCACGCGAGCCCTGCGTTTTTAGATATCGCTGCAGTTCTCCATTGTGGCATAATTCCAAAACTAAATAAACGTAATTAGCATCTTCGAAGAATGTATAAACTTCGAGTATTGCAGGATGCTTTAAGCGAGAGTGAATCGAAACTTCTTGTCGAACTCTACCCACCATCCCAGCAGATTGCATTAATTTCTTGTCGATCTGTTCATAAAATTGAATTATTTTCCAAACGAATATTTATTTATTCGAAATAAAAAAATAATATCACCAAGAATGTGGCTAAAAAAATATCACAGAGCTAGTAATTTTCATTAGCTTAATATTTACCAAAATATATGTTTAATTCGGGTTTAATTATTATAATTCTACTAGAATAACAAATAGAAATACATATAATTTATAACTGAAATAAGTGTTCGCAAAAACTAATAAAATGCTCTTATATAAAAGAAAAAATTGTATAATTTAAGAGATTTATTATCTAAAGATTTTACCATCATAGATGGTAACTAGGATAATTAATTAAAATAATTATAACTTAAGAAGCATAAAACACAAACAAACATCGCTTTAATGCAATAGCAACAAGTGTTTATACGAAAGGTAAAAATATGTCAAAGCGCCGCAATGATTGACAGGCAGCCTGACAGCGCATGATGCAGTAACGGTATAGGTAACCTAAAAAAAAAGCAACTTTACCATTTTGATCGCAACTTCCATGCCGCTTCGACGGCATTTTGCCTTGTAAACACTGGCGAAACCTCCTTTACCCAATAAATTCAGCACTTCGTAGTCCTGCACAACATAAAATATGAACAATTATTGTCAGGAACTTTCGTATACAAAATGCCAAGCGTTATACAAGATTCAAAATCTTAACCTCTATTTGTTCACCACACCCGCCCGACAATGCTGGCATTCTTAGAGTTTCCTCATATGTCTAACAATACACTTAATCACTTGCTCACAAGATTACACTTATTTTCGCACTAAATTCACTGCTCGCAGGTATACCTCGTCGTTCTTTATCACTGATGAAATTTTCGTAAACACAAACGACATTGTATACCCGCCATTGCCGCCATTGAATTGAAGTTTGAACTGATGAACTTGAACCCCCTGAACTTCCAATCAAGCGCAATACAGTGTTGCCAACATTTAGGTTTGAAATCAATTATGTATATATGTAATTAAAATATTTCTAATGATTAATAATTGATTATAATAATTAAGTTCAATTCGAGTAAGCTATAAATTCACAGACTATATGCATCCTATATATACTACTTCAATTTGAATTTTGAAGGTGGGGGCGGTGGGTCAAACTTTGTTTTAGCGCGAATTTTAAACACGATAAAAAATCATTTCAAGTGGTACAAATGAAAACCTTTTAAAATTTTTAATTTTTTAACTAATATTAAGGCCCAAGAAAATAAGAATAAAATAATAATAATGACTTTCTATTTTTAAAATGCATTTAAAACAATTCATTAATAAAGCGACATTAAATATTACAAAGTTTATTATCACACTAGAATGGTAGATAAGTTAGAGAGACAATTCATTCTTTTAGTGACGTAGCAGGATTGCTATGTTAAAAATGCATTAATAATATAATGTAATCATTATCCCGTAACAATGAACAACTATTTATTTCATGACTCTTTCTCGAGTTAGAACTCGAGTAAAGGTTCTAGTTCTGCACTTCACTTCTTGGCGATGCGTTAATTGCATTCTTAAATATAATACAATCAGCAATTTACTGAAAGTAATTTACTATTTAGTTTCTGACTTCCAAGTCAAAACCATTCACGTGGTCAGTTTTGAGACAAGAACGAACCAGCCAACATGTATAATTGATTAGAAACAATCTGCCTTTTACACTAAAAGACTCTCAAAGTCTAAGTCACTATGTAATAGACACTCTATGTATTTTGTGGAACTGAAGGAGTGCGTTGAGCTGGTGGCTGATAAATAGGTTGTGCAGTGCGCTGTTGTCCTCTTTTTCTATATCCTCCTTTGATTCCCGCTCCGCCTCCACCTCTTCGAAATTCCATACCAACTGAAAAAAATTCATAAAAAAGATATACGCTTTCTTAAAAAATAACAAATTTATTGTGTATATCAGTCGAATGTCAACAATATATATGTTACAAATGATTAAATAAATTAAATTTTGAAAATAAATATTTATTTACCATTGATCCTGTCGTGGTTCTGATCATAACGCGTTGGCCTGTTATTAGGGCGATAGTCCTGCCTTTTTCCATCCTGACTTTGCTTTTGGTCCGTTCGATTCTTCGAGTCTTCTGTAATTGGTATGCAATCAATATGCAAGACTTCCTCATAGTTGTGAAAGTCTTTAAACTGGACTACACAAGTTCTCTCGGAAACGGCTGTCACCTCTGCGTTATAATACTGCAAATATAATAAAAAGATATTCACATAATAATTCATAAGTATAAATAAATAATTAAAATATGTAATTGAATAACTGTAAAAAATACCTTATTATCTTCCCAATATTTAGCCATGCATCTGTCTCCAATTTGCCAAATCCAAGGAGCACTCGTAGCGTTTTGATTAGCTTCACTATTCAAAAAGCCTCCATTTTTCTGAAAGTTGTTGTAATTATAACTATCTTCCGGTGCAGAAAATTTATTACATTGATTTTTTGAACTTTTATCATTTCCATCAACCGAAAATTCTTTGCGAATTCCATCTTGAGTTCGATTGTGTCTAGGATGAGGTTCATAATGCTTATTTTTCGAATCAAATTCCGGTTGATGATAGATTTTAGGGTTACCCATTTTTCCTTGATCTTGGGGCTTGTTGTAATTTCCAGATGAAGCGCCTGTAGAATTTGCTCCATCGGAACGAGATCCAGAGAAAGAATTCTTGGAATCGATTTGAGGGTATTTATTATAGCTCCCTTTGTAATTATCCCTTGAATTATGATCTCTCAGAGTATTATCTCTCGGATTATGATCTTTTGAATTGTGATCTCTTGGATTATAATCTCTTGAATTACTATCTGTTTGATATTGGCTATGAGTTTCCTGATTTCTTTGAAACCTCGGAGGTCTACTTTGTGCAATACCGCCATTAGAATTGTATGGAGGAATTTGTGGATTGTGGAAATTACTGCTTAACCACTTGTTAGGTTTTGTATCGTCCTGATACCTGGGAGGAACTTGGTATCCTTTTCCACCTTTCTGGGCTCTAAAATGAACAGTAATTTAATATTAGATAGTAAAAAAATCAAATTTTAGAGTAAAATATATTTAATAAATTTAGTTTTATTTTTTATCTTGACTAATATTCTCGAACCTAGAGCCTCGCATTGAATTAAACCGATCACTTCCTCGTGACTCATAGTCGAATTTTTCCTTAACAGTCTCGTTTGTATGCTGCAAGTAGTTCGCTTCTACAGCTTCAGACTGGGTAGGAAGTTTGTCCTCTAGGAAGTCAAATAACGAGACTTTACCGCTGCTGGGTTTTCCAGTCTCTTCCATTTTTTTCTCGAAACGTTTGCCTTTCGGTTCACGTGGTTCCCTTAAATTGCTGCAAATAATTAATGTTTTATCAAATGATAATACAAAATTATATAAGAATAAAAATAAATAAAAATGGAAAAATTTTTACCTGCTTTGTTTGTTATCATTTCTCTGTAAAGTTTTCAGAGCCCTATCGACATTGTTTCGAGTTACTCTCAAAGCATATTCAGCCTGTTCAATAGAAAACCCTTGATCGACAATTTTTTGTACTCCATGATCGAGAAGCTATAAAAAATAAATTCAATTTTTCTCTTTTTATTCAAATTTTGATAAATTATAAATTTTTATAAATTTATAAATTTTTAAAATTATTTTATAAATTATTTTATGTATTTTTAAATTTTGAATTACCTGTTTGTTTCCACCGCCAAAAATCTTTTTGTTCCCTTGCTTAGCAGCTTCAGCAATTGCATCTTTGCGTTGCGCCTCAAATTCCGTATTTTCATTAGTGGCTTTTTCTTTATCAGCAAGTGCTTTGAAATTCTTAGCTTGATCTACGACCTTGATGATTTTCTTTCCGAATGGAATCCATGGTGGAGGTCCTCCTTCTTCTGCCGATCTTACTCTCGAATGTACAGACAGTTTCTATAAAATTATGTAAAATATAATACTTTTACTAAAGTTTCATTAGTGTACAACAACATTCTAAGTCTTGTACCTTTCGAGAGAATATGATTTAATAAATTAAAAGTTTTACCTTATTCAGTTCCCATTTTTCTACAAGGTTCGCTACTTTTCCTTCGAGAACATGTCCAATGTCAAAGGGTCTGAGTAAGATCATTCCGTGTGACGTAGGAATATTGGCGGATTTTAGAAATATTTTCGTTCCAGGGGGAGTATTAAGACTGCAAATTAAAATTTATATTAGATTAAAAATTATAAATAAATTAGAATTTTAAATCACTTTAAATTAATTTGTACCTCAAAACAGGAATATTTTCAATTTCGATAGCCTGATAATTATTTCGGCCATCAGTTAAAGACAGTTTAAGCATTCGAGGAGCCGAACGAGATTCTTCATTACTTTTAGGAGCAGCTACATTTCTTAGTTTTTGAATTTGGAGAATTAACTTCCCTTGGTTAATATCCGCTTCACCGCTTCCAATTTCTTTTAAATCGAGCTAAAAATAATGTGGTATAATTTTTTATTTCTAGGACTCTATAAGTATTTCGGAGATCATAAGAAGAAATAAATAATTAAAAAATTAGATTATCACATATATATTATATATAATTATACATATATATTTTACCTCTGCAGCTCGTTTTATTATCTTCGGGATGTCTACTATATTCCCATCATCGCTTACAAGACTATATCCATGTTCTGATAGATACCTGCATAATTATTAAAATTAAAACATTTGAGAAAAAACAGTGAATTTAAAAGTGAAAAATTTGTAAAAATATACTGAAATAAATAAGGTAAATGTACCAGTAATCTTGACCTAAGTCCCAATAATCTTGACGCTCTTTTTATTACTTTTTACATATAAGTTTTAGTGAATTATAATTACTCTTTATATTTTTAAATGTTTAAATTAAATGTGTTCTTATCATTAAATTTCTTTTTGAAGAAATTTTCCTATCATATATTCAAGTTATGATTACTGGGACCGCTACAATTTACTAGTACTGACTGGCCCAAAATCATAATTAAATTCAGATTGCCTATCATGTTATTTTTTTTTTCTTTAATATATCATGTAACTATTTAAATCAAATATATATTGTGAGTCATGTCTGTAATAGAAAGTAATAATAATTAAAATAATATCTTAGTAATTTTGATAAATCAATATTTTTCTTATTTTTTCTGACACATAACCTAAACATTCGGATGCTCTGACCGCTCTGACGGCGTTTCTAAATTTTTAATTTCCAATGTCACGTTATTTCTACGCTGCCCTTGAAGTTAGAAAGATAAAATGTGAAGACTGCTATTTTTGAAAAAAAGGTTGAACCAGTAATGCGTAGAAATATCTACTCACCAGCCCTGCTTCTGCAACTTCTCCATAGCTGTCATAATTTTCTTTCCAAGAAGAGAATTGAGAGAATTTAACACAAATTAACACTAATTTTTTATTTGACACCCTTCAATTCTAAGAGTTTACAGTTTTCCATATTATCAAAGTATTTATTTGTCCAAATTTTCACTTATTTTTATTTACAACATTGCATAAACAATTGTCAGCTGATGAGAGCTGAAATTCTACAATGTAATGGATTTTTCTTACGTCAATAATAAGGGACTATTTAGCTTTATTTTTTTGTACTCGTCACTGTCCTAACAATAACTGAACTGATCGGAATAAAACGTCACAAATGGGTTATTTAATTTTGGAAATCTATTAATTTGACGAAAGAACCGCGCCTACACAAAATTATTCTTACTCCAGAGTGCTCGAGAATATTTTAGCATAAGCGGCCATGTTGGTTTGACCAGTAGTAGAGGCGGCCAGAGGCGGCGGCGCTGCCAGCGTAAAAAAATCATAAAGACTAAACTAGTCAAATTGCTTCTTAACTTTTACTTAGGTTCGTAAAAAAGCGGTTATCAATAAATGCTGAAGCATTATTAAAACTTTTAAAACTTTTAAATAGGCCTTTAAAATGTTAGTTTTATCTAATAAGTTCTCAAATGTTAGAAGAATCCGGGAAATTTAGATATTCAGTTTATATCATTTGACTTTCGCAGTTACAAGCCGTCTTTAAATGAATAATTTTAAATCTCCTTTCTGAAATACTGAATTCTATTTCATTTTTATGTTTTTTTTTTACAGGAAATGATTATTTATGGCATTTATTATTTTGTGGATTATTATTCCAAGTATTCACGGCTAAAGAGAAATTGATATAATATGCATTATTGTATAATAAACCTCTTATTACTGAGTTCCATGAAAGTGGTCAATAATCGAATCGTTTAGTAAGAACCTCATTAATTTTTAAAACCTAAATGAGGCTAAAAAAGTATCGCAGCTTTTAAACTGGACATAAATATAACATAATATCATTTAACAAATATATTTGCACAAATCCAAATATTCTAATAAAATAATACATAAATTGTTTTTAAGAAAACTTATTAAAAGCTATTAAAAAATTGTTTACTGCTTTAACAACATCATTTTTAGAATTTTGGCGTCTACCAAACTCTCAATTAATAAAGTTGAATCACCTGAAAAATTATTGATATTCTTATTAAAGCGTAATTACGGGTCATTTAAAAAAATCACTTTTTTAAGTGAACAGTAGGTATCTACTGTAATGATTGTATTTCTCAGAGACAGACTGCAGCTTAAAAATGTAAATAAACTAGAGAACAATGTGAATAGATAACTAAAAGCCTGTTGGGAAGAATTTACCAAGTTAGGGTAGCTTTAGGAGGTATAATTCTCATCTTTACTGCGTTTTTATAGGGTGTTGGGAAAAATAGGGGAATAGAAAAGTAGTTTTGAAACCCTCTTTGAGACGTTTCATGTTTCAAACTACGAAGGGGATTAAACATTAAAGAGAAAATTGTGCAGGACTAAATATCAAAGACAATTATTTCATAATTTGATTTTAAAAATCCCTTGAAATTTCCTGAAATCCTTTAAAGTTTCTATATGAAATTCCTTACAATCACTTGACATCACTTGAAATCTCTGAAACATCCTTTTGAAAACTCTTCTAAGCCCTTTTAAAAATCCTTTGAAGTTTCTTAAAATCTCCTAAAATTTTCTGAAATGTCTGTATTGAAATTCCTGAGAGTCACTTAAAATACCTTAAAATCCTGTCGGGGAACACCTGGTAAATTTTTGCTAGAAAATAAATAAAAATAAACTATTTAGGAACTTTGTAAAAATATAAAAAAAAAAGTTCGTCAGACTATATGTAGACGTCTGCATTGTCTGCAATTTCAACTCAATCAATGAAATGTCTATTTATTCAAAACAAATCTAGTCCAAATACAAAGTAGGTGTCAATATTCGTGCATAACGACTTGCCATAACATCGAAGTCTAGTTCGTTCATTCAAGCAAGTCCTAAATCTACCCTGTACCCAGCAATAATTCAACCCCTATTGTAATACAGCTCCCGGTCTCGGCAGGCGTGCATCCTTGAATGTATATAGGGGGTGTATAGTGTATATGTTCTATATACTGTATAGGCAGTATACAGGGTAGCCAGGGTAAGGCCTAGCTGCGCCGCCTGACTGGCGGGTTAAGGGGTGAGGGTGAGGTTGAGGGTGAGGGAGATTACTTCCAACGATCCAACCCCCAGTGTCGTCGCAACGTGCGCGTCTCTCGGACGTATGTATGTACCAATTCACCCTCGCCGTGCTTTTGACACGGGTTCGGTTGCGCCTTCCTCAAATTTCCTACCCGGCTCATTTTCGTTTCTTTTTTTTTTTACTTCTTACCTCATAAAAATTTTAAAAACATCTCTCGTGCAATTAAAATGAATTCCCATTTTTAATCAGAGAAAGCACGTGACCGGTGTTTGAAATTTCCCCGGGTTTTCTTACTTCGCGCATTGTTTTCAAATTGGAATATTTGTGTGTGCTCTCTTGCGAAGAAATGATGCCGTTGGGACGAATATGAGCGACAGGTACAAAGAATATGGCAAAAAAGTGCTTTATTAAATTTAAAAATGGTCGAATGCCCGTCTTAGGATGATTTTTTTAAGGGGAATTATTATCAGGGTGTGGGTGAGGACTTTTAATAATATATGCTGTTACTTTACATGAAGAGTTTTTATTTTTCAGTGAATAATAACACTGTTTTATATTTTCAACACTCGAACTCTTCTTGTAGTTATAAAATGTTGAGTATTGGCTTTAAAGTTAAATTTCGTGTCAGTATCCAAAGAACTTTCACTCACAAACTAGTATTTAATATTATACGTAAGTTTGTTAATTAAATTAATTATATAAGTCACGCTTTTACAGCCAAGAGTTGTGACCGCACTATTAATCTTTCATCATATTATTTAATAATTAGAATTGATTTCAATATATTATTTGTTCTAATATTTGATTTTTTCGATTATTTTATTTTAAATTCGGAAGTGTTGCTTGAAAAATTATATCACAAGTAAATCTCTCTTTCCCTTGAATGAAATATCTATATCTCTACTTGTAACTATAACAAGCTTATTTTTCCACCAACAAAAACTTTTTTTGAAAAAGTATTCTCGTTAAATAATTATTCCCGACGTAATTTCAGTAGTCTACAAACTCCTCCTTTGTTTGTACTCTTGAAACCCTGATGGACCAATCAGATTGCTTTGGAGTATGTATGTATTGCTTTTTTACAACTTTTTAGGAGTTTGAAATTTAATTAAATTTTACGTGGTAGTGGTGCTGTTGACTAGAGTTCCTTCGAGCCTCGCTTTCTATCTCTCGCTTTGAACAGACAAAAATAATGAAACACTACCCACTGAGATTTTATATTATATGTTTTATTATAATACTTTTAATTAAAATTTTAAATTTTATTCAACAACTTTTAATAATTTATATTAATAATGTATCTCACTAACATGATAAAAAAAATAGATCAGTATTAAAAATTCAAAAACTTTAAAGGAGTTGTTGTATAAAAGCTGATAGGTATATAAAAATCTGATTAGTTTACATAAAAAAATAGCAATTAAAACAGCTTTTAAAGATTAACTTCTATGCGACGTCGACTTTTATATTACATATTTATTTCACTTTTTACACTGAGAACATGAAATGAGCTTTCCAGATGAAGATCTTGTTGAAAACGTAAATCTGATTTCTAAAGTCCTGATCTCAGTGGAGTCTTATGATATAAAACCTTATCATTTTGCATTCATTCGCCTTCGCAATAAAGAAGAAACTGAAAAAGCTGAATAAAATTAGATTACACGTGCAGGCGAACACTCATGTAGTCTGAATTTATGATTATATATATATATATACCTGCTTGATATATCTATTCTCGTAATGCCATTTTAATGACCCTTAATCTATTTAAAAAGGCGTTTTAATATTGAGTTGCTTTTCTCTGCGGGAATTTTTATTAATAAAATAAGTGAATGACTTATTATGTTCATTATAAAATGGGGTAAAAGATCAGAAAGTTGGTACATATATCTATTTAAAAAGAAACATCTTAGATAGATCGTCCTATAAATTTCAAATTCCAAGAGGGAAACTGAAAGTGATCCCATTTGGGAAAGTTTCTCTTGAAGTAGAATTCAATGGTTATTAGTTACCGTAAGTTCATGAGCATCCCTCTTTTGGCTAAACAAGTTAAGGCATATATTGGTACATTATGTCTTGCACTATCAAGTTAGGAACGATTAAGAACGATCATTAAATTAAAATCAAAACTAGAATATTTATTTCTTACTTATTTGATTATCAACTATTTGACTTTTGACTACCACTTTATTTATTCAAATATGAAATCAAATATACATGCCAAAATTCTGAAGATTGATCTCCTTTTTTTCATTTAGACAAAAGTTTTCCTATCCTGAAGTAAAACCGCAGTATAAGTAATAAAATGAAGCTGTCACTGTCATAAAAGTAATCTCAGAAAGCGTGAGTGATAAGAGAAATATAGTCATAGAAGAGAGGAAGAATGCTTCTCGCTTTGTTGTAAACTCAACGTTAGTGTTTTGCAGCGATAAAGCAGTTATAGCAGCATAACAAACTGCAACTGCGTTAGTTCTCATATTATTTACTCGTGAATATGTTCACCATTGTTTCGACAATATGGTAAACGAGAACATTTCACATGCATATATATATGTATTTTGTCATCATTTCATTATCAAAGAAACACTTGTGAGCGCACAGAAACCAAGAAATTGAAGTACATAACAGTAAAATTGAGGTTTATCTCAAAGAGATGTGAATTTAGATTTAAAACTTGTGTTTCATTAAATTATCACGCATTCTGCACATTATTTATGAACTATGGTGATGTGATTTTTATTTACTGATAAAGAAGTAAAAGTCATATTAGCATTGGATTGAAACTTCAGGAGTCTCCTTCTGTGTGATGATTTTCTTTTTACATTTATTTGAATGAAAATATTTTTAAAAAGTTTCAAAAGTTCCCAAATAAAAATACATATATTTCGAATTTCATAAAATTTAATTACATATAATAAAATTTATATCCGTTTTGAACAATTGTGAAACAATAGTTTAAATTATAAAAGATTTCTGCATAAAGAATAAAGAAACTATATCATAAAATATTTTATGCTGTCTATAAAAGTGCTGAAACGACCACAAAATTCGCATGTAAATATGGATAACCTGGAATATGTTTTCTACTCATGCTACATTTGTAAAAAAAAAACAATTTTTTTATAGAGAATTCAGAGAATCTGAAACGCTTTCCTACCTGCTGTTCCAGAACGAGCAGAAGCTATCTTTTCTCTAAAACTTTGCAAACAAACTTCACTTTTTAGAACTTTTTCTCCAAGAACTTTCCGAATAAAACGACTGATTGTGAGAAGGAGAAACTTTAATCCCAACAAAATAAAATGAAATGAGAGACTAAAAGTAGTTTCTTTCTCATAGGCTTGGAACAAGATACCAAATGCAATTTTTACTTAGAAACTCTTTGCGGCCTCGATATTATTCTAAAGAGATTTTTCTTAATTCTGCATATTTAGATTAGCTAATTTCCAATGAAAATAAGAGAAAAGTGAAAGAAATGGCGTTCGTCAATAAATCTAGCAAACGCAGAAAAATGTTTATTTTGTTATTTTAAAAACAAGTATTATTAATTTTAGAGCTTTTTCTATTTGCGAAAGATTGATTTTATTCGTAATCTCTTCAGTCAGTAGAATATTCCTTTCAAGAAAGCAATATAAACCAATTTTCATTCAATTTCCTTTTATAGGAATGGATAGACAAGGTAGATATAGTGAATCGTTCCCAATTTGCTCGAATTTTTTACTTTTTTCCGATTCGATGAAAGCTTTAATAAAAGATTGCGTGTAAAAAAAATATTGATATATTTCTATTCAAAAGCGATATCCAGCCTGAAATTCTATTCAAATTTTTATTCTTAATTTTCCAATCAAAAATTCTACGTTAATATAACTATTTTAACGGAGTTCTCATTATGATGTGCTAACTGTTAAAAGCTCAAATAAATTTTCGTTTCATTTTTATTTCAATTTCAATGTACTTTTTATTTTATGCTCTTTTGCATATTTGCACACTGAAGTATATATTTCACAAATGAACTTGTTATTAGTCTTTTATTCTCGTATATTTGATGAAGAATTATAAAATAAAGTTTGTGAATTTAATGGGAACAAAATTAACAATTTTTTTTTCATAAGTCAAATATTTCCAATGTAGTGGTGTAATGAAATGTCTTGAAAATTGCACATACATTGTTGTTGCAAATCTGATTGGCTTTTTGTTGACTAGAAGTTGTGAGAAATATAATAAAATAATCGCGCATGTAGTGCGCGTGTTTTTTGCTAGTTGTATTAAAAACTGGAAAATGTTTAGGTTCTAGATTGTAGATTCCAAAACTCAAGAATTTTGCACACAATGGAAAGTTTTTTTACTGTATGTAATGAATTGAAGATTAGAATCTGATTTATTTCAGCGTTTACAATTTTCGTCATAAAATGTATATATAAAAGCTACATTATTTCCAAGCGAGTGTAGTTCGCGGTGTAATTATTGCAATCGATACTAAACAGGTGCGGTCAGTCTCGACATGAACGTACTTGAAAATTATTAGTTGTACATACTTGATTTACAACAATGGGTTATTACTTTATCCATATGATTTACATTTTACACTTTATAATATTAAAATATATAAAATTGAAAAAAAAACTATTCTAAATCTTGAGAATATTCCTAATATGAATCAATGCACTATTTTCAGAAAAAGAATTAAAATGTACAAGGTATCATGCTAATTGAAAATGGGTTTGACAAAAAAGTGTTTTTTTTTACAAAGATTTTCTTTTGCATGAACACTTGAATTAGAGATAAATATTATACGGCAATTACATTTAGTAACTCTGTAATGAAATTGAAATTCCCTTTCTCAAGTTTCAAATTCCTTCAGACTCTTAATATTCAGAATTACATGACATTCAAACTTAGAACATAGAACTTCTGAAGACCAAGAACAGGAAGAAAAGTTAAATGTGCCGTGTTAATTTAAACAATTCCGCGTTTCTGAAGCAAGTCTTCACAACGCAAAAGCAATTAACCTTCGCGAAATGAGGAATATTTCAAGCTTAAATTGATGAGATTCACTATATGCAGTATATTCACTCTACAACTACCTGTATAAAGCGCTTTAGGTTAAAATGTTGTTACCGCCTAGCAATATATTAATGTGTTAAATGTTGGATATTTGGATATCCACAATATACATATACCCAAAAATACCTCCAAGCTTAGTTACTGCATGACATGAATTTAATTACGTTATAGCGTGGCCCTTTAGAATATAGTCCTTCAATATCAAAGTCTCACGGAATAGTAGGTGGTATGACCCCTTAGATTATAGTTGAGTGCGTCCATGAGTCGATATAGCGAAAATACGCGAGAGAATGAGAAATATAAAGTGGAACTTTACTCTGAAATTGCCTCGCGATTTTCCCATAATCTCAAGAGCGTGCCTGCATGCCAACATAAAAATGTATTTGTGAAAATGAGATTTTTTTTATATAGGTAAAACGGTGATACATTTAGAAAAGATAAAAATTGAGAGATAAAACTTGCAGAAAAAAATGCCTTATATTACTTTTCACTTTTAAGTGCGCATGCAGAAATTTTTACTGGCAAGGACCCCCACCACCACGCGCGTAATCGTCTCACTGGTAAATACCCCACGAAGGGAAAACTAGTTAATTATACCCTATCAAGATCTAAAAACCATTCTAAATCAATTATTTGCAATATTTGATCATTTAAATATTTATTTTACTGAAAAAATGCTATAAAGGTAGTAGGTATTATAATTATATCGAAAATAGGTTTTCGCAATCTCGAAAT
This sequence comes from Synergus umbraculus, assembly GCA_900474325.1. Lineage (NCBI taxonomy): Eukaryota > Metazoa > Arthropoda > Insecta > Hymenoptera > Cynipidae > Synergus > Synergus umbraculus. Next base: position 117,439 of record UCOK01017627.1, read on the forward strand.
CTGAAGACATATTCTCCTCTTATGGTGCTATTCCATGTCAACAGAAAAAGCAAAACAGAAAGCAGAAAATCGTAAGAGTGAAAGAGACAAATACAGTCACTCTCTACTTCACTCTTATGATTTTTTCTGCTTTCTGCTTTGCGTTTTTTGCTGCCATAGAACGGCGCTCTCTTATATCACCTATTGGTTCGATTTTTATTCGTCGCCTGTGCTTTAGAATCGAGATCAGAATTGCCAGCTGATTAAAAGGTCAACAAATTTTAAGTGGTTTTAAAGAATTTTTAAAGAATTTAAGAAAAATTCAGGGAAGTTTCAGGACTTTAAAGTAATTTCAATTAATAAAAAATATTTACAAAGGATTTTAAGGGATTTTCCAAAGATTTCATAGGAAGAAATAATACAATTGTTGAATGAGTTAAAATTCTGAAAATAAAGCAGGTTAGTGCGCAGGTTACAGATCTGCTAATGGCCCTTAAGAAATTTGCATGGGGTGGCTAAATAAGCATCTTATTCAATTTTTTTTTACCGTTGGGTGATTCGGTGCTTGAATGACGATCAGTTTGAAAAGCTTCGTTGTGTGTCGAGACGAACAAGTCGAAAGGGCGGTGGCGGTAAAACAAAGCAAATCACGGGACGATCGAGCGAAAAAATGGGGTGCGTTCCCCGAAGGAGAAAAGAGTAAAAGGATGGTATATAGTTGGTTCACTTGGCACGAGAGACCAGTGCGTGTTGTTGATTACACGACAACGAACTTTTTGCGAATCGAGTCAGGGGCAGATGATAATAGTTAACGGGAAAAAAAAGACTTTTATTCACAACTATATGCAAAGTTGAATAGATTTTTCGATATCTTTTCCATTCACGAGAAATTGCACATATGTAGCAGTGAAAAAATTTGCTATAGATGAATATACATTTTTCTCTGCATATTATATTCTACCACGCTCGTTGCAATTTTTTCGTGCAACACTTGCACGAGATTAAAAGAGGAAGATATATAAATTGCGCTATGTGTAGAGAGAAAAAATGCGATAAAGTAATGCGAAATATTTTGAAAGGATATAACGTTTAAAAGAAAAGTTACTTTCTCATTACTTTTATTTTTTTCCTGGGGTATGAGTTCATTATTAAAGTGTTTCAATTACATGTAATACATGAATGTGAAAAGCGCCTAAAATACTATATAATTTAAAATAGAAGAAAATACAATGAAATCTGGTTAAACACATTAAAAGTTCTTAAAATTCCATAATATTCCAATAAATGTCGTAAAATCACTTGATATTCTGTATAATTTAAAATTCCTTAAAATCTCACAAAAAATCGTGGGCGTGTTAGTTTGCTAGTAATTTAAAAAAGAATGAAATAAGTTGAAAGAGAAGTGGACCGAAAAATGTTGAAAATAAAGGATCAGATTGTGATGGCCTAGCTCTTTTCGTATAGTCAAAGCACAGCTGCAAATTCTTTTGAGGGCGAGAACGAGCAAGCATCCCTGAGGGGGGCTTCTAATATTTATTTCGCATTAGGGTCAGGTCAGGGCCGACGACTCGGGACTTTCTGGTCTCGAAGTCAAAAACGAAAAATGAAGCACGAACCTCGGACCCGGAAGTACAATAAAATTGGCGTCACGCTCCATGATACAATAAACCCTCAATGCCGATCATTTTTCAAAAAGAGAATTACGGAATACATCATGAAAATCGTTTATTGAATTTCGTGGAAGCGACACGAACGAATATCGCTTTATACCATTACCTCAAGCGACAAAATATATCAATACCATTCCTTTTCATTACATCAATTGGTTCATTCCATCTCGAATGATTTGTGACATCTTGTTGACCATTTCTTCCAACAATGTCCCTTTGTGTCAATAATCCTATATCATTTCTTATTGTAATACATTCTTTGACAATATTATCTCAAAATAAATAACACGATAATAATAAAGAAAAAAATTTACGTCACAAGACGTAAAAATGACGTAAAAAGCGATATCAAAAATCACATGTAAAAACTGATGGCATAAACTATTTCAATTTTTGTTATGTTTTTTATTTTGTTTATTATGTGGATTTTGACTGGTCTTTTACATGGTATTCCACTCCATTTTTTTGTAGTTTATCACGTCAATTTTGACGTCAAGTTTTTTCAATAGGATAGGGAGTTATTTGTTGAAGGTTTTATATGGTAAAATGAATTGAGTACATTTTTGCGTGTTGCATTGAGCTGTGCAGATTTTGAAAAACCGCAATCTCGTTTATTGAACACCGGAAAGTTATGTAGAAGGTCGTAGGGTCAATGTTGTCAAGTCGCGTTGAATGTTTGCCAAATTCTACTGACCCAGTATACAGTTACCGATCGAACAGAAATAGAATCTCTCATCTCGTTTATTTGTCTCAGCAAAATGTGGAATTTGGGGCTGAATATTGAATTTCTAATAATGCACCAATGAACATTCTCTTGATTTTAACGATAATAGAAACAAAATTGAAGACAGATTTTAAATAAATGTTCTTTCAAAATAGGAAAGTTGACATGAAATTTTATTTTATAATTATTTATATGATTAAAGCATCCCGATTTTCAAAAACTTTTTTAGGATATTCTTGTTAGCTTTCGAGACTAAAAGTTTTCAAACTTTGAAGTTTACAAAGTTTGGAGTTTTGAAGTCCTGTATTTTGTTAAACTGCAAAGGATTCCAACTTTCAAATTTAGAAGATTAAAATTAATCCAACTTAGGTGTAATGAAACATCTTGTGTATGATAATAAAATAACAAGTTAAATTAATCAGTTTCAAATTTAGTCTCGTGAGTTTTGAAATGCAGCGAATGTTCTAGGATCGATTTTAAGAAGCATTTTTTATTCTTTAATGATCTGCGCAGGATAATTTATTGCTTCGCCGAGTTTCTAGTGTCCCACTTTACTTGACAGGAAAACTCGACCTTTACACGCAAAGCAAAACATAAGTACGTCGTTGTATATCTATTATATAGAAATATCTAAGAATTGCAGAAATTGAAGAGTCTTTCATTAAAAAGTGATTTTTATTATTAATTTTTATTATTAATTTTATAAGAAAAGCACTTTTGTGTATTTTTAAAAAAAAGTAAAGTACAATTAGAGAAATAGGGATATAGAATTCATTTAATTATAGAAGCACTATCATGATATGTGTCTCTTCTATTTTTACATTAGTATAGCGTGATATGACGAACTTATTAATAATCATTGATTAACGAGTGGATAAAACGATAAATGACTGCAGGAGATTGAAATCTACAGATAATTGGTTGTTGTTTCAATATTTACTTATACCTATTCAATTTAATAATACATAACAATAAATAGTACAAATATGTTTACAGGTAAATAACAAATAATAGTAAAACATGAATGATAATAAATGTCGCTTTAAAAGAAGTAGAGGAAAAAAATATGTATATGTATATGTACGTATAGACGAGTAAAATTGATTTAAACTTTTTTCAGCTCAATTTAAAAAAAAAATGAGAAAAAATTATTTTTTTTAATACTTTCTAGGTTTAACAAATTACAACCACTTTTTAAACCGCAAAAAAAAAGAAATTTGACAGCGGTGGGATTCGAACCCACGCCCTTTCGGACTGGTGCCTAAAACCAGCGCCTTAGACCGCTCGGCCACGCTGCCTTAGGATCAGCAATTGGAAATAGTGTTACAAGAATCGGCGGGAAAGTCTGAGCTCAAAGCCAGTTTTAAAAACCATTTTTAGCTCTAAAATACAATTTTAAAAATATTTTTGCATTTATTTTTCAAAAATTAACTAATATTTACCAAAAAAAAAACCGTACTTTTTGACAAATTTACAATTTTTCCATTCGTTGCTCCCACTATCGTTTCTTTATTGTTGCAGAAGCTTATAACAATTGAAAATTAAAATTTTTCAACAATTGAAACACAATATGCTTTTATTTTTTATTATTCAAGTATTTCTTTTTAAATAGTGTTTTAATGTAACTTATATTAATATAAAGGTGAAAGATTGTGTTCTTACTTATAATAATGAATAATTTTTATAGTAAATTAAGTTTGATGGTCAATTTACTTTATAGATTGAAACAAAAGTAAATTTTGATTGAACATGTGGATTTATGAGAGAAAAGTAAAATGTTTGCACTGAAGGCGTTTTTTCCAGACGAAGGCAACTGTTTCACTGAACATCGGTTACATCCAGGATTTTGGAAACCGTATTACCATCGAACGACTGCGTTTGAAACACGCTGCAGTTTTATAAAATGTTTGACTCATATTTACTGTAAAATATAAACCATATTCTTTACTTTGCATAGACAATATGTATTTGTATAAAACAATTGAAAACATGTTTTTATCTTACTAATATTAAATTGCTTATAATCGGATAACAATTTACTGAATGCATAAATATCATTTTCACATGATAATTACAATGAAGTGATAAATTTTGTGTAAAATAATGGAAGGAAAAAATTAAGACATTAGAGAAGGAAATCAGTTCTGCGAGAGAGAAAAAACGTGGAGATAATCGTCGATGGAACAAGCCAACGAGCACACAAGCTTACTCGACATTTGGCAATTTTCCCATGCACGTGACAAAAACGTGACAAAGATTATTATCTGTTCTCTGCTGGCTAATTCACAGTCGGCTCGTTTTTTCTTATACATTCTAATAAAGGAATGATCTATAATGAAATTTATACTAAACTGCGTAATGTATGGGTTATGCTCATTAGTTACTACTTATTAGCAAGTTAATTGTGTATTCTCTAGTGAATATTGATACTTAAGTGACTGCATATAAATATTAATTCATCATTAAAGAATAATAAACCTAACTTTACTTAAAATGGCATCGATCGATTTGCACACAACGTAATAAATGGAAATGAAATGAATTAAAAAAGATGAACTTTAAATCATCATTATAGTGGTTCTATTCAAATTCAAATTTTGAGCTGTAATATTATTTTCTATAGTCAATACAAATGAAAAGTTCCCAGTGGGAAATTCAGTTGAATTCGCTCAGAAATGCACGATAGGTACTATGTATTGGAAATCCAATATCAAACGCTTATTGCATTATGGATAAAGGAACATTAGGGAAAGATCATTTATGTTTGAGTAGCAATCAATAGAATTTTTCTCAAAGGAGTTTCTTTCACCTCACATTGCTTACAATATAATATTCAGCAAAAAATTAAGTTTCTCATATTATAAATCGCAAATAAGTATGATTTTGTTATACAATGAGAAATAATTCAGACCAATTCTCCTTTTGGATATATAAAGCGAAAGAATATAAACAGGATATGTGAAGTATTCTTTACGGTTCCTGTAAATGAAATTTCAGTTTTTATATATAGAAACGAAATATATTATTTATTGCGAACTTTTATAGAATCATTTACTGTGAAAATAAAATATTATTCATCAATAAAAAGCAATTCTTATCGATTCTTGAACCCCAAATGAATCCATATTGCTGTCAATAGAAACTATCGTAATTGAGCTATATTGTTCCTCTTAAGATGTATTATATCAGATCATAGTTATCTTCTATATTTTGGCCTCCTAAGTTTCTAACACGCTATCGCATGCACGCGACTTATCTTTAGTGCCTTATATACTTCAACATTTGTAAGTTATAGTCATAGCGTCAATCCCAACAAAAAGGATAAAAATTCCTTCGGAAGTTTCTCTATATTATCCATGAATTCCTTTGTCTTCCATTATACGCGAGCTAACAAAATTTATGGACATTTTCTTTCTGAATTGTATCTTCAATTAAGTATAATTGTATATTCAAAGTATACTTTGAATATCCGTATGCGGATCAAAGCATTGCACAATGGAAAAACAATTGAAATCTATAACGTAGGTGTATGTAAATGTAGTTGTATTTTTTCAATTGTTTTCTCATTGTGCAACGCCTTAATCTGCTTTTGGATCAAAAGGGACACCTTGGGATTTAGTGCGATGCCTTCATTAAAAGAGAGAATTATAAAGTTGGGGATTCAATCAATTTGATATTCTGTAAAAGAAAGTGAAATGTTAACAAAAATTTACTTTGCATCGAAAACTATTATTATTATATTTGGGGAAACATATAGTACATATTTGCCTGTATTCAAAAAGGTGCCAGCATGTATGTGAAACAAAACATCATGAAACAGCACCACACCATCTGTTGACAAACTGATGATGGCAACTGTGTAAAGTACGTCCGAGAGGTTTAATTTGCATATTAACGCGAACCATCCAAATTGCTATTGTACAAACTTTCCTCTACGGGTTAGAGGAAAAATTTAATCCAAAATCCTCGATAACGTTAGAATTTTTACTCTAAAGTTCAACCCATTTCTATTACATGTTGAGTACTCTTAATAGATATAATTTATTTAAAAATAGGAATTTCCAATATCCAGATTTATTAAAATAAATTCTCAGTTTAATAATGTGGCTCACTTGTATTTAGTCATTCGATTGGCATGTCGTTTTATCGAGAAATTTTTTTAATACCATTTTGGTGGCTGAAATAAGTATGTAAAAAGTGGATAAAAATAATTCACCTGAAATAGAAGTGGGATAAAAATTCTTCAGAGTAAGAACGGGACAATGTGAATTGAACAAAAACGTAACAAGGAGAACCAATCAGCATTCGTATTGGTGTTGAACTTTTGTTCTGAGAATTCATTTTGTCCCGTTTGTACTTTAAAGAGTTTTTATTCCTCTTTTACAAACGAAATGTTGCATTACTCTCAGAAATTTTATATGTTAAATTTTATCAAATATAAAAGAGTACACAGAAAAACCTCTATTAAAAGTCATTCAAATTAAAAAATAACTCGACAGGGTCGGTCCAGGGGAGGCACGATTGCTGGCCTCCCAAAGCCCAGATTAAAAATTGTCAGATAAGTCAATTGAAGTTTGCGGGAGTTAAGGGGGGAGGGCAATTATTCGGTGCCGAGCTCGAGCTTAATGAAAAAAATATGATTTAAAGTTACCAGAGCAATTTTACAATTAAACTAAATTAAAACTTGCCGTGTATCTAAATTGAAAATAATGTCTTCTTCATGTCATTTTTTTCAGGCGGATCAAGTTATTTAAAAAAGAACCTATAATGGTGTGAAAAATGTAGTCGAAAAATGAAAACGACAAAATGTGAATATTTCGGACGCAATTTGGTTCCATCTGGACTCTGGAGAACTAATTGCACTGACCCCTAATTAGGATGTAGAGAAAGCTTAAATGTCAATGACTCGCTATAGTCTAGTGTAATATAATGACGATGAAGCACGGCGGGTGTGGACACGTGGCTATACCAAACCGGCCGGGTCACGCGAACTCGCGTGACTCGCTCCACCGCACATATAATTATCGTATCGATCCCGCCGCACAGTACCGCGCTCGCTCCTGTATTCTGTATTTTGTTGTGAAACTGGATGGCCGACCGACTGGACGACAGGGATAGGATACGGGACGAATTTTACTGTTTTTTAAAAGCCTCAGATTCCTCCACGAATAGTAGGCAATTACAAATTTACCGGGCTTTTTGGGGGGTCTACACTCGAGCAACCAATCTGAAATCTAATAAATGTATTTATTAATCAATAAAATTAGAGTTCAGATTGATTGATATCAATTGATCACGATTAATGGATCAGGCAAAGGAATTTTGTATTTGTGTCAAAATACCCTAACAGAAATGTGTTCACCTGTATATGATCCAACAGTGAGATTATGCAGACTGAACCTTTAAAACTTTTGCTTTCATTCAGAGGTTTCAATCGCGAGAGTCGTTGGTAAGTTCAATTATATGTATCGATTCTATTGTCGATGCCAATAGATTCAAACCCGGTGACAAAGCTCGTAAATTTTATAGAAGGTCACAGATAACAGTTTTATCCTTTGGCATCGGCAACTCAGATTAGGAGTTGCGTGAGGATTAAACGAAGTGCAGAAGTGGAACCAGTTTGGTATATCGTTCCGATAGCTTCTCACAAGGAGTCGCGAGTTTGTGTTCGTATTACTTCTACGTCTACGACGTTGCGCCGCTTGGATCAATATTCTGTCCATTAAATGCTGGGCACCTAGTGCTACCGGAAGCTCGAAGACCTTTCGTGCTTCGAGTGTATCGCACTATCGTGTTACGACTTACGATAGCAGAACAGCCACAAATGGTTTGCCCTTTGTATTGCGCACGGGACTCATCCCGGAGACAAGTACCTTATCTAGCAGGTTGGAAAATAGCAAAAATCCATCCTCTTTCTTGAGCAAAAGGATCACCAAGAAAGCTTTACTGTTATACCTTTATCTTGCAGAAAGATAAAGCACAAGATGTTATGACAATACTCTTCACCAATTTTTATTTTGGCAGAGTATAATATTTAATTAAATTTGATATGTTTCGGAATAATATATGATATATTTAATGATCACACATCATTTACAATGCGGAACAATTAATTAGCTTCATGAGACGTAAAACCTTCCACTGAACGTTCGATAGTGGTTATCTCATGCTGAGACTACGCAGGAGGTGTCACGTCTTCTATCAGTAATGACTTATTAATATAAAAGCTATATGTTATAACAATATCATGTATAAAATCCTTCAAGAATACTTTTTATTCTTAATAAAATTAAAATTTTTTAAGACCTTATTTCCTTCTTCAGTATGAAAATTACGAGAATATGAATCCTTAAAACTCATTAACACTTTTCAAGTGAACTTCTTAATGCTTACTCTCCGTATTAAGTTCATATACTCGTTAAGCTGCCTTTTAGTGTTTCCTTATCCAAATTTAATTAATGGGAGGGAATTTTTATTTTAATCAGTTACTTACTTAAGTTTTGTTATTAACTCTGAAAAATGTCAACATTTAATTTTTTAATTTTGGGAGAATCATTAGATCAGTTCATTATTATATACTTTTAGCATTAATTATAGTCCTAGAATACTATATAGTATACTAAGTATTATAGTACTGTAAGTTTCAATTAAATAGAATAAAAAGTATTGTGAGGAGGCAATCAATGAAAGATACACCAGACTCTGCAGGATTCTTTGTGTTTGGGAGAGCAGACATGGGTTTTATGGTTCACTCATGCGCTTTTAGAGCCAACTTCGGGCATATCCTGCAACCCCATATCCACGAGGATGAGCGTCCAGTCACCATGGAAACGCAAAGATGTGTCAGGATATGTAAATCGTCCAACCCCGTTCGCGAAATGCGATTATCGCTCGAAACGTACGGATTATTTATTTGTGACACATGATTTATCAAAGTCGCCACGAATTTTCTTTTTCAATGGGTTTTCAATTTACTACTTAAATCTTTCGACTGGCGCGCTAATTAGCTCTAATTAGAGAACGATAAGTATAGTTGTATAGGCATCAGAGAAAATATTGATTTTATTGTGTACAGTAAAAGATTTTAACTCAGCATGATATATCGTCCTATCTAAAAAAAGTCACAGATCACACCGATATCTAATCAATATCTCGTTGCATACAGATAGTTTTAATAAAACTAACATTTTTAGAAAGTATTTCTCGAATCGAGTAGTAAATATAGGATAGTATTTACTGGTATTAATTGAATATAAACATCAGAGGCTCACGATTTACGAGACCATCAGGTGTATATAATTAAACTCTATTGCATGCATAATCATGATAGATGTAATTAAATATTTAATATTTATCTCGTAAATGTTTAATCCTATAATTAGGACGTTTTACGTAATATACTGCGACGCTGTAATTTCAGTTTTCGATTCCAAACATAAAGTTAAAACTCATACTTATTAACTTATATTTAAATTCAAATTCAATATTATTTTTATTATTAAAGATATTATTTACCTTTATAGCTTGTCGTTAAATGTAAATAATTTAATTATTAACATATATCCCTTGAATATCGTTTACGAATTGAAACATTCAATCCATTCAGTTTTTTTATAATTTTCTAGAAATTTCCTAAATACCTAACTAATTTGGCTAACGGCCCATAAAAAACGTGGCTTATCTCATCCTTGAGAGTTAAAGCAGTTTTCTGTTGACAAAAGCACGTTTCTTCTAAAGCAAAATAGTCAAGTCGTTTCTGTGGTTAACGATAAGATATGCAAGTCTTAAGAACTGACAAAAAATCTTTTTTATTTCTGCAAACTATATTTTTTACGCATCTTTTAATTACGATGTATTTAAATATCCAAAATATAATTACATATTACGAGGATAATTGATTTTGGTGTAGTATTTCAACATATATAGAATTAATCAACTAATATACTCGCTCACTAACAATGGGCTTTGCGAGGTGATATAGCATAGAACACCTATTGAACTCACAACAAAGCAAGCACTGATTTGTATTATACTCACGAGACTAACACAATATTTAAACAGTACTTTGAAATGCATTATATATGTATGTACTTAAACAAAAAGGCAATAAGGGAGTTTTAAATTATTGCAAGAGCAATATTGTTAAAAGCATTATGAATCATAAATGATGCTTTTGAATTCCCTTTTATGAACAACAGTTTTCGAAATCAATTTTATATGCAGATTTGTAAAAGCAATGGCTGGTTGAATCGAAAGTTTTGTTGAGAAAAGATTGGAACTGTTCTCTCCTGTACGAAAAATCACTGAACTGTGAAAAATTGACAATAAGTGTGAAGTCGAGCTGAAAATCGAAGACCGAACGTTAACATGTTATATATTGCTTGAAAAACATTAAATCTTGTAATAAAAATTCGAAATTTGTTCTAAGAATAGCTTTAATTTTTCAATATAAATATTTGATGAATATCTGTATAAGAAGATTTATATGTATTATTATAGATGGTACTTCTATATTCTTGCCTTTTGTATTTATAAATAAGAACTTTTTGATAGTAACAAACTTCATTTCGAGCAACAACTTGTCTTTGTACAGAAAAAACTAATTAAAGTTAGCTGAAATTACAGTTCCACTTTCAGGGTTTGGAGGAAACAATTTTTTTTGTTGCCTAAAAAAGCACTGCAGTGGAAATAATAATTTGTCGGCAGTTGCTTGTTTCGCTAATGACAGTAATGAACAAGTCGAGCGAAATAGCTGGTTCCTCGATGTCGGTTCTAGAGGGTGCGATATGGCACAAAGCTTAGGGGAAAATTCAGTGTGAGGCGCAAACTCCACCATACAGTAGGCTAGCTGTGAGGAAATGGGAATTTACCGAAATCCCATTGTTCCTTGCTTACTTGACAGATTTACGACTTTCAGTCTCCGTTCAGTACTCGTTTTTTTCCTTTTCTTCTTACTTCGATCGCATAAAATTTAGAGCACTCTCACTTTTCTTCTCCAGTGGTTCGATTCATGAAAATGTGGTCAGCATTTTCAATCCAAGAAAATAACAATAAATATTTAAATAAAAATATGCTTTTTAAAATTAATAAAGAATTTTCAAAATCTTAAGTTTTTAATTTCTTCAAAATTATTTAATTTTAATATTATTTCTATCAGATGATAAGGTTTCGAAAGATGAGTAAATTGTTAAGGTATTTTATTTGCTAGATTCTGAGTCTACTTGTTGCTCAAAGCTCTTGAGTGTTGAAAGATATTCATGTTCTTGAATATATTCTTAAAAGCGTATGTATAGAGATATATTCGCTCTTCAATCTCAACTTCATGCAAAATATTCATCATATATCATATCTAAAGTTATAAATATCGAAAATGTTATAGGCATATTAGTTTGAAAGTTAAATTATGGCTAAATTAGTTAGTAAATTATAATACTTCTACTATTTGAGTATTTGGCTATAGGAGGTTCAGTTTAAAAATGATGTTTATTTAAAAAAAATGTATTTTATTTAAATTCCTAATTAATAGAGAAGAACATTTTTACAAATATTATGGACACATTTTATCTTCAGTAAAATCATTGTCTCGAAATTTCGAGATGAAGTACATTTCAGTTTGTATATTTTCATTTTATGAATTCTATATGATAAAGATTTTACTTTATAAAATGAAAAAAAGGTTCAGAGATAGAAGCTCCATATCTTTTTATAAAGTTTTAAATTAACAGCTAAAGTATAGTTAAAGTTGATGAAGAAATTATATTATCTTTTCTAAGAACATGTCTTTCAACTTACTTCTACAAGTCAAGTAAATTCTTTTTTCGCAAATCTCCTGGGAAACATTCTTTAAGTGCGCCTTTATATTGACAGTTGGAATTGAAGTTGGAAGTTTTCGAAACCTCGAACAATACTCTCCTTTAAATTTGTACTTCTTATACTCTATTTTATAAATTGATTGATGATTATCGTGAAATAATATTTAAATGCTTGTTTACCTATGTTTCAGATTAATCAACATGCAGCGAATTAGTGATCGAGGAATTCTAGATAAGCGAAGAGAGTAAGAAGAGGTAAGTCTTGAGAGTAATAAAAAGCGAACAACAACCTTTTTATTAGAAACATATATATGTAAATTGTAAAATACAGCCTCTGGGCATATATATCTCATGGGAAAAGGTGAATCCACGACTGATTTTCATAAACTACAAAAATAAAAAAAATTTAAATTATTTGCATTTTACCTCTAGAGGAAACATTTGTTTACCTATTTCTATGAGTTAATACATCGAAATTTTTTCTAGATTCCAAAAAGTATATGTATAAAACTGAAGCTGAGATATATTCCACTAGGAAATAAGTAAAGTGGTACTTTTAATCAAATAGCACTTTAAACTTTATTAATAATTAAAATCTAAATTTTTGCTCATATAAGTTATTACTCTCCCTTTATTTTTGATTTCTGTACGTTGTCGTGTATGTATTTACCGATCTTTATGAAATATAATTTCCACATTATTCGGTAAATTTTTTCACAACGTGGTAACACTTTTATAGCATGCGATATTAAACGTTATCTTCAATCTTCTCAATTAATCTCACTGACTTTTAATAAGAGAAAAAGGGTTGCTTATATATACATTGTAAATGTAGCGTGCATTAATAATGGTTTATTATATGAATATTGCCATTGCACCTATGGTGTAACGAGAGAAGACACAAAGTGTTTATTCGCGAAAATAACGTATAAATACATCACGTTTTTCAGAACGTTCGCTTCTCGTCAAAAAATATTCCTTTAAATTACAGTTTAATGAAATAAAATTGCTTCAAACTCTTTGATTGGCAAAATGAAGATGCCATTAAGTAGGACGAGTGCTTTTGTAAGAAAGCGTTAGAATTTAGATATTTCGCCCTCTATGTATATATGCGAACCTCAATCATAGTACATACTTAAATTCTCTCATTTTCACTCTTAGGAGTGTATGTCATAGTTAATGGGTGTGCCATTCCCTGCAGGTTTGCAGCCCACTAACCACTTGAGTCCAACATCTCTTGGCTGCAATTAAAACGAGAGAACCCTCACAAACGGGCTCATATTCAAATATTGAAATCTCTTTCTTTTGCCTCAACCACTATACTTTCACGATGCTTGCAGCTAAAATCAAGTACATATTTCACTTGCAAATTGATTCAGTGACGGTCACGTGTCATTACTTGTATTTTATAAGAATGCAATCACAATAAGATGTATACGACAAATGGAATTCTTAAAAATCTATGGATTTAATTCTGGATTAATTAAAATATACAAAAATTATAGTTACATGATATCTTAATAAATAATTATATAATTATACAAAAACAAATACATCTATGTCACACCTAAATTATTAAAGAAGTTTTGATTTTATTCAAATAAATGGTTTATACTTTTCTAGATATAGCTTTTCTAAATGATTATTGCTTTTCCGATTTGCTAATGTACTTGGTTCCAAAAAGATGTGGAGAAATATATCATTATATCTTCTTAGCTTTATTCAACTGCACACTCCAGAAGATCACTTCTTGGGTCCTGTTGGCTCCCGTCCAACTAGAAATATACGATGTCTGCACTGACGTTAAGGGCTGCAACTCGTAAAATTCACGATTGATCTCACTACCCACGAGCTATTTGAATGATTAACCATTGGATGAAAAAAAATCAAAAGAGCAGATGGTTTAAATCTGTGACCTTTCAAAAACCAGGAATCTAGACTAAAAAAACTGATTGAAGCTCTCAACTGAATTTTTGAAATTCTCCAAATCTATTTACAATTTGCACAGCATTTTCGAGATATCTCGTGTAATTGTGTTGAATCCTGTACATCAGACAAAGCATTCGAATTTCGAAAGAATGCATGTATTGCGAAATAATTCGATTAATTGATCAGAACATTCTTTGCACTTGTTTACAGGTTTTAGAATGTTATCTGGAAATTTGAACTTTCATGAAAATTTTGAATAAATTATATAAGGTATAATTATATAAGGTATAATTTATTTTCAACTCCAGCATTATTTATATGTATATCTGCTTATAGTATAAAAGTCATTATACATAATCCTTTTGACTTTCGTTGTCATAATTTCCTTTATGCTTTTCTTTATCACTTGGTCGTAATCCCTCTTTAATGAATTTACTATACCACTTTTTATGAAAGGAATGAGACATACTTGGCTTAAAAAAAGATAAACTTTGCATCTTTGAGATAATGAACTCGAGTTTGGAAACAGAATTTTAGAAATGAGAAGTAAAACTAATTTAACAGTAAACGAGAAGTATTGGAGAAGTAATTATTGCAGCTTCTTCAGGTAAAAGCGTCTAGTAAGTTATACACGACTCTGAATACGAACTTCAACTAGTTTCCATTCGATTTTGCCAAGTATGCAACATCATCATTTATCAGCTGAATAGTCCACTGGTCGCTAGTATTCACGATGGAGAGCTCTATAGAATATACAGAATTGTAATTAACCTACAGTAATAGTTTCCATTCACGATACCTATTCACCAAATCCTTTTTATCATATCTTATATAATATATAATAATATATATATATGCAATGTTGATAAAAATTTCTTGAGAGAATGGATTTGATTCTCATTGATTTCCACCTTTCTCTCCATTTGAGACAATATAAGAAAATGGTTGAATCAAATAAACGCTACAATAGTTAATTTTTTTAGTTTTCTATAAAAAGTTTTATGAATGCTACATTAAAAAAATATTAAAAGTTTGTAATCAATTTTGAAATTATAATTGATAAAATTTGTGTTTCAGAGGTTGTCGTCGTACCGAGTTACCGATGACGAAGTGGACATGAGTTGGTCGCCCAGATGGTCGCCATTGCGGGTTCTGATTTTTATTCTTCTAGAATACGGTGAGATAAATAAATTTTCATCGCATATAATTGATTTTCTAAATGTCTTCAATTTTTTAAACATGCTTTGTTATCAGCTGCATTATAATTATATTATATCAATTTGTATTGCACGTTCCATACAATCTTGTAATCTGAACTCTTTCATTAAGTGATATAATCTCCTGCCTTTTGAATTAACTCAGCTTCTTTTATTTGCCTGAATTCCTTTTTTTCTTTCTTGACGAATAAAACGCACAATAGGTCGCCAAGAAGGGCTAGACTTTTAATGACCGTTGCAGCAATCTATGTAACTTGTTCAGAATTTTCAAGATTGTTAAAAAGGAGAAAGAAATTAAACTTACGAACTTTTTAAAAATAAAATTATAATAGTTCATTTAAAGTAATATTATATAATGAATCAATGTATCTCAGATAACGTAAAGCATTTGATGATGTTTTAATTTAAATGTATTAGGAAATGTGGTGTAAAAAGAGCACTTTTATGTTAGCTAAAAACTTTTTAATTCGTCCTTTATCTAGCACAGTTGCATCACCGCGCATACTCAATCTTAATTAGCAGTATCTGCAAGTATCAGTTCTCATGAAAAAACTTACGTATAACAAGATTTTTATTTCCAAAACCGCTCACTCATTTTGAATTTAGAAATTAGGTTTGTTTTTTACAACAGATTTATAACATATTTTTATTTCTTTATCTATGTGTAACAAGTTGAGAAATTTAAAAAATCGGTAATGTGAATATGTTTTTTGTAAATGATGCGGCGTGGAATTCCTCAGACGTTTAAACAGTATTTAAACCCTTAACCCCGTACGTCTACCACTCAATCCGTACTTCACCCCTGAATCCTTATGAGTTCGTCGCTCCACAGGCAAGTGTAAACGACGTAGGAAAAGTTTCTTAGCAACTTCAACCTAATAGGATTCTCAGGTTTTGCAAGAATAACTGAGTAGAAATATCTTACTTGAACTTTTCGGGTAAATTTTTGCTGGTAAATAAATGAAATTTTCGGTTTTGGCATTTTGGAAACTCTTTTTTGATATTTTTATTACACTTATATAAATAATGGATTCAGTTAAGTAGTTATTTTTTTACCCCTATAAATAAGATAATTTTTTTCATGTTTGAATTATACCATGTTATACATACGGTACCTCTATTATCTAATATGATGTAATTTCCAGAAACTCCAGTAGTTCCCATCCCCTTTTCTATGACCCTATATAGAATGACTGGCAATATCGAATTGAAAGGAGCGCTCTTGCTTGGGTTGTTATTGTATTTGAATGATCCTTTTGTGTGTTAAATTTATACGGAAAGCATATCAATCAAAATTTAATAACCAACATTTTTCCTATATTTTATTGTTTGGATAACTTGAAATACCAGCAAGGATCTTTTATCAAAATTATAATTCTAAAAACGTTTTTCCAACATACAATTAAAGAGTAAACAAGTTCCATCTGCAATAGAAAGATAGAAACTTCGGAACTAAAAGTCGACAAAGAGAAGCGATTTCATTCAGAAACTTTTACACCACTGGAAATAAGGTTGCAGAAATACGAGAAATAAAGGGGATAAAGGGGGATAAAAATGATGAAAAAGAGAGAAAATTGGAGAGGCGGGATCTCTTTAAATTTGTCTGAATTCAAAACCATAATAATGGGAACCAACATTTTTTCCCCAAGTTTTCCTTGCAAGTTTCTAGGAAATAAATAACATTTCCTAGCAAAATAGGTATCACTTTTTTTTTAATTTTATATTTTGAAATCTTCATTTGCCTTCAGTTGCGGTAAAAGGGAATAAAATCTCGAAAAGAAAATTATATATTATGTAATTTGATTTTTGCCTGATATTACAGAATTCAATTGGAATTTAATTAGTATGTAATTAAAACTTGATAAGTCCCCCGCTACATAAATACAGAATCTATAAAGTTTGGTGATATGTGCATATTTATAAACTATGTATTATACCCTCTAGAACAAGAGTATAACTCCGTTAGGCGAGTTGAAAATCTAGTTTAAATTCAATTTCAACCTAAAATTAGTTTGCCACTTCAATTTTGAACTGCTTGTTTAGACCTAATCATATATAGTTTTAATACCGAATTCGCAATTACATATGTATAATAATATCTCTTCCTTATACTTTATTTAAATAATTATGTAGGTACCTGGCTAAAGCGTATTCCACGCGTCTTTAGAACAATTAAGGTTAATCAGAAGTCTACGAGGCGTTTATAAGCGCCCTTTAATAGCAGATTAGAGACCGCCTTTACAATAAATTAAGCTACGGCTTAATTTAGAACTCCCCGCGGAATATAGCAAAAATTAGAAAAAAAACTAAGCAGGTTAAACTATATTAATTCTATTCAAAAGACTATAGTTTCATTTATTTAAAAGTTTATTTCTGCTTCGAACCTAAACATTACATACCTACTTGCATGAACTGTGAAAGGAAATTCAAATTTTGTTCAGTTTAATTCCTTTAAATTAAGAATTAAATTTTTTCTTAATTAAAAAGTATTTTTCTACACAGAGCTTAACTACAAGATTTCATAAAATTTTAACATTACATAATTTCACTTTTCAAGTTGTTGGAAAGGTAATACAAACATTTTTCACTCAGAGTTTTCATTTCTTTTCCGGAAATGTTATACAAGAGGATAAATATTGTGGAAAAAGTGGATATAAAATAAAAGCATTTTATTCTCACTTATGATGCTCTCATTTCGTTCAGCTTTTAAGAATTTTTTAAAAAAATAGAAGAATGCAAAATGCAAAATGTGCACTAAATTTTCTCACATTCTGGTCTGCGACGTATTCTCCATTCTCAAAACGTGACTTTTTTTAAGAATGAGAGCAGAGAAACATTTTCTCACACACAAGCGCGCGTAATCGACGTCTGCTTCTTGTTCTGGGTCTACCCTGTTTGTGGCTTTAAGGGTGGATGTCACTAGCAAAATAGGAGTATGTACACTGATTTTTTAGGGTCGTGTCTGAAGCCCTGTGTGTTTAATGAAGTTGCTATGAAGCCCTATAGGATTTAATACTTGTAATCGGAGACAAGACGCGTCTAAAAATGTCACCCTGCTTTAGCTCAATCACAATTCATAGAAGAATCATTAGAAAAGTTCAAGTTTATCCAACCAGGCTAAAATTTTCTCACATTAAAATTTTCCTAACAGAGAAGAAAGAATAAACAAAGAAATTAAAATTTTTACTTATTACGTATTCTGTGAAACAAACAAATAAATACTATCATTACGTTTCATTATAAAAAAAATTCCAAATTCGATCTCCAGTTGAAGTATTTTATGAGATTTCAAAAGAGTTCTAGAAATTTTAAGGAATACACACACATATATACGATAATATTATTGCAGTCTTCACCCTAAATGTGCAAAGCATCTTATTCAATTCCGAGAAATCTTAGTTAATGAATTTTTACAATTCTTTTGCTTTTCTTTTGGTCTTTCTTAATTTTTCTCTTTTGCTTCCTTCAATTTGTCTCAATATAGGATCAAGAAGACGATTCCAAGATCAGGGAGAAGCAATAAGAGGGTGGTTGGAAGACTTATGGGGCAAGTCGTTTTCTCTCGCCGACGTCGCTTGGGAAATGCGTGAGTTTACGCTTTTCCTCCGCGCGTAACGTGCGGACATTTCTTTGCTATGAAGTCGATACGACTTTTGCTCAATACGACTCTCTCTCTCTTTCATGCGAGTTTTGAGCTTTTTTCTTCCTCGTCGGTAATAGTACCTAGGGGAAAAGACGAATGGAAGGGTCTACGCCTTATTTCTTACGATTTGCACCTCAACCCATTGGGCCTCCTCAAGAAACCCAGGTTAGGGTTCGTTTGAACAGTCTCAGAAATATAGTCTTCGAGCTCTGCTGCTGCATTTTGCAGAGATCCTGGAGTAAAAAACGATATAGAGTTTTTCTCCTTATCCGACCTTCCGACGAACAACAATTTTGCGGTCAATGGCTCAACAAATTTCCCGTACGTGGTTGCTAAACTATTTTTTCTAATAAAATTTCAAAATTAATCACAATGAAGAATATATAGAATACAAAAATCTAAAATAAACTAGAGAGGCATAGAGCAACTTGAAAAAGTAATGACAGGATTGCCTTTAGAATTCTGTATCTGATTAAAAATGCGTGTGAAGCAAGTAGATTGTAATTCGAATATAATGAGGGAAAAAGTATTTAAATATGAACGAGAGAAATTCCAGTTTCAACGACATGCCTTGAAGCGGTAAAATGCATTTTTTATTCAACTCCAAGGAATGATATCATTTTCCAAATAAATATTTTGCATGTTCCTTAAAAAAAGTTCATAATTTTACTAAAAAATGTGAAGTCTAATTTATTATGAATGCTTGTCTACGAAGCCACTAATTTTCGTGCGGTAATTACTTATAAATTGAAAAGAGTTTAACGCTTAACACACGAACTCCGGCGGTAATGAGGATGGAAACCGACTGAAACTATATAACTCGGACGTCGAGAGAGAAATTGATGAAAAGTAACGACTTTCAAACTTCCTTTCAATTTAATTTCTTCTGAGAGTTAAGATATTTTCTTTTTTATTATACATATAACCTGATTTTATATATGCCCAGAGTATGTTTTTTCACAATTTATTTGCATTCTAGGTAAATAAATATCTCAACATGTGCAAATATTTGAGATTCTTTTCATTTTATGTCGAGACGAAAATTTCATAACATGTAGAAAGCAACCTCGGGCAAAAAGTGAAGTGTTGGTCCAAGACGACAGTAGTAGGTATGTTTTCTCAAACGTGGGTCGACTCTACGATTCTTTTCTGTCGCATGCATAACAAATAAAAAAAATTCCTTCAGGAAACGCGATACAAATATACAAAGAGGTTTTATCATTCTTTTTTATTCATTTATTTACAAGTGCATCTTGAAATGTATTTTAGTTAATGTAGGAGGTATATATTCCTGCCTATTGTGCATTGAAGTTTTAGACGTCTAGTATCTGATAACTTTTTTTTTTTATATTTATTGGAATAAAAATATCAAAAACGTTTTCAAAGTTCCCAAAACCAAACATTTTTATTTATTTACTAGGATTTTAAATATATTTTCGATATTCTAAATCCAATGAATATAAAAAAATTGTCTAATTAGACGTCTGAAACTTTGACCCAATTTTCTATGGCAAAGAAAGTCTATTTTAATACTTATTTATTTCCTTCTATACATATGAAAAGCTTAAGCTCATTAGCTGATTATAGTAAGTGCAGCAACTGTCAACAAAATTTTTCTTTACTCCCCCTAATCAGGAAATGAGTTTCTCCCGCTCAATATCCCAGATACGCCCATTGATATCCCTTATTTATAAGGGTACAAAGCTAACAAAAAAGAAATAAATTTCTTCTGTCAATCATTTATTATTTGAAGAAAGGAAAACCGTTTTACTGTATTACTATAGTTTTCTTGAGTATTATTAGTAATAAGACAATCATATTTCTCTCTATTTATCTTATTGATCGTTTCACGTTTTTTAAGTTTAATAGAATCTAATATTATAGTTAAAATTTTTTTTTCTATTTCAGGTACTTCGAAGTCAATGGCGATGGAAGAATCTACCTTCCCTCGTTTGATAGTACCTGCTTCTCACACGGCACTATCTGGCGACTTGACAGTTATTATTTTAGATTTCCCATCAACAAATCCTACAATAACACCAAAACAAGTGACAGCAACAGAAGCAGCGACAGCAACAACGACGAGGACAACAACAGCAGCAACAACAACAGATTTTCGAGCAATGAATGGGGATAACGAAGATTATGACTTGACAAAGACCGAGGACTCAATTCAGGGTCCTTATATTCTTAGGTTTGAGAAATTAAATTTAATTGTTAACATAATTAGATCAGTTCCAAATAGCGCATGATGTCTTTAAGAATCAATTCAAGTATATTCCGTAATAATTGTACAGCCTATAACTATGAATAATAATGCGAACTATTCGCAATAGTTTAGTCTCTGTGAGGAAATTCGGAGATCGATTAGTTTGATGGAATCAAACCACTGTCGATAACTTGATTTTAGCTATTAGAAATGATTATATTATTAGTAGGTATGGAAACGCAATTGATAGTTGTTTTTGCTTCTAGTGTACTGAGATTGGATGAATTTACATCAGAGTTGGTTGGCCATGTTCCTGTCGAAACTCAGTCTCCCAAAGGTGGCAATATCTCCCTGACCATTCCCTGTGGTTTCTTCTCTCGGGGGGGTACCTATTCTATTCGTCTCCAATCAAAGTCTGCTCCCCCACCCCCAAAATTTGCCAACATTGCGAATCTTCACCAAGTTCAGGTAAATGGATTCCCTCAATCTCTTTCCAATTAATTAAACACTTTTGATTGTATAAATTCACTGTAGTATCTTCTGAAATCTGAATCAAGATTCTGAAACTTAATTGAAGGTCTGTTAGAATCTGATAATATAATCATTACTTCCACAGTTCTGTTTAGTAACTGTTTTTTAAACTTATAATTAAGTAAGGAAAAGTATAAATGAAATATTTTTGTTCTTTTGTTTTGGAAAAATTTTTATGAGACAGAAACTGAGATTCGCTAACGAATCTGCTTTTCAGGTTGAATTCAAAATGAAAATTAAGTTATCTGTCTTGTCACTTTACTTAAACTTTTGTGAATTCTGTCTAAATCAACGTAAAATTTTGCGAACTATGATTCAATTGTCCTGACTGCTGAAAGGAACTTCTGCATTTCAGGGAATACTTCCGTGAATTGCTGTGAAATCTAATAATGTGCGAAGACTCGCAATTTTTAAAAATATAGTTGAGTGCACTTGAATGAGAAAATCTCTAAATGAAAAAGCAAATTCTTAATATTAAATTCAACTGTTATTTTCCTTTAGAAATATAATGATAAGTATAATAAGATAACTGTAACACCCCCTATAATAAATATTGTTATATGAAAAAAAGAATGAATCCGTAACTACGGCATTTTTTTCAGATGAGGTCAACTTTAGATGTAAGATGGCCAGTTCCCTCTTTATCGATAGAACCGCAGCAATTACAAACTTATCCTGGGCAGCCAGTTTTAGCCGCTTTGGAATACACAGGAGTTTCTTGTCAAGCTGCCCCGGGGGTTCCAATTACAACTTATTCATTGCAGCTTATTTTTTGTGGCGTCAGTGTTCTGTCTTGTGATCCAAGAAACAAGACTCTCGTACAGGTAATCAAGCTTGCTTCAAATTTCGACAATAGTTCATTATTCTAAATAAAAAATCAAATACAAAATCAGGGTTGTATTTAACAATACAAACAAAAATAAGAATACTTTTTTATTATTATTTTATTTTACTTTTACGTAAAAATATTATGCCCGAGGGCAAAATACTATCATCAAAATACTATTTTTAAAATTCAGAAAATTTTTGTTTATTTTCTCTTTGTTTTTTAAAGTAATTAAATACTGGATACATTTAATTTTGTTTTTGAATGAATTTAGAGGTTTTTAGAGTATAAAACCTACTTAAATTGATTAGGTTTATGTTATTCCTCGTATCACGAATCAAGCTTAGGTGGTGGGTTACAGATGCTCTATATTGAAGAGGTAAAAGGGTTTCCTACACAGAGGGTCGTCGAGTTGCGATGCGAATTTTTTGGTTTGGCTGGACATTACGCTCTGAGGCTGAAACCCTCGGAAGCTAATCCGAATGCTCCAACTACCAGTGCCTACATTAAGGTGAGTGTTCTCGTCTTTTTCGTTTACGTCCGGAATACTCAACTTGTTCAAAATTCAGTGAGATCACCCATTTTGCCTCTCTTCAAACTTTACTAATCCAGGAAATTTTACCAGGAAACTGAAAATTAAAACTGATACAGATTTTATATTTAATACTTGTTCAAACTCTTCTCGTGCAAAAATAGCGTTCTCAAGGGTCAGACGAGATTTCCTTCTAATAAAGAGATTTTCTGGTGTCTATACATATAATATACAATATTCAATCATAAGAATAGTGAATATTAAATGTTATAATTTTAACAATTTTAACTTGACGAAGAAAAATTGTGAAAACGTTCATCTGATCAACTTTTCCATAAGAAAAACTTTTATTTCAAAACGACAAGGGAAACTC
This sequence comes from Synergus umbraculus, assembly GCA_900474325.1. Lineage (NCBI taxonomy): Eukaryota > Metazoa > Arthropoda > Insecta > Hymenoptera > Cynipidae > Synergus > Synergus umbraculus. The sequence continues at coordinate 140,884 of UCOK01017627.1, forward strand.
TTCAAGGGTGAAAAGAAAACAAACAAGGATGGAAGGAAACAAATTTTGAAAGATTTATCTTCTAGCTATATGACTTAGGTGGATCGAAGCATAGTTTGGCAAGTTTGAAACCAAGTTTCAAGTACTTGAAGCTATCAACACTTGGAAATGAAATAAAAAAAAATTCTTTGTAGCAAATAAGCTAGCAAATTAATCCTAGCAAATTAATTAGTCTTTTGTTGAAACACAAATATTATTTCTGCAGAGTTGCCTTTAAGGATTTCATTGTCATTCTGAATCAAGATTATAGAAGATTAAAACTTTAATGAAGTTATAAGAATTGAGAGTTAAAGAACTAACTTCATTGGCATTAAATTAGAGCTACATTTTGTTTCGATAAACGAAGTGTATCTATATTAATGAGCAGCAATAATATCCTTGCCACAGTGTATATAATTAAATGAGAAATTAAAATGAGAAAGAGGAAATTCTATTATTATTCTGCTCTTTTTAACGAATGTGGATCAATAACATGCTTTAGACAAGTAAATGGTTTTACAGCATTGCTGTAAAAAATATACTTAAAAGTATATTTTTAGTTTTGTTCTACTTTAACGTAAGTAGAAATGGAAGGGTATTATTTTTTTCCAATAATAGATTAAATATACTAAAAAGATAAATAATATAAAGTATATAAAAAGTACTATATAAATCATTGAACATATTTCAATGGGATTAAGGTGCCAAGGCTTGGAATCCTTGATATTTTTCGTAAATAAAAATAGGGTCGGAAATATAACAAATGATCCACTTTATTCAGGTATAAATCAGATTTATAAACGCATGTACATACAGTTGAGAAGCTGTGTTAGAAAATAAATATAACACCACGCATTGAATTATTCGTTTTTAAGAATGTATTTTTTGGAACCCCTAAAATGATGAAAACGATTGTAAATATTTAACCAGAATTTTTTTGAGTGTAATGTGTGTATCTTGAATCTTTTATTATAAATTCTTTTATATTTCTCAATGTTAGAATTATTTTTCATTCTTTATCTTAACAGCTTTCTAGCAAAAAGTATATTTCTTTCCACCAAAATAGTTGAGATCTTGCTTGAAGTGTTTGAAAGAAAAATCTGATATGAAACTGTAATGGATCTATTAAAAATTAGTTCATGGGAGGACGTAAGTACTCATCAAGATATATATGGGTATCGCAGCCCGAGGTAGTTTATACTTTTTATACTTTCTGCGATGATTCACTTTTCCTTCTTCTCGTTCAGAATTCCAGTATTACCAGTAATTCCAATCTACTCCTTAATTCAATAAATTTTTTTCAAGCAAAGGGAAACTGTGATAGAAATATAGCTTTAAAATCAATAAGAAATGTAATTAAATGCAAGATTCTTTTATTTTCAGGTGGAATGGTCTGAACAATTTGTCTTCAATGTTCACGCAAGATCTATTTATCCTTGTGATTCAGGATCTGGAGGAGTCTCAGTTCTCTTCGAATATCCGTCTTGTAGACTCCCGGGTGATCGTGTGCGAGTGTACGGACGCCTGAGGGCTGACGTCGCATCGCTTGCACCACCTTCATCCCTTCATTACATCGCAGAATTGAAAGCGCCTCCAGGAAGACATACGCTTACCTTCGATTGCGACATCTTCACTGAAAGATTCGTTGAGTACTGCTTTGTTTATGTTAGCCAAGCTATTACTGGTGCCATGGCGGAAGTTAGAGTCGACTGCATCCCCACCTTTCCTCTCGAGGGTAAGTCAGAAACATTTTTTTAATTACGACAAATATTAGTATCGCATCATTTCTATATTCTACATATTCTTCACACGATTTTATTATAGAAATACAGATTTAATCCGAGAATATTTTAATATTGAAAACATTTTTAAGCTTTAAGTATATTTTTAATACCTGGAAAGCTTCTTATTTTGTGAAGTAGTTTTGAATGAACTCTAATTGTTTTCTTGAAGCACAGAGTATAGGACTCGAGTTTCTGTTTAAATTTAACTCGGTTTTTAAAAGCTAGTCAGGACGAGAAGTTTGTAGTGCCATTAAAACGAGCTGAGAAATTTACGTAGGTAGGAAACACGTCATGGTAGCTTTAATGAAGTTTATACCCTCGACTAATTTCCAGGCGTATATTATGGGTTTTTGTGAATAGGATACTTAATCCAGATTTTAGCGCTCTTGGCGGTCCTTCTCCGTCAAATAAGTGGAACCACTAATACTCTCGAGATGGTCAGGGGATCAGTATTTGTAACTTCCTCCAAGTTATACTGCAAACGTAAAACTTCGAACATGTTAGACTAATTTTCCTACTCTTCATAAAGTTCTTTGCTTATAAAATATATAGTAAAACTTCTTTGATTCTGTGTTATAAATCATACTTTCCTGTAACACTACTTAGTGGACTCGAAAAGTCTGTCAAAGTATCCTAAAGAATTTTCTTTCACTTCCTTATTCTTCCAACTAAAAACTCTTTCTTTCGTATAATATATAAGGAATTAGAATTGACATATGAAACGGCTAGAAAGCGGCCACTATAATTTGACAATGGTGGGTCGCGTAGAATTGTACGCGACCTATAGAGCTTCACTGAATATAATCCGAGAGAATAGAGAGAAGCTTTAGTCTCAATAGGGTACTTTCTCCTCTCTCTTGTTATTCAGGGAAAAGTGGCTTTAAAAAACAGGGGAAACCTGAAAACGTATTTTTCTGGAGCCATCACCCTTCTGACACTTCTTGTGAGTTCTAAAGCACATCACCAAGATTTTTTTCAAGAACCTCTTAGAAACGATTCATGTGAGAGGGAAGAGGAGTTCTTGTGCTTTTTACACGAATCCACCATCTCTCATCTTAGCCGTCAAAGCAAAATCGATCGATCGTTTCTTCATCGTTGTGAGAGAGAATATTCAACATAGTTTGTTCTATTGACGAGAACATGAGTACCATCGATCTTATAAGATACTGATTGATGTTACCATCCAGAATTTTTACAAGCTGTTCGTGTTCTGCACTCTTGACATTCTATTATTTCACTCGGGTTAACATTAACCTCAGAAATGAATAATATTCCATACCAGAACATTTAGAACACTGGCAAAACCATCGACTACGTATAGACGAAATGGACAGCTAAAAATGTTTGGTTCGGAGAACAAAACTTTTTGTTGAATCAACCAAAGTTTTGTTAATTCAATCAAATTCTTAGTTCAACAAAAGGTTCGTTGAAACAACCAAGATTTGATTGACACAGCCAAACAATTTTTGTTGCTTCTATAGCAACGAAAAGTTTTATTGTCCAATCAAGTTTTCAGCAACAATATATGCGAGATTTTCTTGCTGATGATGAATATTTCGTAATTCTTCTTTACACTTTAATAATCAATTTACCGGATGGCAACTCCAACGTCAGTTTAACGATAGCACAAGAAGTGTCTCAATTTAGGGAACCAAGTTGCCTTTACACCTGTAAGAAACTTGAGGCAGGATTATGAAGTTTTAAAGTTTCTATATGGAAAATTTGCCGATATCGTTGAACTTCCTACTTTTTCTTTATACAGGCTCTTTTTTTTTTGTTTTGCTGAAAGTTTCTCGTTGCTGGAAAATCTAGTGTGCGCTATTTATCACTGAGTCAATATATATACCACCGTACCACGCCTCAAATCGCCTTGGAAATTACACAACTTCCGACGAAATTCCATCGGTAAACGGTGTTTCGTTGTTCATCCAATTTAGCACAAAAAAGCTGCGGTGAAAAATGATTCCACAAATCCGGCATAAAACTACCCCTTTTCGTGAAAAGGATTTATTCAAAAATACTGATTCCTATTCAAAAATATTTTATTAATAGAATTGAAAGGGGTAGAAAAGAAATCATGTCTGCTATATAATATCTTCTATCACGGAAAAAGTGAGAATATATTTATTTCTGAAACTTAAATCGCGTTCTCATAAATATATCCAACTTCTTTTTAAACTCAATTTATTTTTATGAAAACAAATATATTGATGGTATATTTATTGTCACAACAATTCAATTTTCGTGCAAATGGCGATGAATCATTACAAATTTACATTGGAACATATGTTATTCGGTTCCGAGAAAAGGGAGATTTTCTTTTTCTTAAATTTAATTTCCTAGAATAAATCTACAACTTTTTTATGAAATCGGAGGTCTTCTTAAGATTGGACTAGACAGTAGAGGAGATTTAGTTGAAATTAAATCCTGTCGAATTTTTTTGCAGAAGGCGACGCAGGAGGTTGGGGCCCGTGGAGCCAATGGACTCCATGTAGCAGTTCTTGCGTCGGCGGAACAAGGAATCGTTATAGATTTTGTGACAACCCAGCCCCGAGATATGGAGCACAATTCTGTCAGGTAAGTGTTTTCTTTAATCAATTTTCAGTTTGAATTAATTTTATACTTTTGTACAAAGGTACTTGTGTTGCAGTAGAAAAGTGTCAGATTATGTTTAAAATTGAAATGAAAATTGCATTGATATTCTATTATTCGCAAGAAAGAACAATAAAGCTTCCTGTCGACTCTATAATATATTAGAACGCTGAAGGCATTGTCAAGTTAATCCGAGAGAAAATCCGCAGTGGATTTCACTCTACTTGTTGCACTAAAATCGATTTAATTTACATATATGTTCAAGGGGAAAGCTGTTGATACTGAAGCATGTGGCGGTACGAAGCAACTGGATCTCCATGGATCTTTGAGCCAAGGGGATTGGGAATGTCGCCATGGCCGAGGTTTGGCGGCCGACAGACCGGAAGTGACTGCCGAAGTCGGTAACAAGTGTAGATGTGGTTGTGTCTTGAATATGAATGCCGAGAAGACGAGAACGATTCTGGCTGCAAGCACCCAAGCGTGTCCTGGTCGTTCCTTTTGGCTGATTCAGGTGAACATATTCAAAGCAATCTATTCACACGATTTATGCTCATATTTTTGTTGTGCAAGAATTCAATTCTCTCATATTTTTCAACCATTATATTTTCCATCTCTTTTATAATCCTAAGAGAATTTCACATCACAATAAATAAAAAAAATTATACTTTCATCTCGAATCTTACGTTTAAATTCATGACCTCTGTCTAGCTTGGTTGATTTAAATAAAATTTTATGTATATATGTATAGGCGGCGAATAGCAATCCAACCTCTAGGCCCTATACCTCTTTTTTATAACATGTTAATCCAGAATGATTTAAAATTTTTTTATTGTATAGGAAGATTCTTGTCTAACCAAAGCAAGGACTCATCCACTGCGTGTCGGACCTTGCTCGTCTGACTAGTAGTTCGAGCCGGTATAGTCAGACTGCATTATTAGTCGCTTCGAAACTACAGTGGATGTGCCCTCGCTTTGGTCAGACAAGAATCTTCCTATACAATAAAAAAATTGAAAACTATTCCAGAAACAAATGATTTTTTTAGGAATAAGCAAGTAAGGATGGGAATAAAAAATAGTATGAATAAAAAATGAAAATTGAATGGAAATTTCCAGGTTTCTTCAGAAAATGTAATCAGACTTCATCTGGATCAGGCGAAGCTTCCATGTCCGGGCCAATATGTTCGTGCACGTGATGGGGATTCCCTCAGTGCTGAACTTCTCGCCGATGTTGCATTTGACAGAAAAGAACCAGCGACAGGGACGATCGTCTCTTCAGCTCAAACTTTACTTCTCGAGTTTTTTAGCGATGAAGTTATGGCAGAAGGAGAGTCTTGCGTTGGTGGTTTTCTTGCTCATATATCAATGTTATGTAAGTTTACTAATGGAAATTTTGTAAATTTGAAAATTTTTAACGTTAGAAAAAACATTTACATAGTTTTAATATTTATTATTCTCAATTCGATTATTTTTTATATATGAAAATAACGATACTTTAATCTATGGAATTACAGTAAGACCACATTTGGAAAATGGAACCACACTGCCAACAACAGTATATCTAAAGCCGAAAATAATGGCTGCAGCTGGTAGATGGGCTCAATGGTTAACTCCAGCTCATCTTGTTGCTGCTTCGCTTCTGATTTTAACATTTCTGGTTTCCCTTTTTCTGGCGCTGCAATATGCTCTCAAATATCGGAAATACCAGATTGCAGAAGACTTAGATAGTCTTGCAGATAATTCCAGTAATACCATTATATCAAAATATACATACACCCAGAAAAAAGTTTTTCTGGGTATAATAGTATAATAGTACAACTTTTGAATGGTATTCATTGTTCATATAATTTTATTTTATTTATAGCTTGCAGTGATACGATACCAGGTTCTAGAAGAGTCAGAACCATGTCCTCGTCAACTTTAATTTCCGAAGTTGTTTCTCTCGTCCGATTACCCATGAGAGGTTCTTCTAAACACACGAGGTTGGAGGAGACATCTGCTGATATCGAAGATGGTTATGAGAGTACTGAAACTCAAGCAGAGTAAGAAATTATTTTTTTTAAAAAGACTAACAAACAAACAACAGTGTATGCGAGATTTTCAAGACATTTCGTTACATCACCTCTTTTTAGAGAGGATAAATAATAATCTCTAAGAAATTAAATTTGTAGAAATTAAAGTATTATTTTGCAGTGTTGAAGAAGAACAAAGTGCGGAATCGAGCACTAGAAAAAAAGAAGATATGGATGAAAATGGATCAGAGAAAACAATTACTCCGAGTGCAATGAGCACTCCCATACGTAGACCATCAACATCAAAATCATCGACTTCTGGACAACCAGAAGTCAAGTATGCCCGTCCAGTTAAGTAAGTTTAGCCTAGGCATGTTGCCTGTTTTATTTATTTAAAGCGTATCATCCATATATGCGAGAATATCATTCATAAACACTTTTCGGAATTATTCATTACATATCTCTACTTTCAATGCAAATAAATTTTTTGTCGGAAATTTCTGTAGACACCTAAAATAGAAGACAACATATCTTAGTTTGATAAGAAAAATAAATAGATCCCTTCCATTTGCTTGGTAAATTATAATTTATAAATTGAAAAATAATCTTCAAGTGACATTATAAATATCAAACCTCTTTTGATCAATATGACATTAACCATAATGATTTAATATTTAACAGCAACCATTGCGATAAACTAGTACGTTTCACGGCCTTTTTCTTACTATCTATCAAGCCTATCTATAAAAAAATATTAGCTTAGATTGAATGAATCTATGGTGAAACATGCATCAAATAATACACGCATGATTATTTCCCTTTAATTAATTTTAAACCCGTAATCTTCAAAAAAATACTTGTTTCTTATTATTGATATAAGTGTTGAATAGCTTATATCACTAGCTAATAATTATTCCACCTAAAATTATAGTTTTTCATCCTAAATATTATACATATATAATATACCATTAGAATTGTATATAGCTATTTATGTTTAATATTATATTATGTATGTACATATTATATATATTATATATATGTCTGTAAGTATACTATTGTGCAATCCATATCGTTGAAACATGTACATACATACAACATGCACATTTCACACTAGATATCTATTTGCTTCAATAATCATAATTTAATTGCTGGAATACATACACAATTTTCATTTTGAAGCATGTGTATCTCAGTCATAAATATGTATTTAAAATCAGCTTGGTTGTTGAAAATATTTTAGGATTAATCAGTTGGAAAACCATATTTTTAAATAGCTAACATCATTATTGTTTTCAATAACTTGATATATCTAGCTGAATAGTTAAAATTAGCAGACTTTCAAAATAAATCTTTTTGAAAGGTTTGCTGATTCTCGAAACAATGTTTGCTTTTAAAATTGCAGGCTTCGCACGGTGGGTCCCATAAGTCCCGTTTCGGAAGAAGGCCTCACATCCGACGACAGCCGACGATACAGCTCAACAAGTGCTTCGACCAGTTTGAATAACGTAAGACCCCCTCACCCCAAACCAACTAACCTACTTCTTCGGACCAAGGTACCCGTTCCTCTGCTTCAGTTTTCAGCTTCTAAATACTAATACGCTTCAAAAACACTGCACATTTCACCTGCGAGATATTGCACCGAAGACACAACGCACCAATCCAACATCGGGCTAAAGGAACATCAAAATTAATTTTTAAATTATATTTTTAGACTTTTTTTGGCTGGAGAGTATTTTTTCAGGGTTCAGACTAAATTTTACCCACAAAATTCCCGGACAATTTCAGAACAATTTTATTCAACGATTTTCTTAAATTCCCACATAGTAGACATCGTGCTTTTTACATTCAAAAATTTCTTTGAATTTAAGAAATCATAAACAGAAAAACTTCACCTCTCACACTTAATATTGTAACAGTATATGAATTAAAACCTCTAAGAAGGAAACATATCGAGGCCGAAAAACATTGCTAGAAACTTGAAATTCCTTAAAATTCTACAATAATGTTTAAAATCTCTTTAAATCCTTCAAAGTCCATTAAAAGAATTAGAAATCTCATAAAATTACATAAAATCCTTGAAACTTTAACAAAATCTTTTGAAAATCATAAAAAATCTGTGTCACTTATAGATTTTGATGCTATACAACATATATTTAAATTTTATTAAAATCGGAGGGGGACATCACCTCGATATGTTTCCATGTAAGCATATTTTTATTCTAAATTTCAAACTTTTACTCTTCTTTCAGAGCTTCTCTCCAGCCAGCAGTAGTTGTTCGAACGCCTCGACCTTGCGTTGTGGGAAGGACTCTAAGGAACGTCGGAATCGAGAACGCCTTCTCCAGGGTCCAGGGTCTGAATTCAGCCTCGCAAATCCAGAAGTGGATTTAGAAATGGATTACTATGACTACAACGTTGTAAATGCAGGAGCAGCGCCTGGTTCTTATCTAGGAATGGATCCAGCTTTTCTTGTCTGGATTCCACCTTTAGGTTCTGATGAATCTGATATTCTGGATACTATCGATGAAGATCATCGCCCTAAGGAAGGTTCGGAAGTCAGAAGACTCGATACTGAAGGAGCAGCTTTAACAGCAGCTGAGTATGATAAAATCAAAGGGGTTCAAGGTTCGAAATCAAAAGAAGAAGATGAACTAGGAGAAGATGAGATTCTTCCAAGAAGACTCGATCCTGGCGAGAGTCGTCTTCATGACGAAATCATCACTGAGTATAGAGCAAGACTGAAGGAAGGGATGCTTCCAATTCACAGGATCTTAGAAGATTCCAGAGTCAGGGTTAGCGATGAATCTCTATCTAGGCAGCCTGCTGATGAATGTGAAGGATTCTCGGTTGATATCATTCCTAATAGACTGAATGTGGAGATGCATTCTCGACAAGTAACTCCCACGCATCGTTCGGTGAGAACTCACGTTTATAAAAATCTTTATAGCTGATGATAATCCCCCACAAATCATTTTGGAACATTCACTAACATTTAATTTTTTTAGCTGGGTCGAGGTCAAAGAAAAAATAACCTGAACACTCCCAGGACTCGAAGAACCGTAAAAGAGCAACATAGTCCAGATCTGGATCGAGATCAGTGCGAGGTCAAAATTCATGATGGTTCCCCACCCAAACCAAAGACTCTAAATGTCCCTCTCGACTATAGAGACGTCGTCGAGTTGAATCTTGTCACCGAAAAACACAGTGTTGAAGTGTTAGGTGATATTCCAATGACCGAGTTTTCAAGAAATCGTCAGGATTCTCCGGTCAAAGTCCATAGGTCAAAAGACAGCAGAAAAGAAACTGTGAGTGAGAAAGAAATTCAAAGTCCTGATTATGGAGTCGAGGCTGATATGAAAGAAACGTCTCGAGATTCGTTCTATGATCTTATTGGTGAGGGAGAAGATGGTTTCAAATTTGCAGACGATGACGATGAATATGTTGATAACAAAGTTACAGTCTGAAAAAAATACATTTTTAGTATACATACCTCCTATGTGTAGACTCTGATTAGAATTGATTTAAACTCTAATTAGATTCTAACTCTAATTTCGAAAAGCCAGGGGTGGGTCGCTGATTATCTGAGAAAGTCGTAAAAATTGCGATAAAAAGTGTGTGGTGAAAGGGTCATAATAATAACTATAATTGTTCTTTATACATCCACTTTTTTGAAATTTTTAACATTTTAACTTTTGACATTCTAAGTAGAAAACCTAAATATTTTACACAGAAAGTTAGAGTTGAAATTTGAAAAATTAGACCGCTCATCACACAAGTAGTTCTAGTTGTTAGTTAATTTAAAAAATCTTAATATTTTTTTATGCACCTTAGAATTAGATGAATGATGAACCAGTAACTCACCCTGGAAGGCGAATTCGGTGCAATGTAAGATTTTGTAAAGAATCTTTTGAATAAGATACCTACTCTTCTAGCTTAGTCTTGCCCCTGATAAGATTGAGTCAAAATAAAAATCTAAACTAACTGTAAACTGATGATAGAGATATAATATGTATATCGCTCGCACGTAGACGTTTCTCGTCATTATGATCCAAGACTGCTTCGATAATTTATACGCTTAGATTTCTTATTACGAAAAACAGGGGTGAACATTTTTTGGCTGCATATTATACTTTATTTTGATTGTGCAGGGTAGTTACTGCACAAAATTAAATTTTTCTATTTTCCTGCCATTTCTCTGACCTCCCTGACATGAGGCCATGTTGTGCCAATTATTTATTTGCAAAATTTACTTTTATTTATTGAAATATTAACTTATTAAAATATTCTTTAATATTTATTCATCTTTTGTGATGCGAAAGTATTCTTAATCTAGGGTATGATTACGATTCGGCAGAACATTATTTGATACCAATTAGTAGAAAATTGACTGCGATAATTCAGTCAAAAACAGGGTTATTTAAATTAAGTTAATGGTTTTATTTCCTAAAACTTTATTTTGTTAGTTATTATAGAAACTACACTCAAGACTTATCAGAATTCGTACCTTGGAAGAAATGAATGAACTGGAAGTGAGGGGATAAATTTACTTGTACAGTAGTAACAAAATAGATTAAAGTAAAATAATAAATAATAATAATTACAATTTTTACTCATTCATGAATTATTGAATTATATATATAATCAATTAGTCATTGTTTGAAATTCGAAAATATCAAAGTTAGAAAAGAATCCAAATGAGCAACAGTGATAAAGAATTGTAAAGCTCGAGTTTCTGAATTTCCAAGTAAATATTATTTATTAACCTTGTTAATTTTTAATCAGTTGAAACATTTTTTTTAAGAATGAAAGTGATTGAAAGGATGTGCGTATTCAGATTCATAATATATTCATTACACGAAGTGATCTATACTGCCGAGCACCAAAAATATAAAAAAGTCGATGATGATTGTAAAATACATATAAGTGTCTATTTGAATATGATGTATTTTTTCTAGTTAACTACATACTTGTTATAAAAAGCGGAAAATCTTTAAACATCTTGTACACTCACGCACACAAGCACACGTTCGCAAAAATTTTACAAAAAAAAAAAAGAAAAGAAAAAAAACAAGGCAAATGTTAATTAAGTTTAATTTCAATTTAAAACAAAACCTTGTAAGTTAAAAAAATTCATGTTTATTTATTTATTTACTAAATGTCAACCTGTAGTTCCTAATATAGTAATGAGAGTGGCACATAAAATATATTTTTAAAACATTGAATAAGAAAAATAGTAACATATTTTATTTAAATTTATGATAAGTTTTTTCTTTCAAAATTTTGCCTTGTTTTTTTACTAATTTCATCAAATCATGTATAAAATTCCTTACATTTTCAAATAAAATTTTCAATTCACCGGTCACTAATCATAAAACACCTGAAACCTGAATATTTAGTAAATAAAATAATAAATGTTTTCACGAAACTCGAAATTTTCTGACTTCCCTTCAGGACTCTAATTAAATTAGTAGCCTTATAATTAACTGATGAATAATTAGTAACATTTCCACTTTCTAATAAATGAAATAGTAAGTCACCTTTTACGAAAGCGAATTATTAAAAAAAATTACTAATTTATTTGGTAGTTTTAATTACTAATTGAACTGTTCAAAATGAATTTTTCTTCAAACATCAAAAATGTTCAACTTTTTTTATAAATAACTATTTTATTTTTATCAAATTAAATAGCTTTTATAGTTTATTTAACAGATTTTAGAAGATTATAAAGAATTTTCAGTAATTCTATGAGATTTTAAAAGATTTTTATTATTTTAAAAATATTTGTTAATGTTGAAATCATGAAGATAAAAAAATGCGTCAAAAATGTAACTAATAGATATTATTCACTGATGACAAACAATAGAAATTGCTCTTGTTCACATTGTCGTATTTATTTTCAGAAAACATTTCACATAATCCTTAAAATAAAGTCCTAACAGCTCGCAAGACTTAGTAATCACAAACCACTTTGAGCAGAAGGATTTAATATAGATCATCCTAAGATACTATTAAATAAAATGATAAAAACACTAAGTAAAAATATTTTCAAAATTCTTTTGAGTGTAGAGCAAAAAATTATAATTTTTCTTCAGAAACTGTACGTTTAGATTTCCTATATTAAAGAGTAAATACAATAAAACTGCGTCAATTATTTTACTTAATATTGATAAATATATACTCAATAAAAAAACCCTTAAGCTATCTATAGTAAAAAGTGTTTATAAAGCTTAAATTCCACCAAAATAAAAATTCTTAACTAAATATTAATTCCTTTGGTCAGAGATTTCTTAATACTTAGCTATTAAAAAAGTATTGAGCTAGAAAAATAAATTCAATACCAAACAAGTTTCCTTTTGTTGGATCATATTCTCAGAATCAGGTACGAAGAATTAATTATTAACAAACTAAAATTTCGTTCTCTCCTAGTAATTATTAATCTAACTAGGCTTCAAATTTCAGTTAAAGCATAACAAAAATATATTTGGAAATATTTCAATAAAATAACACTATAACGCTGTGTAACACTCAAATTTCCCAAAGTGGCTTTTTTTCGTTCAATTATTGTAAATCAGCTTAAGCATTATAGTTTCTTGGAGAGATAAATTTTGGCACATTTTCGCCGTAATGTATAATTATTAATACTTGTATAAACAATAACTTTTACGATTCTAATTAATGCACCTTATTATTAACTGTTATTAAGTAATACAGGCCAATTTCTTGGCTACATATCTCTATATGGTGTCTACAAGTGGATACTTCACACTGCTACTCTCGACTATTTAAATCAGGGTAGATTTTAAATTTGTACAAATCTAAGCTAAAAACTTCTAAAGTAAGAATAAAAAACTTTTTTTTGGTGCAGTTTAATTATTAATTAAAACAAACGATGATTAGTTATGGAAAAATAGTTATTGAAAAGAATAAATATCAATAATTGTTTTGATTTCAGAATTGAATTAAGATTGTCTCACAATCATAATTTTCTTTGTTAGTATAACCATATATTTCTATTATCTACACTGGTCTAAATAATCGATTCTTTCTCCAGCCGCTATAAATGTCTTGGAGAGAAGAATGGTCTTACGTTTATTCATTTTACTATTTCTTATTCTTAAATTTTAGAATGCCATTGATGGGCGAGAAAAGTCACGTTTAAATAAAAAAAGATTTGTATTGATAGTTTTACCAAATGGAATGAAAATATCAATTATACATGCAGTTCAGTCTTCCGAAGTGTGCGAATAGGCCTAAATTCAATGGATTTTTTTTTACATATAATCTCCCCAGATGAAAATTTATCACAGAAACCTGTACAGGAATCTGTAAAAACATTTCGGTGAAGAAGGAAAGTTCCTTTACATTTTCATATAAGATCCTTTAATAGAACAGCTGCTGTACAGGAATCTGTAAATCTACAGGAATTTTCAGCTGCTTCAAAACCAGAGAAGGTTGTCAATAAAATAAGCTTAGCAATATTATCGATTGATTTAGCGTGTCTTATTTTTATTATCCTCATTGGTGGATTTGTCTTAAATTTTTTGAGTTCTTAGAATATTAGAACATTTATGTAATAATTGGGTACATAGATATTTCCAGAATTAATTTTGAATCCAAATGAATTGAGGTTTAAAGATTATTTTGATATCCACCAATGAAAGACTGTATTTGTTGTATTATTGACACGAACTCTTACCGTAAATTCTTATTGGTTCGAGTGCATTATCATCAAGAAGAGCGCATTATGGCATTCTCATTGTTGAGATTGGTATTTGAGGGTATTTTTCCAGATCTTGATGGGATTTTCAGGTTGGCTTGGCTTCCATAAAACGATGTAAATGCAGTATCAGAGCTTACACTTAGTGGCAAACTGGTAGCATCCATAATTTCTCTTTCACTGCCCAAAGTCGATGCTCGCATATCGAGAGTTCCACTCATTCCTGACATGCCTGAACTGGTGGCCATCTCCACCTCGCAAGTGTCATGGGACATGTGTCTTAAAATAATATCACTTTAAATCATTGTTAGATACTCAGATCGTCATCTTAAAGTTATTTGTAATATTTTAACAGAAATAAAAAAAATTTTTTTATTTGAAAAATTAATTAAAATTCGAGGAGGATTTTAGACTAACAATAAACGAAAATTGAAAGGTTTTTAGTTTACTGTATTGGCTTTATATTACTGAATTCTAAAGTCAATTCCAGATGGTTAAAAAATTACAAGTTTTGAATTATTTTCTTATTTCCCATCAACATACCTATAGTCTGGGGCAGGTGGTGGTTCTGGACGTTGTCTTCGTGAGCTAGATGACATCGGTGTTCTTTTTATTGCATAAATATAAATGCCCATCATGGTGAGCATATATGAAAGGAAGTACAAGGTGTGAAACTGAAAGAATATCATTATTATAAAAAAAATAATTTTTTATACATAAGTGAAATAAATAATCTAATTTATTGGTGTCACTTGTATTATAAAATATATCTACATTTGTACATACCTTATATCGATGAATGAGAATTCCGATTAAGACGTTGCAGAAATCTGCAGTCAATAATGCCAATTGCAAGGCTGTTGCTCCTGATTCAAAAAGAATTACCGGTACGAGGGAATAGAAGACGAATTGGGTGATAGAGTAAACAACCAAATAGGTAACAGTCAGAGTATTATCCCAGCCAAAAGATTCGATTTGCAACCGTTCGAGTACTCCTCTAAATTTTTTTTACATAATTATAATTAGTTTTCTTTTGGATCAGTTTAATTAATTATTAATTTAATTTGTTAATTTACATTTATTTTTGAGACTAAAAGATAGGAACATTGAATAAAAAAATGTCGCTGTACTTACACTTGGGCACAACTAAGAATAGTGCCAAAGAAACCAATCATCCCTAAGTACTCGATGATATCGACAGTTTTGACAGCTAATTCTTGCAAAACTGTGATAACGGAAAATAGAACGGCACCTCCTAAGCAAAGCATATCACCAACCAACTGATTTTTTCCTAAAAATAGTATAAAAGATTAGGTATTACTCAAGAATCAATTTTGGTTTAGGGGGACCAATGCCTTTTCCTCCCAACTCTTAATGTAGCTATGTCACTTGTTTATTTCATCATGAAATAAGAATGTGATGATTGTTAATTGTTCTTTGAAAAATTGTTTACCCCCTCCCCAAAAAAATTGTCGTTTTTGAACTAAAAGAATTTACCTTAGGAATAACCACTGTTATATTTATTGCTATTATCGACTAGAATAGTTTTAAATTCAACAACAAATCCAAATCTATTGATTACCTGTTGAAGCTGGATCTTTTTCCTCATCAATTCCTGCCCAAACGAGACATCCTACACCCATTAAACAAATTGAAACACCAACTATATGGACTATTCTGTATCTTACACCGAGTACCAGGCAGGAAAGTGCCAAAGCGACTGGAATGGCTACACAATCCAATAGCTGAAATGCACACCTTTGTTTTTCAATATTCTGAAAGCCCTAGTAGAGCCTTCTCTTACAATTGAAAAATTAAAAAAAGAGTAAAACAAAATTTAAAAAAGGAAAAGAAATAATTCATAATTCTATAGTAACGATTGCATTAAAGTAGAAGCCATCAATATTTAACAATTTTCATTTTTAGGCCTGCAAACATTGAAAACATCAAATTTAAAAACTTGAATTCACACCAAAGAAACAGAACAGTTTTAAATATGGAACACGTGAAGAAGATAAAAGAAAAAATGAATATTTTAAACTCAACATCAGTTAATAAATTTTGATAGTTTTTCCAGAAAATGAATAACTGTCCAAATGATTTTTCAATGTTTAATTAATATTTTACCTGTATGCTAGCAAGACTTGTGAACCGATGTGAAGAAGTGATGAGAGTGTTTGCTTCAACATCTATTAGGGCTAAAAGTAGATATCTCCAGCCTCTTGCTCTTATCACGGAAATTAAACCATGTCCCGCTCCTCTACAAGAGAGCCATGTAGTATATACGAGACACATCATCACATAATGGGGTACATTTTGTGCTAAAAAAATAAAATTTATCATTCATTATATTTTTACAAATGTCTTGTTCACAATACTACTCAAATCTGAATTTTACAGTAAGTAAGCGTTAATCATTGTAAATAAATGAATTTTCAGTAAGTATCAATGAATTCGAAAATATTTTATGAAAAACAACTTTTTAGTATGCATCACGCAATTATACATATAAATAATTATAGTCATCACAGTACCTATTATTATATAACAGGTAAATAGGTGAATTTTTGTTATAAAAATAGGCGAGAAATGGGTGAAAAAAAAATTAAAACAAGCTTAAACCAACAAATCGAAAATATTAAAAAATTTAGCTATATTATCATAGAATTCTAATGTTAATAATTTTTCACAAATTTAACTGTAACAATTGAAAAAGGATTGAAAGGTGACAAATGTTCGAAATAGGTGAAAAAAGGTGAATAGGTGACGACCTGTGATGACTAAATTATTTGTTCATTCACTTGTGGGGAGAGATACGTGATCCGTTGTATTTATGTGATGGTTGAAGATCGTCATGAAACACAGCACAACTGATAAGAACTGGCCCATTATTATGGCCCTCCATACTGCCCTGAAACATAAAAAAAGAAGCATTTATCTATACTTTCATTTTCATAGAAACAATGTACTTAATGGTATTAATTTTTCTAAAACTTGCAGTTTACTCCCCTTTCTTTAAAATAAGAAAAACCTGTAATAAATCATATTGAGCAGAGAGTTGAATTCAAAATTTAGCACCAAAGTTGCGAGAGCCATTAAAACATGAATATCCCAAGGGAAATAAACACTTCTTGATTAAAGAATCCTGTACTTCATAAAATCATTTACCAAAAGTGTTTTACTCAGTAAAGTCTACTTAAACAAATAATTTTTAGGGCGTATGCGATTTTCAAAAAAAAAGGATTTAGTAATAGATAATTTCTATCTGAAGACTTGATAATTAATACATAATTATAACACTTGTAATTTAATGTGAGATAAAAAACTTTTGAATATTATATAAGGGAAATTTTTAATAATTTTCCTAAATTATAATCTGATTGAAAGTGTGTTTATGCTATATCGAAATGGAAATAAAGACATTGTTAATTAATTAATGTCCTTAGGAAAATTAAGATAATTTTATATTTAATTAGATTTAAAATTTGTTATTAATTTCTTTTTTTTGGGATAATATCAAAATTAATAGAATTAATGAAAACCCGCCACTGTCTTCCCCCACTCATTGAGCACAATCAACTTTAACGACCACCAATGTTGTATCGTCCATTGTCGCTATCCTTAGAGCGGGAGAGCACCCTCAGAGAGGAGCTCTCATTTTCAGAGTCACTAATTTTAGTTTTTTCACATACCACTGTCTGAGCTCGGATATGTAATTTTCAATTTTGTCGCAGAACCCATTTCTGGGCTGCATTGTGCGATTTTGATTGCCAAAATGAACTCCCGATGACACTCCCATGCCATGGTGCATTTTCACCCTGGCACAAGGCCGACAAGTGACCCTGAGCGCGCTTGCGCACCCTCCTGACTCCACTTCTTGTTCTACGGTCTGAAATTCTGAAACAGGCGTTTGTTATAATCGGAAAACCAAATTCAATGCAATGCATAATTAGTACATTCTTTAAAACAATTATATTTATGTCAAATTTTACCCCCATATAGGACAAAACTTCAAAAGTTAGAGTATTTTTCAAATTTTGAAAGCAATATTTTTTAATTTAAAACTTTTAAATACTGTCCTTTTTTAATTTCTGAGATTTAGGGGCTAGAAACTATTAATAGTATCTAAATATTATGAATAGAAAAGTCTGAATTTAAAAAAAAAACATTTTTTTATTTTAAAGTATCCAAAGTTCTTTTAGGTATCTAAAACTTAAATTTATTTGAAATTGGTGAGAAAGATTACTTGAATTTTCAGATTCAACTGATTCACCTTCAACCTGAAAAGGTTTTGACATTAAACACTTAAATAAGTAACATATTTCTAACTTATTTGAGACCCACTAGATGGTATCCTTTTAACTGTAAAATTCAGTCAAGGCACTAATTCGTATAAATCTAATTTCATTAAATATGTATCTCAAAAAGAAAGCGTGGATAAGTTGAGAGCAATTTTTTACAATATTGGTCGTAGAGAGTAAGTAAAAATTCATACAAGTATATAAGTTCTTACAAAAATAGAACGTAATAGATAATAAAATGAAAATCTTACGAACTTAAGCTTGTGTGTTTCAAAATACAGATTTTATTTTTACCGACAACGTTAATTATACCCTCATCCTGCAGATTTTTCAAAGAATCTTCAAACATATCTCGAGTGATAAGCTGCAAAATAAAAGATAGAGTTGAGAAGATCTTTCAATTATCTGTCGAAACAATTATGTTATGTACTTATAAATTAAAATGATACTTACAGTGTCGGAGAATTCTTTAATCTCAGCCAAAAGTTTCTGATAGTTCAAAGTTGCAACCTTCTTCTCCTTAATCTTTTTCTTTAAAGCTTCCGTAAGTAGAACTTGGCGTTTTCTTGCATTTTCGGAAATTCCTGTCGTCAAAATTCCGACATCGATCCTTCCAGTGTTGGGATCAGTGGCGGATTGTTTCAAGGCTTCACGATGTAGCCTTTAAAAAATAAATTGTGATCAAAATATAAAGTATCTGTAATTTCCCATTTATAAAATAACTCAGTCACTGATTTAAATTAACAGATTTGATAATACATAAATTCAATAATTGAAATTTACCTCCAGGCTTCTTCAACATCCACGACTTCAACCGTTAATCTAAAATGAACTTTCGCGTGAGCTTCAGCGATGCGAATAAGTGACTCAAGTTGACGTGGATAGGCTGTAATTTGCCCTCGACCACTTCCAACTCTTCGCATATCGACATATGCTTGAACTAATCTCTGCTGGGCTTCCTCGCTAAGAGTTGGACGTATGTGTTCCTTAGCGTACGCGATGTAGTCTCGTAATACGCTCATATCAATTAGCTCATCTTCTTCCTCGAGATCAGCTTTGAAATATAACGAAACCATGTGTCTACCAAGTTTTCGATCAAACTCATTATTTTGTGGATCCAACATTAAAAATATCAAATCGAATCGAGAGAGTAAAGTGTGGGGCAGCATCACGTTTTCAACGACCTAAATTCAAAGCAAAAAATATTATTGTTGCAGATTAAAATATTATTAAAAAACTTATTGATATTGAAGTAAATGATTAGGATAATAACTGTTTTCTTTGGGTTCCATTGAGACTCGCAAGGATTCGCAGCTGCAAGAATACTTGTCCTAGCGTTCAGCTGACAAATAATGCCAGCTTTGGCAATGCTCAATGTCTGTTGTTCCATTACTTCATGCAAAACGGATCGCGTACTTTCATTCATTTTATCGAATTCGTCGATACAACAAATTCCATTATCAGCGAGGACCAATGCTCCGGTTTGTAGAATCAGCTGACGAGTCTCTGGATCTTTTGTTACGTACGCTGTCAAACCCACAGCACTCGATCCTGCATAAATCAATCGATTTTTCAAATGGAAGAATCAAAAATGAATAAAGAAAAATGTTTAATCTTAAAAAACAATAGATATACCTTTGCCGCTACTGTATTGGGAACGAGGAACCAAGTTGAAAGCAAACTGTAACAATTGAGACTTGCTAGTACCGGGATCTCCACAAAGTAAAATATTTATCTCTGAACGAAAGTGACTTCTTCCCGAAACAGTATGAGTCTTCTTGGTACCTCCGAATAATTGCAGCAGAATTCCTTTTTTAATATCATCATTTCCGTAAATACTAGGAGCTATGTTTCGAGCAAGTCGTTCATAGATGTCCTCATTTTTGGACAGCGTTTTCAGCAATTCGACTCTCTCTACAGGAAAAGTGTGTTCTTTTCCTTCTTCTTGATCGTACAATCTTCATAAAAAAAATATAAATTAAGACTTGAAATAAAAAGATAAAACTGATGCAAAAATTAATTCAGGGTGGCCAGAATTTAAAACTGAAAAAGTTTGAATTTGAAAAGCTATAAAATGAACTCTAATCATACTGATTTTTAAAAGACTTTTATAAAAAAAATAATTTAAAGAATAAATTCAATGTCAATTCTTTACACGCTGAATAAAATTACATTAAATTCTATTTTAAGTGCTACGTACCTCTTCGAATCCTGCTTCCTAAAATGAACAACATCGACGTGCGTTTTAAGAACAGAACGAACATTAGACTGCCTCGGAATAACTTGTATCGGAATTGCACGATAGATTCCAGTAATGGCAACTCGGTCTCCGGGAGAAACAGCATCTACCAAATCATTGTGAGCAAAAAGAGTAACAGTGTGAGGAGTCTGACCAGCTGGCATGTCCTCAGGAGATTCCTGAAGCTTAATCATTTGCTTATCAGAAAATTGACTACGATTGTGAACCAAAGAAAAACAGAAATTATTATTGCAGTGGGTGCAAACAGTTGGTTCTGTAATGCGACCTCTGTCAAGTTCTGCAATTGTCGTGAAACAGCAAATGATACACTTGAAAAAAGCTTCTCTCATCTCCGGAATGATGTCGGAAGTTCGAATAACCATTCCAGTGATGGTAATCAGTTGATCTATATCTTCAGGATTCAACAGACGCATATTAGTGGTCTTAGCTACATTGAAAGGTCGTACTTGAATCTGATGATCAAGAATAGCAGCTGGATATTTCTCAAAAAACATTTCGTTAACTGCAAAATCCAACGCTGGAATCACTTCCTGTGGATAACATACAAGATTCTCGTACAACTGCTGATCGAATTGCTGGATGTGAATGCAGTTTACATTCAAGTAAGGCTCCTCTAAAGAGTGAATTTCATTTAGTTTCTGAAGATAAAGAGGCTCTGTCAAGTCCATGCTTTCTGGCAATTCGTCGTTTTCTGCCTCTGGGTCGATAAAACGAGATACAAAGCGTTTGAATTGTTCCTTGACGCGATGCACTGCAACGTTGGTCCCCCATATTACAAGATTGGGGCCTGCGTTCTCACTCTCCGATGTTCCTGCAACCGCTTCTTCAGGAATCTAATAAAAGAAATAATAGTTATTATAACATTAACAAAACTGGGAGTATAATTTTTATAATAATTGAGAACGCACTGGATCTGCAAGATTCACTTGTCTCAGACGCTTATCGGTTCTAATATCTGGTCTCTGTCTGATTGGAGTTCCTCGAATTCCACTTCTAGGAGTTCGAATGGAGCCCAGAGAACTAGGAGTTCCATAATTCAAGGGAGAAGAAAGATCAAGTTCGCTCATCCCAGGGGCCATTGGACTTGTTTGCAGAAGTCGATTTGGCGATGATGCTGGAGCGGATTGTCCTTCTGATGACTCTGCCACAGTTCCTGGGACTTGACGCCGTCCCCCCAATCTGAGAGGAGTGTCGACGGAACCATTGCTTGGACCTTATTTAATTAAAATTACTTGTCAACATTTAAAAATTAACAAATTTTACATTCCAAGTTGAATAAAGATAACGAAGCAATAAAAATTAATAATTTTGTAATTGGAAGCTGTAAGAAATTAGAAATTTTAAAGGTCAAATAAAAATATTGAGATTAATTATTTAGAAAAGTTTTTTCAAACCGGAAATCCACTTTCCTCATCAAAAATAATAATAATAATAATAATAATAGGACAATTCTTGAATTTTCTTAAATTCACATACTTTAGACACTGCTTTGTTAAAGCGATTAAAGACAACAATTCTATTTATTAACATGTTTGTCTTATCTCGCATATTTTGACCGGAAAATTGAATTTTTTAATTTTCATAGAATCGTTGGTAAAAAACAAAGGGTCTCAAACCGAGAAGATTTAATGAAAATTGGGAAAGTAAATTTTTACAGAAAGCCAATAGGTTTTCATATGATCAGAGTGTAAAAATAATTCCACAATTCTGAATGCGAAGAAATTTAAATATATGATTTAATTTAAATAAAAATTAAAAGGAATTGTTGAAGAAACCGAAGAAACTTCCTAACCTGACTTTGAAGGTGTCACATTAACAGCCCTATTGGCAGATGGGGATTGAGGTACACTTGGTGATCTCTGAGATCGTCGTGGAGATCTGCCTTCTGATCTTGTTGGTGTAGGCGGTGGTCTCATAGGACTCGACATTTTATTTATTAATTAAAAGCACTAGTAACAATTATTTCAGAGTTTTGCGCGAACAACAGAACAACACTCAACTGCCTTTTTTCCCGCGAAAAAGTTAAGGTTGTAAAATTTCATGAAACATTTGTCCAATAGAAAGTTTCATGAAACTTTCAAAGTCTTGTGTAAAATTCTCATGAAACATTGCTATACTTCGAAAATGGCGGCGGGAAAATTCTGAAGTTTAAACTTGTTTTGGAATATTATTTAGTGTTTCTTTCGTGAAACTATGTTAACTATGGCAACTGTGGTATTTTTTTGTGAATGTGTTGAAGAAAACTGTTGCATTTTTTACTTTAAAGGCTCTAAAGTACATATATTCAAAAATGCCGGGTGCTCTTTTGCAGTTTGAATTTTCCTGCCGCCATTTTTGAAACATTGCAATCTTTCCACGAGACCTTGAAAGTTTCATGAAATTTTACAATTCTACAATACAATGTGCGCAATCTGCATTGATATCCTAACCTAAAAAAATTTAATACACACATATGACGCATATGACATGTATTAATAAGTTCTTGATTTTACGGTTTAAAACATAACTAATTACGCTAATTACCATCGTTTACATTCAGTTGGCATAATAGAATAATTTAAAAACTCCAGAGATAACCTGATTTTACGATATATATATATATATAAAGAGATAAGAAGTGATCTGAAATCTGATTAAGATTATTTTAGTTATACCGTAATTGCAAAATTAAAAAGAACATAATTTAAGGAAAATGACTGAACTTAGAATGCCAAAAGCAAGAACCAATTAAAGAATATATTAGGCTGTGTTTTTAAAGAAACTGTGAAAGATGTCAGTGGGTTTTCATGCTTCATTTCAAAGAACGAAATTCTCACTCTTGAACCATGCCAAGACTGTTTTTAGATTTTATTCTGGAACGCAGGAAAATGTTAAGACAAAACAATATACTGACACAATTTTGCTGCCGCAAACTAAGTTTCCCGTTAAACTCACTGGAGAAAAAAGAATTGAAATGGACGAGTACTTGTCAGAGGTTCGTAAAAAAAATATTATCTATCTGTCTTTAATTCAACTTGTGAATAAAATTACAAGTTATCATGTAAAAATTGATTAATTGTAGAAATGTGGATTCCTTGAATTATACAATTGGCAAAGAGTAAATTTATCTGGTCCAGATTATGTTTTGCATGATGGACCTCCGTACGCCAACGGAAATCCTCACATGGGCCATGCTATAAATAAGGTAAAAATAATTATTTATTAAACTTTAAAAAGATCTGCAACAAAAAATTCTCTTATAGCAAAATTAAATTTGAAAAATTTCGAAAATTGAATGTCCTATTAGAAATATGGACAGATTATTTATGAAACTGAATTAAAATGTTCCCAATATCTGTTTCTATAAGTATTAAATCCAACAGATTTTAAAAGACATAACTCTCAGAAGTAAGATATTAAAGGGCCAAAGGGTTCATTACGTGCCAGGCTGGGACTGTCACGGTCTACCAATTGAATTAAAAGCTTTGACAGAAGCTAAAGCTAAAGCAAAAGAATTGACTCCTTTTCAAATTCGCCATTACGGTATATTATATATACATATATATTCTCAATTAAATATACCTATGTATGCAATACTTAAACTTCAGATTTATATTTTTCATAGCAAGTAAATATGCAAAACAAGTAGTAGCTCAGCAAAGGCAAGCATTTGCTTCATGGGGTGTCGTTGCAGACTGGAAAGACTCTGGTTGCTATTTTACGAATAGTGTTTCCTACATAACTAATCAATTAAGACAATTTATCAATCTATATGAAAAGGGACTAGTCTTCAGGGATTTTAAACCAGTACACTGGTCGCCTTCTTCAAGGTTTGATACTTTTTAAAGAAAAATAAAATGGTTCGAGGTTGAACTAATTGTTTTAAAATAAACGTATACCTCTGCATTTTTAATCATGAAACTTTCTTTAGAACAGCACTAGCCGAAGCAGAATTAGAATACAACGAACAGCACCAAAGCCAGTGTGCAACTGTTCGTTTACGAATTTCGGAATTGCCACCAGCATTAACTGAATTTCAAGGCAAAAATATTTATGGTCTTACATGGACTACAACACCATGGACTCTTGTAGCCAATCAAGCTCTCGCATATTCCTCTGATGCTGTTTATTGCGTTGCAGAAAACAGCGAAGGAGAGTTATATCTTATCGCCCAAGATTTATTGAAAAATATTGAAGAAAAAATCGGACCTTTAAACCCTTTAAAAGCAATTAAAGGCACGTTTAGCTATTTTGAAAAATGCCCTGTGAGTAGAACTAAATCTTCAATGTAATAATAAAGAAATTTCCTTTTACAGGAAGCGAACTTTCTGGTGCAAAATATCTGCAACCAGTCACGGGTTTTCCGCTACCATTTCTTCCAGCAAGTCATGTGAATACCCTCATAGGAACTGGATTAGTTCACACAGCACCTGCTCATGGATCTGAAGACTTCTGCGTCGCGATAGAATATAAAATTCCTGTGGTAAGTTGAACAAAAATTGAGATTAGCTACTCAGGTCCAAAAAAAACCCTAGTTTTTACACGCCGGTGGTTATTATGTTATTCAGTTATCTATAGTGAATGAAGAAGGACGATACACACCAGAAGCTGGTTCAAAATTCTCTGGTTTGGAAGTTTTGAAAGAAGGCACGAAAGCTGTGCTAGAACATTTAAATCAAGATGTGATGCACACAGAAACTTTAACGCACAGTTACCCTTACGATTGGAGAACAAAAAAACCTATTATAACTCGAGCAAGTTATCAATGGTTTATCGACACAGTTGCTATAAAAGAAAAAGCAATTGTACGTATAAGATAAAAAATCTATAAATTATCTGTTAAAATATCAACTAAATTCTTAAATTACCAGAGGAATTTGTAAACTAAAAATTTGTTTCATTCAGGAAAGTATAAATGATTTAAAGATATATCCAGAGCAAAGAAGACAATCTGCAATGAATATTTTAATATCTCAAATAAAACAGAGACCTTACTGGTGTATTTCTCGACAAAGAGTTTGGGGTACACCTATTCCTGTCATTTATCTCGATGATTCTAAAAATGTATTTACAAACAGGTTCGTAAATGTTGACTACTTTCTGTATTTAAAAAAATGATAAGTAACTTTAATTTGCTCACATTTTGTACTGATTTATGTAGAGAGCTCGTGGAGAGATTATGTCGTTTGATAGAAAAAAATGGAAGTGATTGTTGGTGGGAGTTACCAGTGGAAAAAATAGTTGGCAAGAAACTAATGCAAGAATTAGATGTCTCAAAAATCGAAAAGGGAAATGATATCATGGATATTTGGTTCGATAGTGGGATTTCCTGGTCGACGGTTTTACCTGAAGGAAAAGCTGATATCTACATGGAAGGAATGGATCAATTTAATGGCTGGTTTCAAACTTCATTACTCACTTCTGTCGCTCTTCAGAATTCTGCACCTTACAAGTATAAAGACAGTTTATTTTCTACTATGAAGTTTTAAGAATCCCTGACAAGATAGTTAGGATCACAATTCTATTTGTTTTTAAATTACAGAGAATTATTTGTCCATGGGTTTGCAGTGGACGAAAAAAATAACAAGATGTCAAAATCCTTGGGAAATATTGTAAGTCCAGAGGAAATATTAAAAGGCGGAAAGAATCAGCAAAAAAAACCTGCATACGGAGTCGATGTTCTCAGGTAAAATTTTGTTTTTATTTTTTAATTAATAAAGTTTTATTTTAGTTTTTAATATTAATATATTCAAAAATATTCATAAACTTAAATTCATTTCAGATGGTGGGTCGCTAGTCATGGCTGCCAACACAGTTTAGTACCGGTTAAAGAAAGTTTACTTCGCGATAGTTTAGACTGTGTGAACAAATTGCGAAACGTTTTGCGTTTTGTGCTTGGCACTTTACATCCTTACTCAATGAAAAATACTGTCGAGCCGCAATATTTGTACTTGGATAGATACATGTTGCATCGCCTCTATCACTTCAATGAACAGGTAGAATGCAATTCCTCAAATAAATAAATAAAGTTTATTGAATCTACTTGTATATCACAGAATTTTCCGATACTGAGAAAATATTGTTTTCCAGATTCAGAACTTGTATTCTACTTATCAATATAATAACGTCACGAAGCATATAATTAACTTTGTAACAAACGACGTTTCAGCAACTTACTGTCATTTGATAAAAGATCGTCTTTATTGCGAGAACGCAAACAATCCATATAGAGCAGGAGCGGTAGATGTTATGGGTGCGATCTTGAATATTATTGTTCAATCGATTGCACCAATTATTCCCCACCTTGCTGAGGAGGTGTGGTTACATCATCCCGAGAATCTTGGTATGACACTTTTTATAGTAAAATGTTATTTTAATTCTTATTATTGTTCGTGTAATTTTGAATTTAATCGACAAATATATATTACAGCTTCCGTGCCATTGTTTCATTCTGGATACAAACAAACAGACAATTGGAACGAACCCGAAGTTGAAGCAATTGTAAACAGCGCATTATTATTGAAAGATGGAGTAAACAAACTTGCGACAGTAAACACATGGGAGTTGAAAGTCACGATTCGAGTTGATCCAAAAACCTTTTGTTTACTCTCAGTGAGTACGAATTATAGTATTCTATTATTATTAGTGAAATTTGCAATGATTATTTTTTTAATATCATAACTAATTCCTTTCATAACTTTTATAAGCAGAATTTGCAAAAAGAAGAGGAATCATCAGACTCTGAACTTTGTGAAATACTTCGCGTTTCTTCCTTGACATTGATCGAAGACAAAACCTGTACAGATTCACAAATTGAATTAGAACCTATTGATCAACAATTATGTAAAAGATGTAGAAGACATCCTGAATCGGAAAATGAAGAGGTGTGTTTTCGATGTAAGAAATTTTTAAATACATCTTGTATATAAATATTTCATCTTTGTTAGAATATATGGAAAAAGTGTAAGTATTAGAAAATAATGTAAGTACATATTATACTTTCTCGCAGTTAATGTTGCATTTTTTATATGAAAAGAATGTTAAGAGCTTCTGGGTATTATTTTGGTTTATTCAGTGAAACCTTAGAAATAAAACTTAGAAGCTGTCTTGACACGATTCTGTTATATGTCTACATACTCAAAAAGTACTTAGAGTTACAATATATACTAAATAAATTTAACTACATAGTAATAATTAAAAATTTTTTAATGAGCCTTTGTATAATAAATAAAAGAAAAGTGAAACATACATATAAAGTAAATAAACATTATTTCCGCTTTCCCTTTTTTTATTTCTATATAATTGGCAATGCTTTCAAGACAAAATAAATGTCTTGAATTTTTGTAACATTGTAACATTTGTAACATCACAGATTGTCATGGAACTATACTTAATAACCCTGAGTTTGAAATATGCATTTAGCAAAATAGATTTTAAACTATAAATTATTCTCCAATTAGAAAAAGAAAAAAATAACTGTTACAAACATAAAAAAATATATTAATTTAAAAAACTATTTCACTAAATGCTGTATAAATAAAACCTATCCTTACTCAAGAAATTTGACAAAACAAAATTACACTAGACTATTTACAAACCAAACGAAGAAAATCTTTAACATGAAAAAATGCATTAAAACCATTTAAAGCAAGAAGAAATGGCAGTTTCGTGTTGAATATCAAAATATTTTTTCTCCTTTAATGCTTTAGACTCGTTCTGTAATAATTAAGGAAACTTTTTGGGGAAAAATCATTATTTCGATTAAACGGATAATTTAAAATTCCAGTTTTGTATAGATTGACGGTTTTTAAAGTTTTTAAAGTTATATAAAATGGTCTTTTTTAAAAACATTAAATCAACTTACTTTTTCTGAAATCCGAACATATTCAGTAGACTTTGCTGGCCTTGTGAAGATACTGGTTTTTTAACAGACGCCGAGTTTCGAATTCTTTTTTTACTTTGCAGCTCCTGAAAAAATAAAAACCTATACAAGAATTGATCTCCTCTTGTACTTACATTTTAAATTAAACAAAAAAAAAAACACTCACCGGTTTAAATCTTTGCGAAAATTCCAATTTCTTAATATCCAAAGTTTTTGTATTGGTCCATTTAAACAAACTGGGACGAACATTATCGACACTGCTACTATTAACAGAGTATTCTAACTCTGAGTCAGGACTAGAAGATCTAGTGTCCATAATGTTCAATAATTCCCCTGTGTCCATAAGTTCACTTTCCTCTGTTTTTTCCGCATTTTCAGCAGATTTTTCTTCTTCAGATTGAATTTGCGAGGAAATATGAACATTTGAAAGACCAATGCTTCTTTCAAATATATTATCGGAGCTATCTTGCTCAGGAGATTCAGTAGAAATTGCATCCCCTTCGTCTCTTGTTTCAAGTGACATATTTACATATAAATTTTCTTTTCCTTCAACATTACTTTCGTCAGTCATACTATCTTCAGTTATGCTTTTACATTCATTAGATTTTGATTCGCTTTCGGTTTCCTCTGATGTTGAAGACATGGTACGAAAAAATTTACTCTGTCCAACTACTGTATTGTCAATTACAGTTGGCTTAAAAATATTGAATCGTGTTCGTCTTCTCGTTCTGGTAAGAAGGCTCGGGGAACAGCCGTCCGCACCTTTTGCAAATGGATTTCTTGTTTTCCTACTTAGAACTGGCGATTTCAATCTATCGTCTTCTTTTTTTTCTTCGGGCTCCGGTTTTGAAGGTGATTTTAATTCAACAGCCCCGTATATTGCAACCATATCCTGCTCTTCCTCCAATTCTACAATAATTTATAGAATTTTAAATATTTTAGTGATTAAAAATAATTTAAAAAAAATCAAGACTATGTCAGATCTACCTTGAAAGTTTCGTTTTCTTGGAGTAGACTTTTTTATAATCGTTGTTTGGAACGTCATCACCTGACCTGCTGTGTTCGGAAAGACAGGTTTAGAACTTTTCGCTTTGGAAGGAGTACTTTTTTCACTGGTGAAACTTTGGGACCAAATGCTAGGATGCTTTGTGATCTCTCTATCTGTCCATGAATTCGTCCGAAGGGCGCATTTCTGTAAATAAACATAAATTAATAAAAAAATTGTATTTTCATGGTTTCAATGAATTATAATTTCTAAAATTGACACGCTCACGTGTTTTTTTGAATTAAAAAATACTAATAATAAATTCTTTTACTGGTCGATTATCAGGGTTAAAATCATGAAGTTTTTTCAACGAAAAAGGATCATAATTTCCAAGAGCCAGTTGCCAGGCTAAATCCTCATCTATTTCAACACCAGCGTGTCGTAATTGATCGTCCGTAACATGTGAAGGTGGTGGATAAAGTCGTACTTGTTTCCTTTTTAGAGGACAGTAGACAAGTTGGTGTTTGAATGTTACAAATGCCCTAATGAATGAGTCTTTGTACTCCTTCGTCACTACTAGGGACTTCATGTTGAGATACGAGGCTAATCGCGAAAGTGCCTAAAAAATTTATCAGTCATTGGATTTTAATACAAAAAATTTTTAATCTTATTTTTAAAAAGAATGTAGTATTTGAAAATTTGTTTCTGTTTAATATATGAAATTTAAATCTAGTACTTACGTTGTAAATTTCGCATTCGGTGCTTTTCACTACAAATTTACATGCTTTGGATAATCCAATTCCTGGAAGCGAAGGCAAATAATCACAGCCTGAAAGAATACACATATAGCGAAATTTATCCATGTCAAAATGCTCAGCACGAACCCCCATTGCCAGATGAAGGCGTTCTTGCTCTACCAAGAGCCCATTGCCATTTATGTCCATCTTAAAGAATATCTAAAAAAAAACTTATTAATTTAGGATTCTTTTCATTTGCTGCATCCACTAGTTTAAATTTATTCCGCCTACCTTATTACAACCAAATAAAGTCAAGTCACTATCCTCTGTGATAACGACATCAGCTATACCAGAAATATTTAAATATGCTAATTGAGCATCTGCTTCGTAAGGAGCAACGATGCAGTCAACATTTTCTGCCTGGCATTGCTTAATAACTTCTAATGCCATCTCGTGTGATATGTCTAATGATCTCCGCAAAAGATTTTTTCCTTCACTGTGCTTTCCCATTCGCATCAACTCTGCCGCTCTACGTTTATTACCCTCCCTTTGCCTTTAAAAAACATTATGCTTATAAGCATGAAGTTGTAATTTTAAGAAATAGTTATATTTTAATAAAAAATGCACAAGGAAATAATTATTAAAGTAGTTCATAACAATAAAAAAAAATAAATAGATGCATACGTGACAACCTGTGAAGACTCCATATTTTAATATTTAATAAAATGGTAATTCTTTAAATACATTTATAGACAAATTTTTTTAATAATATGACCACCTAAAAAGAAACTTACTCTTTCCTTTTGACTTCTGTTTCTGCTTTGGCTGGTAAGTGACGACCATCAAAGACCAAAATTGGTTTTATTTTTGCAGCAATCAACATGTGGACCAATCTCATACAATATTTAACGTATCTGAAAAAAAGTCTTCATGAAAATATTTTTAAAAAGTAAAACATCTAGATTTTTTAATAGTACCAAAGATAATAATATCTTTGATAGTATTCAGGATAATGTGAAACTGTACTCGCTGTCAGCGAAAATTTAACCTGAATCTCAATTTCTGCTGACTAAATAAAGAAGTTCAAAACAATTACTACACACACTGTAAAAAATTCTGTGTAAATTTATTAAGAATCGCTGATATAAATACCAGTGATTTATAAGGGAAATATATTTGTAAAAAACGTGTATAAATTGTAAATTTCACCGAGAATTATTGTAGAATTATACAAACTATATTCAATGTAAATTTTATTGGATCGTGTAAGTTTCCCGTAGAAATCATTGGTATATATAAACCTCTAAATTAAAAACTATTTATTTGCAATTCGTACTTTCGAAAAATGTAAAAAAATATGTTTTTTAAAATAATAAATTAGAGAATGTAAAGATCAGCTTGGTCAGCTAATAACTACTAAAACAAAAATTAAATTTCCTGTAAATTTGTTATAA
Organism: Synergus umbraculus; assembly: GCA_900474325.1. Classification (NCBI taxonomy): domain Eukaryota; kingdom Metazoa; phylum Arthropoda; class Insecta; order Hymenoptera; family Cynipidae; genus Synergus; species Synergus umbraculus. Next base: position 172,601 of record UCOK01017627.1, read on the forward strand.
TAGGAAGATAAAAATTCACATTATGGGGAAAAAATTACAAAGAGGTGTTAACCTGTTAACATATATTACCAGGTAAATTATTCTAAAGGGGAGAAAAACTGAAACATGTCAACTTACGCATCCGATGTTTGTCCCATAATCAATCTATCAGCACACGAAAAAGCACCTCTATGTAACCAGCAATAGGCATCAATTGCTGCTGTACCTCCAGAAAATTCAGAAATGTTGCCTTTTTTTGATGCTTTGTTCAAAAACGGAATTAAACCGGTAATACCCATATTGATAAGTGAGAGTCAACGCTTATTTCTTATACATTTAAGAATTACACTTTTTATTCAGAACCGAATTCATTAAAAAACACAATTATGAAGACAGTTTGCAATCAAAAGGTACATAAAATAAACAAATGCAATCATTTCTTATTACTTTGCTTTACAATGCTTTACAAAACGTCACATTTGTTATAAACTCGTGGTTGATGTTGATCTGGTTGATCGCTTCGCCGCCATTATGAAAACACAAACAAGAATCTCGCGCCAAAATGTCATTTGCGGATTTGCCAACACAACTGCCACATATATGCATGCATGCATGCGTATGCATGTATATGTGACAAGTCAAAATGGCCGCCATATATCCTCAAAAAAAACCTTGAAATAAAAATCCTTTAGTTAGCCAATTTCATAACTTAATAGAACACAAAAATAGCAGTATTCCATTTTCAAAAATATACAAGAATTAGATCATCCATTCGTCGAAAGCACTTATAAATTCTACAGTATTTATTTATTAATTAACTTTTTTTTAAAAGATATTTTTGAATATGGCGCGTAACATTAGTCATGCGCACAAGCAAATAGCAGAAGAAAATGTATATACATTACATATATATATGTATGGGGAAGAAATTCAGTTCAGTCAAAATTGTCGCACAATTTATACCTAAATAAACTATGTCTATGATACTGCACAAAATTTACTCTTTTTTGAAAACCTCGAGATAGTCAATTAAATCAAGATGCTCACAAGCAATGATGTCTATGGACTTATCTCCCAATTGTGTGAACGACTAGTAGAAAAGCACTGTTCAGTAGAAGACAACCCGTATTTACCACAAAAGAATTCATCTAACATTGTAAAAAAACTAAGAGCAAAAGCATTTGGAGTTTTGCTGAATAAATCTAATCATGGTAAGCAAAGTAATTTTTTAACTTGTTATATTACACAAAAATTGTGCTCAAAATAGATTTTTTTGTATTATGCTCCAAAACCTGTCAAAAATTATGTATATTATATGTATTTCTTAGTTTTTTAACAAAGTAATTTAAAAAACCATCATTTGATTGATTTTATGTTTTTATTTTACAATTTACCCTTTAATTATATACATGCAAAATTTAACTGTCTTCATTTTTAAGAGTTTATTAAATTTCAGCCAATTTCTAAGGAGTATTTAATTTTTAGTTTTGCAGAATAACAGAGAATATGATCCAATCGCAGAACTCTTAAAATTTGCCTTTAAACTCAAAGTTGACCTAGGTCGCCATACACAGGCAAAAGAATTGGAAAATTTGGTGGATGAACTCGTCGATAAGAAAGCAGATAAAAATTCTGTTATTTCGTCAACTTTGGTGCTCTTAAATGAATTAAAAGAAATACAATATGAGGACGAAAAAAGCCTGGTAATCATTTAATCCTAAAGTTAAAATTTTAAGGTACTCTAATTCACTTGTATTGATTTGAAATTTTATATTAATTTAGAACATCTTTTACTATGGGAAAATAAATCCTCATCTGCCTGAAGAGCTCCGAAATGAAAATGAAGTCTCTACTTTCCAAGTGTATCCCTTAGAATCTTGCAAACTGCCTGAAAAATTCGAGACAATTTTGGGTGTTAATCATGACAGTATTATTAGAGACAGTGCCGCAGATCCTGGAAGCAAACTTTTATTCCTTAATCAGTTTACATCTAGCACCACTATTGATATTCAATCAGAAAGGTAACATTCATGAAAAAACGTTTTCCATGCCTCTTGTATTTTTTTTCGTCAGAACCTTTTTTTAATATTTAAATTAAACGTCTCTTAGAAGTCAAAGTAGACAAGGATCAGTTGTTTCTAGTCCAAGATGTTTCAACACCTTCTCGACAGCAACGGGATTCACAATGGGCTCTTATTTTCTACCTCAAGTAAAAGTAAGTTGCCTGAAACAATTTGTAGCGAGAGGAAGATAATTTATTAAAAACATTTATAATTAGAAACTTTTAAATCAAGTTTAAATTGTTCAGATTGTTGCGCTTTCATTCAGTTAAGATTATTTTCATTATAAATTACTTAATTACATCGAATTTCAACAGGCAGACTCCACAATAAACAGAGGATACTTTTACTCTTGCATAGAAGGAATAATAACGGAACCCGAATCTCCATGGCAATATTCTGAGCAACAAGCAGATATTGAAAGCGCTTCAGAATTTTGCGATGATCAGTTATCAAGTCATTCGTTTCTTAACGAAAATGAGAACTTCAATGATCTCGTGATTTGGGAAAATGTTCACGAACGACCTCCAGTTGAAAAAGCTCGTTCTTGGGAAACACTGGGAGTGTTTGAATCTAATAAGGAACCGCCCTTTCTTTCAGAATCTAACGAAGCTGTTTTGCATTTAGCTAAATTGAAACAATCTGGAATATTGCCATTACTTTCTGAGCAGGTCCTTTTTTCTACACCCCTGATTACTCAAGTCCCCACTTTATCTTTTCTTAGGGATATTAAATTGTTACTCCTTGGCATCGAGTCAAATTCCTTCTACTTTGATTCAGTGGTAATATATTTTTAAAAAACTAAATCAGAACTAAAAAGTAATCTTGAAAATTTAATTTAATATTTTTCTTTTTAGGAGGGGTTCAATTTGCAGAAGAATTTAGCAATTTGTGGTATTAGTTCAGAGTCGCTCGAAAATATTTGTTATGAAATTATTCACTGGGGCAGTTGCTTTAAAGCCTTAGATAACTTAGTCTCACCCGATCCAGTCACTGGAAAGTTACAAATCGAGGGTTTGATTTTTAAGGCAATGTGTGACAGTTTGAAAGAATTTCTACTTTACTACCAAGCGGCAATTCTTCAGATTCCTGTGAAAGAGGATGGAAAAATGGGCATTTTAAAGTTACTAAACGCGGTACGACCTTTGGGGTTTTTAATAGTCGAAGTTGCTGAACTTTGCCAGTGCAATGGTTTGGAGGAAACTGCACTTGGCGAGGGAATTGGAATACTTACTCATATTTATGAACAAGTTACTAAGGTTACCAAACCTAATGTGGCCTTAATATTTTATTCTATACTCAAATCCTGTTGTGAAGTATATTTCCGGTGAGCAATTTTCTAAATTAAATATGTTCGCATTTAATTTTCATTTTCAGAGCTGACAGCTTGATTTTACTCTATTTATTTATCATGCTTGATTTTCTAAATTATCTGAGTTGAAATTACATATAAAATTTGCAACCTTGTAGATTTTTGAGAAAATGGATATTCGAGGGAATATGTGAAGATGTTTATGGAGAATTTATGATCAGGGTAAAACCACATTATTTGCGATTAAAAGAACGAAAGTTTTGGACAAGGGCGTTTACGATTAATACTCAGTCTGTACCAGGATTCCTCAGAGGTCTCTCCGAATCAATTTTGCAGTGCGGAAAAACTGTGAGACTCCTAAAAATTTGTGATCCAAAAGTAAGATTATCTTGAATCTCTATTTTATATTCTTCATATTTGTTTCTTTTTTCTTCGATAGTATATTGAAATATCCAACAAAATAACCAATGAAAACAATGATGAACAAAGTTTTTCAATTACTGGCTACATATCAGGCATATATCTAGTATCAAACATTTTTTATTACTTCTTAGAATACTGTTTGTCATGCATCTTCAACGTGTCAACCACCGATGAGAGTTTGTCTCAGTACGAGCATGTTACATGAACAACTGAAATTTTGCGATAGATATAAACAGAATGGGAATGAAGCTTTAGGTTCCATAGTCTCCCTATGGTCGGCTATTCAGGAACAAAAAGCCGAAGAGAAAAAACGAGCAGATCTTGTAATTATGGCTCAACAAGGAACTCTTCTTAGATTAAGAAGTAAATATTTTCATTTTTCTGAAAAAATTAACAATAATTTAATAGTTAATTTAATAATCTAAAATGTTTTCTATGTCAGAGGAAAAGGAGGAATTTCTAAAGAAGATTGCAAAAGATAAATGCGAGTACCTGAAGAAATTGAAGGTTCAAGCCGAGGAAGTGGCCTTAAGGAAAGAAAAAGATAGAAACGCGGAGCTTTTGGCCGATAAATTGTTAATGGAAAATATAACTCGTGAGGAGGAGGAAGCTAGAAATTTAGAAAAGGAGGAAAAGTAAATATTTAAATTGGATTTAAGATTACAAACTTTACTTGTTTTTTTATATTCTAAGATTTCCTATTGTAATTAATTTAATTAATTTTACAGAGCCAAAACCTTGAAGTACTACAATGACTTGGCATTAGAAGCTAAAAGGCATCGAAATCGAACCGATTGGCGACTCCGAAGGATGAATTTGTTCGATGAGAGAGTCGAAATAATACTGAGCACAAAAAAAGAATTGTCGTCTTCGATTGACGAACTTAATATGATCTCTTCTCCTATAAGTGCCGATCAGGAAAAAATGGATGTTTCCAAAAGTTCTGAAAATGATGAAATCCCCGAATGTGTACCAAATAAAGAACATATTGAAAAGCCGAACCCCTTAATTGATGCTTCATATAAAAATGAATTAGAAGCACAAAAAGAAACGCACAAAGATGAAAATAGCAACCCTTCAAAAACTGAAATCACAGCTCTACCAAAAACTTCAACAGAAAATCTCACCCAAAATTCGAATTTAACAACAGAGTATAACGAGTTGCAAGAGAAAAAGAAAGCAGTTCGACCAACAGTTCTCGATATAAAATTCAAAACTCAAGTCCCAGTCGTCAAAGAAAGAAAAAGTGAAGAGATATTCAGTCAAATAAACTCTCAGACCCTTTCCAAAACATCTTCCCTCACAAATCCATTCTTAAAAACTTCGAATTTGCCACAACCTAGTACAGAATTTTTAACCGAAATCAGCGAATCTGAATCTACAAAGAAATACTTAGATTTACGACAGGTCACTTTGGCTGAAGCTCAAAGGAATAAAATGCGGGTAATGCAACACGAGTATGGATTGATAACTCCAAATAATAACGAACCCACGATTCATTTTTCAGAAGAGGAAACACGTAACGCGAATTTTATTCCACCTCTCAACGAATTACAAATTAATCGTTTGAGGAATACTCAGCACCTTGTTGGGAATTGGGACCCTATGGAATTAATCAAAAAGCCTGAAATTTCACTAGAAAATATGACTGAGGCTCATAGAAATAAATTGAGAAATACAGTTCATAGGACGGAGCAAGGCAGTTTTGATAAACCAAAAAAATCAGTGTCTTTAACGGATCAAGAACATGTTACTGACGAACTGAAAGAGAGTAACATGGAAATTCAATCTATTGGTCTTCAGACTCCGATGTCTTGTGCGACAGATTATTTCACTTCTTCGATGAATAGCAGCTCAATACAAATTCAGAGCTGCGAAAATACTCCTTATTCAGAAATCAGCAGCGACATGCAAATCCCAGCAACTTCTGAAGAAAGTATAGATTCAAAATCGATTTTAGAATCGAGGTTGGATTATCTTCAGGGTAAAATTAAATACCCTGATTTTGTTGGATTTAATACTAATGCCACGACACCCACTTTTGAATCTTCGCTAACAGTTGTTGACGTAGAAATGCTCGATACAACATCGTTGGCAATCTATCTTGAAAAATCTGTTATGATTCCGCTTCGAGTCCAATGCAAACTTGTGAATAATGCGTTGATTAAATACCTTCTCCAGGAACACAATATTATCTCCCACCTTCACAGTCTAAGGGATTATTTCTTTTTATTGAATGGGGAATTTGCAAAGAGCTTGACCCACTCTTTATTCACAAGATTGTACGAGGTTTCGACTCCGTTCGAACTTTTTAATTCAGCTACTTTGAAAAGTATTTTGGATAGGGCGATCGTTAATTCACTTAGCAGCAGCTACACAAATTCGGAACTATTGAGTCTTTCGGCCATTGGATTACCGAATCATTTACAGGTATTTTGATTGCTTAAGGGCATGTGATACTTTAATATAAGAGCAAATTAGTTATACCAATTATACATTCATAATTATAAATATTTTTAGTAAATAAGAGTCAATAAACCTTCGCCTCATATATACGAAGGTTTATTGACTCTTATTAGCTAAAAATATTTATTATTACGAATGTATAATTGGTATAACTAATTTGCTCTTACGGAAAAATATCACATGCCCTTAATTGGATAATTTTTAAAGTTTTAGACCTCAGAATCTGATTTCTATTTAAGTTATTTTATTCAAACTCTATTTTCGCAGGTATCGAATCCAGAAGCATTAGATTGTTTATTAATGAATTACAAGACGTTCTGGCCGCTAAATATAATTTTCGATGAAGTTGTAATGCTTCAGTACACTAAAGTTTTTAAATTCCTGCTGATGGTCGGTCGCGTTTTATGGGTTTTGGAAGAGGATTTTCATATTTTGAAGACAGAAAGACAAGCTGCGACTTCAGAACAGTATCATAAGGTAAACTTTTTTATTTAATTATGGAATGTGACTAATTTATTATACATAATATATCAATTATTATAATATGAACTTTCGTTTTATTTTGAGAAACCTAAATTTGATTTTCAGATTCAACTCTATAGACATTCCATGATGCAATTTATAAACGCTTTACATACTTATTTAACATGTAGCGTTTTACATGCGAGTTGGGCTGAATTTGAAAAAGACTTACAAGATTCAACCACACTTGATGAAGTCTATTCGACCCATGTTATTTATATAAAGAAAATTTTATCGCGGCAAGTATCCAAAAATTTTTATGTAAAAGTAAATTAATAACAATGCATACTATTTTTAATTGAATCTAAAATATTGAAAATAACAAAAAATAACTAAATTTCGATTTTAATTTCTAGGTGCATGTTGTACAAAAAAGACGAGAAAATGCGAGAATGTTTGCGTAACATTTTCACAGTGGTGCTAAAATTCCACAACCAAATTCGATCTCGTAAATGGGTTCGAGATTCAACAGGCTATATTCACCCTAACTACGCTAGGATCGAAAATATGTATAAATCGTTCTGCAAATTACGAGCCTTTATGGCCCATGTTGCCAATAAATTGGCTAATAGTGGATATCAGCCTCATCTTACCCACTTTCTGCACGCGCTCAATATAAATAATCTTTATGATATAACTTCTAACAAAGCTTAAAGAAACTTGCACTTCTCTTGCACCGAAACATGTTGGCTGTGTGAAATGTATATTTATAAAAGTGAGAAGAGGGCATTCTTCAAAATAAATCTATAGAATAGATTTATATTTTAATTCTTGAATCCATTTAACATTTTCATTTTTTGGTACTGTTTTTAGGCGTGTTCTAATTCGAAATATTAATTTTGTTCTTAGTTTTATTTATTATGTTCTTATTGAGCGAAACATTACTCAAGATTTTTTTCTATAAATTTTTGAATGATTATCTTACAAAGGATGAAAATTTGTTTCTCTACAATTGGCAGTCAATGCGACTTTAAACTTTTAGATAAAAGAATTCATAGAAATGTACGATGTATATTGTCACTCCTAAGAAAATGTCTCCACTCTGCCGGTGGAGAATGTTTATTATAAGAGAATGGAAAATTCTTTTTTGTTAATTACTTACGCTGTAAAATACAATTGTTTTTCTGCTATTTGAAAGTGTGTTCTTATTATAGTTTTTTTTAAACAAATCATATATATATATATATATATATATATACACCTTATTATTATTAAAAATTCGTCTAATACCAATAATTTTTCAAATTTGCGCGAATTGCCTAATGCATATATCGATATTCGATATATAATGTATACTTACCAATCTAATTTTTAATGAAAAAGTCAAGCTGAAGGTGAGGAATCTTGGCACATATTCTGATTTCTTATTTTACCTGCTCAATAATTAGTAAAATATTACATAATAATATTAATACCTATTTGAAAAATATTAATAATTAGTCAAATATAAATATTCTTTATAGATTTTGCAAGAATCATACTGTTTCAGTTGGCTATACTGTATTTAGTTTTGACAGATGGCGTTGATGATTTTTGCAAAAAGATAGCAGGGATGGCAGGGATCACAGGATATGAGGGATATAAGTATGTATGAGGGATATAAATATTTGTTCTTGTTGATTATTATGTTCATATATGTGCGCAATAACAAAATACCACGCTAAATACATGCTCGTGTGGAAGATCGTATATTATTGTTTTCATTATAATTAGGATTGATTAAAATGTAAATTCCAGTAAATTCGTTGCAAAATTTCGCATTAAAATTTCGTGAATCACAGTGAATCATTCGAATACAATTAAGATTATAACCTCGTCATTATACGCAATTCATTTTGAATGACGATAATGGTTTCGACGTTGTGTTATGTCATTTTACCGGTAGTTTTTATAATCGGTCTTCTTCGAAAATGTCGAGAAAACTCTTGGGGAAAATGTAAGAACATAGAAAACCTAAATGGCCGAATTTTTATTGTAACCGGTGCCAATTCTGGGATTGGTAAAGAAACAACAAAGGAATTGTCAAAGCAAAAAGCAACCGTTATTATGGCATGTAGAAGTCTACAAAATGCTAGGGAAGCTATTGCTGAAATACGCACGGAAGTAACTTCAGGAGAACTGGTAAATATTTCAATATCTTGACTGTATTTATATTTGTCTAAAGTACTTTTTTATGTATTACAGATCCCAATGGAATTAGATCTTGCCTCTTTAAAGTCAATACATGAATTTGCTATACAAGTTTTGCACGACTTTCCGGAAATCCACGTTCTAATTAACAATGCAGGTGTTTACGTGCCTCTGAAAGATCGTGCTTTTACAGAAGATGGCTTTGAAGTACATTTTGGCATCAATCACTTAGGTCATTTTTTATTAACTTATCTACTTTTGGAAAGATTGAAAGCAAGTGCTCCTAGCCGGTGAGTTATAATTAAATATTTTGATAATATATAATTAATTATTCTAAACAATATTCTTATTCACAGAATCGTTATCGTCACTTCTAAACTATTGGAATCTGGTGTAATAGATTTTTCAAATTTGAATGGAGAAAAAGGATTGGCAATCGAAGGTCGCATGAATCCAAGTTATTGTAATTCAAAGTTAGCAAACGCATACTTTGGATTTGAACTTGCAAAAAGAATTAAAGACACCGGAGTTGATGTTTATATGGTTTGCCCAGGTTTCACTTATACAGGATTATTTAGACACGTTAAACGAAGCTGGCTTCACTACATCATTTTTTCTCCCATTGCGTTACTTTATTTGCGAACAGCCAATCAAGTAAGTCCTTTATAACACTTAAGTAAATAGTCGATAAGATAAATTAACTCCATATGTTAAATGTTAAAGACTAACATAGTAATTGTAACTTAAAAAGTTCTAATTATTATGTTATTACATATTACTTTCTAGGGAGCTCAAACAGTCGTGCATTGTGCTACGAGTCCTGTGATTAATGAAAGTGGAAAAATATATCGAGACTGTAAATTATATGAACCGAAGAAAAAGCTGGACCCAGAAGTAGCGGCTCAACTTTGGGAAGTCAGTGAAAAACTCACAAAAATCTCTGATACACTCGAGAAGTCCAATTAAATTTCAAGAATTAAATGCCGTCATTCGTTAATACATCACTTCATTTTGATCTCGAATTGGATAGACTGGAATATAGTAATTGAAGCAGAGTAATTTTTTAACAAGAAAAAAACTAGAGACTGTCCATTAACTTTTACTAGAAGAAAAAACTACAATTATAGATACGCATAAAATATTGTTGAACTATATTCTGATAATGTTAGTGTACGTCGGCAATTAAAAGTAGATAATATATAGGTTCAATAAAGGTGTAGATCAAAACTTGCCTAGGCCATTAAAAAAAATAACTTTAATAGATTTTTAAGTTAAATCAAACATTAAGAAAAATAATTTACATATTTTTTGCGCGAAAAAAACTCACCGTTTTATGTTCTGAAGGTACTTCATTGATAGGATAGTTTAATAGAATTACATTATATAATTTTTTATTACATTATGTTCGTGATTAATGATAACGTTCATTTGTATATAAAATTTTGAATTGTACTTGTGACGAAGAGATGAAGAACTTTGACTTAATTTTTTTAAGCTTGAGTGTTTTGAATGATATTAGTTCTAATATTGTTAAAACAACGTTTTGTAATACTAGTTGTATGTATATCATTTATTTTCCTCATAGCCAAATTGTTAATGGAATCAATATACTGAATGACCTTGTATGATCTTTATAGAATTGTTACTAATTAAATCGTTCAAATATATTACTTTTGATTGCAGAAAAAATGTTGTTTTAATAAGCCTTAGGCCTCCTTTGTGTTTCATTACGTTTACATTTGACATTGTCAAGTTGATAGTAGAAATTGATTTATTAAAAAGTCGAACAAGAGAGAGGAATATATCATTTTCTACTCTCGTAAAATTAATCCTATTACAGTGACGTCAAGAAGTAAAAGAAAGACAGTTATTAAAAAGGAATGACAATTAATTTTAATGCTTTGCTACAAATTTGCTATAGAAAGTATCAGCCTCCAATAAACGATACACTGAAAAAACTCTATGGTTATGACAACCGCAGAAATAGTAAAATATGGTATCATATTTTACTGTTTCTGTGGTTGTCACATCCACAACTGTTTTTTCCGTGTACGATTGAAATTGGTCCAAGTGTAAACGCACAATGCTATAACGACGTTGTAAGTAAAAAAAATTATGCCGTCTTCAATTCTTAAAACCTATCAATTTCTTGAAAATAGTGTCATCTAGTCTGTATAAAAAAGATGCAACATTACATTTCTTCAACTCGTAGAAACTATAACCCAAAAAATAACAAAAATTAATTGCTAAAACATCAACAGTACTTACAATTAGTACACGCAATAAATTAATAGTCTACTTTTTTCTATACGTAATCTTCAAACATTTAGCGTTGAAATACTTAATATCACGAAATAACACGATTCTTGATATACCCTGAATAAATCATGAAAATATAAACTTCGCAATTCTGTCTTCGTTGTCTAAAAAATTGAACTCAGTAGTTTCTCTTTTCATAAATACATACTAACCAAATAAAATAGAATTACGTCGTACAACGTGTTAGACAGCGAAGAAAAATCAAACGTACTTAAATGTACGTAGATTCAATTATTGCAAACGTGGCCTCATTACTTTAAAACTAGTCTTTTTATTCGCCAGAGCTTCTGTTCGAGCAAATACATTTTCCGAACTGCGTCTGATTGAATCTATATATTCTGTAGAAGCTTGAAAATCATTGGGTATTGTTTCTTCGTTTTTGCTTTGGAAGAAAGAAAGCTGAGCCTCATTCAAGCGTGTCTTTTCCTGAGAATATATAAACATACCTTATTATATTAAATATATTCTATATTATGCAATAAAAACCTGGAAAACTTGAGAATAACTTACGAAAATATCAGACTCTGTTTTTTCAGCTCGCTCTCCACAGGCAACATCTAAATGATTTTTATGCCAATTTTCAAGGAGCATTTGAGTTTCCTCCTGATCTTGCCTGAAAATATTCTCCTGTCAGACTGTAATTTGGAAAAGAAAATGTGCTATATAATGACATGCAAAAATAATAAGACTCCAGAGACTTAATGAGTGATAATAGAATAATTTAGTTTCAAGTCAAAGCTTCTAAAATAATTGAATCTTTGATTTACGTGAGTGAAAATGATGATAACAGAGTATAATTTTAATTTCTGATTTCATTAAATATTTGCTTTCAAATACCTTGATTCCGAATCGTATCTTTTCCTTACGTAGTTTTTAGAGGATTTAAGATCATCATCAGGTTCACTACAAACTGAAATAGCCCTTTGCTTTTGTTCCAACCTTTCAGTATATTCCACAATTGCATCTAGAGATAAGCTAGAGTCTGTGATTTCTTTGGAGAGAATTGGATGATCATGATATATTGTTTCACTCGTTAAAAGCGGACAATTTTCTTCACAGTCGATAGCGCCATCAGTCTCTACATTAACAACTTCTGAAGAATTATTACTGTTCAAACTGCTCTTCACGTTTTCTGTATTTGCAGAACAATTTTCGACTTGCTCGCTGTGCTTTGCCAAGTTTCCGTTCGAACTCTCTTCACCATCGATCTGACTATTGCTTAAGGCCATTTCACAGCTACTAATCGAATTCGAACTCCTTTGCCTGACAGTGGAATTCTCTTCATTATTGGAAGTAGTCTTCGGTTTTGATACAGAAGTTGGTATAGTAATTTCAATATTGTTCTCCATAAAACCTTCATCTGTAAATTTCGACAAAGATGCTGGGGTACCGCTATTTCTATCTCTTACATTCTCAAAAACAGTTTGATTCAAAGTTTCGTTGCTACCAATACTGGATGTATCTCTAGGTAAAGTTAAGGTTGTATTGTCAATGGCACTTTCCTCAGATTTACAAATACGTTTCGACTGGTTAATTAGGTCTGGCGACTTAATAGGTTTATCCAGGCCTTGATCGAGAGAAGAACCTAATAATGCTTTAGATGTTTTCAACTGACTCATTGATCTAGTTGTTCTGTGACACTTTTCGAATAATATTTTCTGCATCGGAGGCGTTAGTGGCTTGTTGTTACTTATTTCGGCGTCCAAGGATGAACCGGAAAATGTCCGTTTAGAACTATCGAGCCTAGAAAGGAACAGGAGACTTAAATGATTTAATTTTTAATTTATTTTTCAAAATCAGGAACTTTAATACTTACGGCTGATTTGATCTTGAATTGAGTAGACTTGAGAGGTTTGGCAAAGTGGCTCGCAAATCCATTGTAGGAAGTCCACAGTACCATCGTAGTTGTGCAATGTTCTTATTCAATAGATAAACGGCGTAATGAAATTGAAACTTATCCTTACTTCGAGCGAATAAAGGGAACCTGAATAGAAGACAATATTTAATTTGATGCAATTATCCTTTTCCAAATAGTAAATATAAGAAATGTTGCTCTTAAAATAGATTTAAAATTAATAAGACTCTTACTGTCTATCACTATCAGGAAGACTTTCTGTAATATGATCAATCATTTTACTTCTTGATCCATAATGCACAATAGGATATCTTAGAGGAATATTGAGGAAATTCGCAATCATCTGCGTGGTATGAGCAACAAAGCCAAGAGCTACCGCTACATCAGTATCGTTTGTTGATTCTAAACTTTCACTATCTGGTAAAAAGACATTGTTTATCCTAAATTTTCCGTCTGATTCCTATAACGCACAATATACACTCATAAATAATGAAATAAATAAATAGATAATAATACATGTTATGAATCAGATTTTATCTAATTATTTACACACCTGATTAATAGGATATATTAAATTTAATTCTGAAATCAATTGTCTCCGGCGATGAACAAGTCTAGCAGTCGTTTGGATGAAAGTTTCTCTTACATCAATATGGCTTTTTCGCCATTCTTGTAGTCTTTCCATATCTTTATTGAGTTCACGATAACGCTCCATTAATTCAGAACCTTATTTAAAAATATTAATTAACATGTTTATTAATTAACTTGTTTAAATCAAGACAAACTTCATTCAATTGAATTAAATTCTAAAAGTACAAACCATGATCTTGATTTTGTTCCATTATATCTAGATGGAGTTGGTTTAAGGCTCTCAGTTCGCTCATTTTTCTCACTCTTTCTTGATCGAGTAACTTGGCTCTGAATTTAGCTATTTCGAGTTCCTTGCGTACTCTCAAAATTTCGATTTTCTTTTCTCTATTAGCTCTCTTTGGTTGTAATAATCTGTTCAGCGATGATTGAGGGTATCTAGGAATTTGTACACTTTCCCCAGAAGCTATTTTTTCCCTAAGAGCTTGTACTGAATCAGACTGTTGTTTTAAAGCCTGCATTTTACTTCGTAAATTACGAAGCTTGTTGACACTGTAACTATCCTTCACTTCCATGGAATTCACACTTATATGAATATATCTTTTTAACTCTGGTTGACTCAGAAAACAGAAAGCAGGAACAAAGAAGCCACCTTGAATTTTGAATATGAGAGAGTTATCATGGAGGAGGTTTTCTAATTTGTTTGGAAGCTTTGGTCCAATATACGCTAACCCAGTGAAGGATATGCCCCATGTGAATACGGTGACATCCGTAGCTGGGTTTTCTGTCTTTGTTCGCCTCCATAGTCTTAAAATGATTTCTGTATAAGCAAAATACAGGAATATGCTTTAATATGCAAATTTTGCAGCATAGTATGTAATAAATAGACAGATTAGTTTCAGGGATTAAGTTTCATACAACTTTAGTAAGCATAAATAGATAATACAAATTGTTTACCACTGGCTGTGGAATGTCCTGTTGCATGTAGGACAGGCACTTCCAGACTTTCCCACCGTGGACTTGAGCTGTCTATCGCTTCACTCGTATATAAAGGAGAGGACATGCATGATCTATGAATAGTGTAATAGAACCAGCATGTGTTGCACTTCTCACGTTTCTTCAAATTATGTCCGATTATTTGAATTAGACTTCGGAAGCGTAGCTAGACAGAAAGTTTTACAAAACTTTAATTATTGATATTTAATTCTTACTATTATCAGACTGCTATATATTTATTTTACTGTTAGCTAATAAGTAATAAAGACATTAAATTTTATATTTAGTACTTAGAGTTAATATAATTAACATTATAGTTACGGCGCAGAAAAAAAAACTTGATTCAGGTTTCAATCAAAACGTTTAAAAATAAGTCATTGAAATAGAATTACAATTTCGATGAATGCAAATCTGGACAGATCTGACATTCTACAAAAGTATATTATTATAGAGCGTATAGTAATCTCTGATTAATACAGACTAATCAAACATACCAAGGAATATAGACGTCACTTATGCAATACAGGATTATTAGATTCTGAATTTCCCAAAAATTTGCATAAAGACGAATCCGAATCGTATGAAAAGCAAAATGAATTTATACCCTATTGAAAAATTCCTCGAGTAAATCGTCGTGTTACTTTAGGATGAGAAAAATAGGAGGAAATCAACGAGGATTTTCGAATTCCTCGAGGAAATTCATGAATCAGAGAATTAATCCTCATGAAATTCCTCGAGGATTTTCTTGTTCGAAAATAATACGAAGATTTTTTCAATAGGTATAAGCAAGGAAATAATTTTTACAGAAACCTCCGAAACCATATGAAAATTATTTATAAAAAGTCTTTTATATCTTTTCTTTACAAATGAAACTTTCGGAATTTATAAAAGCACATCAAAATATATTCACCTGTTGTGTAGCAAGTGGAAGCCAAACTTTGTAACGAGGAGCAGTCCTAGGTTGAAGGGTTAAGTCCAAATCTCTAACGAGATTTCGAAATTCGGTAATCTCCATGATTAACAGTCATAGTACATTCATACCGATCAAAATTGATGATAATACAAGGAGTCAATCACATTTGATATGAAATTGACAATGAAAAGAACAAAGACAACAACAAACTTGTTCATTCAACCTTCAACTTTGTTTAAAGGTTATGTACGATGAAATACATATATACAATTGCTCCAGCTTAAGAGATAGGATATCGTTATTTCACAATTTAAAATACTATTAATGTCTTCTTTACAATTTATCGTCACTGAAATCACGGATACTTCATCTCTTGAATTCTTAAAAAAGTGTTTTGCTTGAGTGAATGACAGTTTGCACTTGAATGTTTCCACGGGTATCAGTAAAAATTGACACCGCGGTGACACCCCTTTTGAAGCCGGCACTGTGCTGAGCTTCCAAGGCAAAATATTACCTGGTAATATTATTTTATTATTAATAAAATATTACCAGACTGATATTATCAGATATTGCATACTGATATTCCTGATATTATATTATTATAACAATATTTTAAGCGCGCAATAATTAACCACAAACCAATTATAATTTTAGGATATATTTAAATTGTTTTTGACAAAATACTATTTTTAAAAAAGACAATTATTTTTATATATTATATATTTAATTAATAAAAGTATAAAAGCTATGAAATCGTTTATCTTTGTCAAGAGAATAATAAAAAATTGTATTATTTATTATTGTTTTAATATGACTGAACTAATAATAAGTCAAAGCTCACATGTTATACGTTGTCATAGTAACCAGATAGATACCGTGCAGTCCAGTGCAGTCTTCCTTTCCTCTTGCCACAAATTATACTTCCCGTTTTAATTGTAGTAACTATTGTTTATTTTTCATCTATTATTAAACAACTCCATGTGATTAATTATTTAGTACAATTATAATCTTGTATATACTAACCTGTTTTCTCTCAAAGTTTATAATTCCAGCTTAGCCATGGATGAAATAAAAGTAGAAAGTATGGAATCTCCAGTAGAAGAATATGAATTTTATTCAAGGATCATCGAAAAAAGTCCCGCTATGTTTTTTGAGGAAAATCATCCAAAAGTCACTAAACAATTATGGATAAGAGAACAGAAGCCAGATCAGTTTCAAATTTTGGATCCGAATGATCCACTAATGAAAAGATTTCAATCTGCTCTACAAGCTCATCTTAATCGAATTAGTAATAAGTTATCAGATGAAATCTTCGAGATTGTACGTATTTTATACCTTATAATATTACAAGCAACAATAATTACTATGTATCTACAATTTCAAGTTTTTAAATTTCAAATTAATTTAACTTGTAAATTTCAGGAAGCAGCAATAAAAGTTGTCTCCAAGACATGTGAAGTAGAAGATCAAAAATTGTACAATGCTCAATCAGAAATCGCTCGTCAACAAAAAGCTTTAGAAAATTACGAATCAATGTTATATAAAGTGAAATCATTATACGAAGACAATAATCAGCAAGTAAAAGAGCTGAAAGAATTGCATAAGAAACTTTCCAAGGAATTACAGGAAGAAAAATTAAAGGAAAGTAAACTTATTCAAAATTTGTCAAGCTTAGCGAACCTTGAAGGAGCATTTATTGAATGGGAGAAGGATATCAATAAAGATTTGTTAGTATCCCAAAGAGTATCAGAAAAAGATGCAGTAATACGGAAAGAGTTGATTCAACAAAAGCAGAGGAGAGATTATATTTTGTTTAAGCTGATGAATGAGGTTCATAAAATAGAGGAAGAAATTCGGTACCTAGACGAGCAGTTGCAATTGAAAGATAAAGAAAACATAGTTGTCGCTCAAACTATAGCTGATGCAAATGCGGATTTAGAAGCATTACAAAGGGACCACAAGAATTTACTGAGTACCTGGAACAGTGTTTTAAGTTGCATTAGTCAACGAGATAGTATTAATGACCAACTCTGCTCTGAACGAAGGTAAAAATATTGAAAAATCTTTATAAATTTAGCAAAGAATGCGTTTAGTTATTTAAAATTAAAATTATTTAATTCTTATTGTCTCGATTTTTGTTAGAAAAATACGCGAATCTTTTCAAAATCTACAAACGCAAATAGATAAACTAAAAAAAGATTCGAATAAAGAAATGGAGAACAACGAACAACTTATGTCAATTCAGTTAAGAATAGAGGAGGATATGAAATTTGTAATCAAAGTAATTTCAGGGGAGAGGAACAAAATCGACAATTTAGAGTCTCAATTTGCAAAACTTATGAGACTTGTCGAACAAAGTCAGAAAGAATATGAGAATGTAATTTTGGTATGTCTCATAATTTAAAATATCTTCTAGACTTTTTTCCGGATAAATTTCAACTAATAAATTGTAGAAAACAAATTTTACATTTAAAAAATTTTCCTTTTTGTTTAGGAATACCAACAATACGAAAATGAAGAAAAAATTATAGATAAAGATTTCGGGAAAATTGCAAGTCAGAAAATAAATCTGGAAGATGAATTTCTGTCGAATTTAGATGATAAAGTCACACACGACAAGGCAGTTCGACACTTGAATAAATTATTATGTGAAGCTAAAGATTTAAATCAAGAACAAGAATTGTTACTGATTCAAGCCGAAAACATGTATGGAAAAAATATACACGAATTAGAGAAACTTAAGTCTTCCCTTGATAATGAAAAATCCGATTTGCAAGATATTACTAAGAGAAATATGGAAAAAGAAAAGGAAATAGATCAAATGCAAGCAGAAATATCTAGATGTGATACTCTGATTGAACAAAAGCAACGAAAAATCGTTTCATTAAACAAGAAAATAGACGAGGTAACAGACAACTAAAATAAACAGTTATTCTCAAAAATATTTCAACTGCAAATCTATTAAATATTTTTTTTATAGATTCTATCAACAACTGGTGAAGAAAGCAACCCATTGGATTTGAGGATTAATGCTTTAGAAAGAACCATAGAAGAAATCGAGATGAAAAATCAAAAATTAAAACAATTTTGGTTACGCCAAGAAGGAAATATAGTTACACTAAGCCAACAGAGAAATTCTCAGGCACAAGAACTTAGCCTTCTCAGCAAACAGATAACAGTTGTGGAACAAAAGAACTTGAAAATTGAATTTGACTTGGACAAACAGAACAAAGAAAAAGCGAACGTAGAGAGAAGAATAAGTTTGTTCCAACAAAGACTAACTCAAATAAACAGTCGACTTGCTGCTCAGAGAGACTTGAAGGATGAATTGGAAAGTAAAAATTATACGACTAAAAGCGAATACGTCAAATCTCTGCAGAGCGAAGAAATAGACCTTATAAAGCTACAGAATAAAATTAAATATCTTATAAACGAAAAAGCAGTTCTTAAAGATCAATTGCTCAATCTGCAACGCGAGAGTCTATCCTGGGAGAAAAAGGTAGAATAATTGATGTGAATGCTTTAAATTGGAAATCATACATTTTTAATGGCTATGAATTCACTTTTTAGGTTCAATTAGCAGTTGAAAGTAGCAAATCCTTCAAAGAAGAACGAAGTTCTAACGGAGACGTAGCAATAATGAAAAGTGAAATACACAAAATGGAAATGCGTTTATCACATTTAAAAAAGATTCAAGAGAAGCTAATACAGGACATGGAGTTTTGTATTTCGAGAAGAGATGTTATTATGGATGGAGCATTAGCCAAAGAAAAGAAAAATCCAAAAGGAGTACATAACCAACGGATTGTTCTGCGCAAGCGGTTGGATGATCAAAAAACCAAAATTAAACAAATTGTAAAAGTAAGTGAAGGATAAAAATTAATTTTTCCATTAAAACTCGAGAATAATTTTTTAAATTGCAGGAAACGAAACAAATTGAAAATAATATTGTGGCATTGGAAACAGAGCAAAAGAAAGGTCTGGAGGAATTGACAGAAAACCAAAGAATTTTGAAAGAGGATGAAGATATAATTTCGAATATTGAAAAGCAAATAACGGAAGCTGAACTTATTAAGTATCATGTGCGTCATCTTATTCGTATTGATTGTTAATTTATATAATTCTATATGGGAAATTTTTAACAATTTCAGAACCTGGAAACATTGGTAAGGAAACAGCGCAAAGCCTCAATGCTTCAGGATTTAAAAAACGGTAGATATAAAATGAATTTTAAATCAGAGGCTGCTTTAAGTGAAGAAATGCACAATCAGAGAGTTTTAAACGCTGAATTGAAAGAAATTATGAATCAAACGAATCAAGACTTCCCCCTTCTAAAGAACAATATTCAAAAAATACTCTTAACTTTACAAGCATACTAGCAAAATGAAAAAAAAAATAAAATAAAAAATATTGATCAATAAAGTCTTTCTTATTTTAATAAGTAATTTATTTTTTGTACCTATTTGTAATTTATAACATCCACTTAACAATGTGGTAAGTTTTCTTACCAACTCTTAGCAAAGTTAATTTGTTAGGTAGTATATGAATTCCTGGAGTGATCACTTCATTTATATTTGTTATTTTTTGGTGGTTGATTTGAAATCCGCCAGCTGGAATGATCCTTAGAGCATCCTTTTCAGTTTTGAAACAATTAGCTTTCATTGACAATTCATAAGCTGTTAATCCTGGTTCGCTGATTAGCTCGCTTACAGTCGCTGCTTCAAATGCTTCATACACATCTTCGGCACTCATTTTTGCGAGGGTTTCTATTGAATTCTCGTAAAGTAGTGCAGAAGTGCGTTTTGCAGATTCCAAGCCCTCCTCTGAAAAAATATTTATTATTTGTATAGAGATAAAGATATTTTTTGTAATTAATTGTCAATAAATATGCTGTAAAATTTACAGCTACTGTTTACCTCCATGCACAAGTGTTGTAACTTCTTCTGCCAGTATCTTCTGAGCTTCCCGTTTTCCAGGGTCTTCTTTATGTGCCTCCACAATTTCATTAATCGTTCGTACTGATAAAAAGGTAAATAAATTCAGAAAATTTTCCACATCGGCATCTGTAGTCCTAATAAAAAACTGATATAGTTGGAAGCTAGAGCTTTTGTTTGGAGACAACCAAACAGCATTTCCTATTGATTTTCCAAATTTCTTGCCACCTTCTGCAGTTATAAGTGGTAGTGTTAATCCATACACACTTGTTTTGGCAGTTCTGCTAATCAAATCGTGCCCAGCTACGATATTTCCCATTTGATCACTACCACCGATTTGAAAACGACAATCGTATGCCTTGAGTAGATGCAACCAATCGTACGCTTGGAAAATCTGGTAAGTAAATTCTGTAAAGCTCATACCGGAATCTGAATTTATCCGTGATTGAACGGAAGATCTGCCCAACATTGTTCCAAGTCTGAAATGCTTCCCAACACGTCGAATAAATTCAATTACGTTCACTTCAGAGTACCAATCTATATTATTGACTATTTTTATTGGTTTCAATTTAGAATTTGGATCCTTCCAAAAATATTTTTCATGGTTTTGGAATATAGTTTCGATGTTTCTTTTAATTAAATTGACATTTTCTTCTACTAAAAATGTCTCCATTTCAACACGTTCGGATTTTCGGTGGCTTGGATCGCCTATTAATCCTGTAGCTCCACCGACTACTGCTATTACTTGATGACCTGCTCTCTGCCAATGTAGAAGATTCATCAGAATCAACAAGTTCCCAACATGCAAACTTTCTGCAGTAGGATCGAAACCAGCGTAGACGCATTGTGTCGATTTTTTAAAAAGGTTGCCTATTTCGTCTCTGTAAATCATACAAAGTTGTTAAAAAATATATCGGAAAATGCTTCCAAGTGCATTTAAGTTTTTTATTTAATTTTATTTATTATAATATTGCTATATTAATTTGTCGATTTATTCGCGCAAGGTATAAAGAATACAATGTTGCATCATAATTTAATTTAATCAGTATTAGATTATTTTCAAACTGATGTATTTAAAGGTTTTCCTATTCCCAAACTTAAATAAATGACATTTTTTAGGATTCTTAGTAACAATATTCTAAAAATATATTATACCTGTATTGTTGGTCGACTCACCAATGCGAGTTTAAATTATATACTCTTTCTAAATCACATTTCTATTGGCGAACATTTATACTTACGCACTTTTATCCGGAAATAAATCTTCAAGCATTCCCCTTTCATGTAATTTTAAAATATTCCTTTGTGTGTATAATCTTTGTGATTTATAAAAGTGAGATTTGCCGGTGCAGCATAACCTCAAAAAGCGTCCTGCATTCATTTTTTTCACTTTAAATAATTACTTGCACCAATTTGATTAGAGTTGTGTCTGCACTATTTAATTGAAATCATACACATCACATATGTATCTTTATTGTTGACAGAAGATTAAAAATTAACCGCTAAACAATTAATTTGAACGTCACAATCGTCACAATGTGACTCACGACTCATCAGCTGATCGACGCAGAGTCCAGAGTCGCTCGCGCTTCGCATACTACTGAGAGACGAGAGACTACTGAGTGACAAAGTGAGTCTGGTGTCTGAGTCTAGTCTCTAGACTCTAGTCAATGAGTCTTCATAATTCATATCATACAGATCATACTCCACTCTCCACGTAGTTATAATAAATATTAAACATAAAACCTAATGAATAATTTATATAACTTATGACAATTTTAAATAAAATAAGCCGATATCAAAAATACAAATTTTATTTAAATATTTTGCTGTAATTGTTGATAATTATACGAAATTTAATCTACATCTTAGAGAAATTATAGCAATTTTCACTTGTAGTTATTCGGGGCTTCTCTTAGTCTTACACATAACTTTTAAATTTAAAGACAGCGATTAACAATTACAAGAATAAAATTCAAATTTTACAAAACAATTTGATCAGTAGAAAAAAATACGAATTGTTTTCATTAATTAAAGTAACAAGTAGTCCCTTACTGTTAAGCGGAAAATCGAATCATAATTCTTATTAAAAATATCTTAATAAATAAATTTCAAGTAATTCTACAGACAAATATAAATCAACAGAATTTAAGTTGCTTTAAAGTGATTATCTGTACGTGTAGTATAAATGTGTCCCTCACCAGCAAGGAACTCAAGTATTTCGTCCACCTTAGAGACCAAGCTACCAGGTACTTTACTTTTGATTTGTTCCCTTTCTATTCCACTTTCGGAATCATCGGATGTTATTATATTAAAAACAACAGCCTGATCTTTATCCATGCCGGCGAACTCAAGGTTTTGTATGGCTGTGGTCGTATCAGTCAGACCACCAACTTTTTTCATTGGAAATTGAGTATTACTACTGCTAGCTTGCGCTACGTAAACCACTTCCAATAAATGATTTACCAATTCATTCAGGTTCTTCAAAGGACAAATTCGGAGAACCAAAACGTGCTTCTCTCCATCTTGCTCTCTGGGAAGTCCAAAGACGCGAACGTAGGAGTTAATGTTTAGTACCTGTTCTTTTGTGTCACCTTCATCCTCTGGAGAATTCCACTTGATTGCCTTAATCATTCCTTGGTGAAAGACAAAGAAAATTAAATTAAACAGTGCTGGGAGCTACTAATAAAGGAACTCATAACTGGAACTGGTAACAAAGGTACCAGAAATTTTGAATGTTCAAATGAGTTTTTCCTAGTCCTAGTTTAAAATACACATAATACAAAAATTTGATCATTTGAAATGTAACATACCAGTTTCATCTTCAATGTTGTAGGTGATTTTTGTGGTGACTTGATCTATGTTACGCACTATTCCAACAATTGTGACAACTCGTACTGGTGCACCATGTAAATGAATTTCCTGACCGCTTGAAGTTATATGTCCAATCATTACCGGAACAAGGTTATCTGCTCTTTTTCCTCCCTTTTTATCGTCATCGGTAGTTGTGTCCATTCGACTTTCCTCCATATAACCCGCGTCCGAAGACTGCATTCCAGAATCGAAATTATTCCACATGATGTCAATTTAATCAAACTGATAAAACTTAAGAATTGTTAAGAATCAAGAAGTCGGTTTCTTTTTTCTCCGCGCCAAAATAGGGCTAACCTTTGGGCTTCGATCATTCAATTCATATAGATACAACGTGGATACAACTTTTTGATAGGGTTTGAGTGTGACGGAAGTCCTCTATTCTCTATAACGCGCGATTTTTAAATCAAATTTATTTTCGTTTTTCTTTTTAAATAAATACATAATAGAAACCGTGGTATAAATATTTTAAAATACATACCAGGGTACATACTGATACCCTAGTTTTTTTTGCAATTGCGAATATTTATTTACCTTAATTACGACACTTGTATTTATTATTACTTTTGAATTGCGCGCCAATGCGAGAAAATTGCAACCAATGAGCGCGTTGTACATACGCATGCGCATTCTAGGGTGCTCATACATGTGTATATAATCACAGTGAGTTGCCGATGACGGCTGGCTGGCTGGCTAGTGTGGTTTGTGCGGTTTGTGTAAGCAAGTGACGAAAATGGCCTCCGCCGAACAGGTTGGTCTGAACAAAACTTGGGAGTTATCGCTTTATGAGCTACATCGGACACCTCAGGATGCAATTACGGATAATACGGAGATTGCAGTTAGTCCTCGCAGCTTGCACAGTGAACTAATGTGTCCCATATGTCTGGATATGCTCAAAAAAACGATGACAACGAAGGAGTGTCTACATCGTTTCTGCTCCGATTGTATTATAACTGCTCTTCGCAGTGGCAACAAGGTATTTACTGCAAAAATATAATTTTGATTCTATATATAAACGCATTTCAATTTTCATACTCTTATTATTCTACTCTTTTTTCTGAAGTATTTCACTTTATATTATCTATTCGGTTGCTCGCGGTCGATCTCATTTCTTGTTTACTATCGTGGCTTGTGTCAATTATTCTATCACCGATAAGAATCATGTGCATTATTTTATTACTTGTTTTCCATTCCTTTGAATTTTCCATTTCCTTTTAAGATGTGCCACATTGCTTTGTCGAAAAAAATAGGAATGTATGTATAAGCTGCCGTGAATTGCTAGTTGTTTTATTTATTAAGTGTTATGTTAATTGTTTGTTTAGGGAAATTAAAGTTTATTGTTGTCATATTTTTTATAATTTCTTTCCTGTTAAAAGTTCTACAGTGTTTTTTATACTCGAAAAATGATCAAAAAATGTTTGGCACCTGAATTACAGATGATATTCCTTCTTAAAATATATTTTGTATCCATTATAATTGTTACGTCCGATAAACATCAACTATACAACATTATTTCGGAGTGTTTTCTAAAATGTAACGTAACCTCAATTTATATATTGAGGTAGTATGTATAATAATTTGATTATTAACTTCAGGAATGTCCAACATGTCGGAAAAAACTTGTGTCGAAACGTTCTCTGAGGCCAGATCCAAACTTTGACCTTCTAATTTCGAAAATATATCCAAGTCGAGACGAATACGAAGCCCACCAAGAACGAGTCCTTGCCAAACTGAATAAATCTCATTCGCAGGCTGCTCTCGTTAATTCTATTACTGAAGGTATAAAGTTACAAAGTCAAAACAGGCCACAACGTTCAAGAAAAAATATGAATGAATCGGAAAATGCCAGCAATGCCCCCTCTTATAACAATACACCCAATGTAAGTGCGCCTACGACTCCTAATCCGGCTATGAATGCAGCAAATCAAAGTGATTCTTCTCAGAGTGCAACTGGACCTTTGAATAACAGTGGACCTGCGAACACGAATAATTCAAACTCACAAAATTCGAATAGTGCATCTCAACCTGCGAGTAGTCCTGCAGTTTCAGGTATGATACTATCTTCTGCAACTCACTTTTTTACATTCTCATCAGAGAAGGTATTAGATTTTTGAATCTAAGAATGTGTATTTTTTAAATTTCATTTTTAATGTAAAATCTATTAAACTGTCGTAATCTTTATATATTTTAGGGACAACCTCGAGGAATTCAACAACGCCGTCTCCTAATCCTGCGAATCAAATACCAAAGCCAGCAAAACGTCAGAAAAGCCTCCAGAATTCAGAAAATGACTCCTCGAGTGCAGAAGCAGAAACCGGAGGTGGTGACTCGATGGTTGATACCGAAGGTGAAGGGCCAAGTGAACCTTTAATGATCAACGAAATCGAACTTGTTTTTAAACCGCATCCCACGGAAATGGCAGGCGATAATTCATTAATAAAAGCTTTGAAAGAGAATAGTATTCGGTATATTAAAACAACTGCAAACGCCACAGGTATGTACAACTTAAATATACAAAGCCTTTCAATATTCTTTCTTTACAAATTTTAAAACTGCTTTTTGCTTTGAATTAAATGTTTTCCCTCCTTTCCAGTGGACCATCTCAGCAAATACTTGGCAATGCGGTTGACACTGGATCTGGATACAGAATTGTCGGAATCAGATAGGCTGCTTAATTTCTGTATTTACATTGCCCCATCTCCAGGCCAATTAGTAGTCCTCAGCGGTTCTCAAACGTTACGGCAGGTTAATGACAAATTTTGGCGAGTAAATCGACCACTAGAAATGTACTATTCCTGGAAGAAAACCTAGGGAAGGGCTCGAAAACCTCAGTCAGAAGGGAGCTAATCACATTTACGCTCCAGTGTCAATAGGAGAGTCAGATCTAGCGAAAAGCCGAGAACCACTACAAAAGTACTAATTTCTGAAATTTGTATTTCCACCAAGAATAGGGAGAAGTATAGTGGTAAAATTGCTGTGACCGTTTAAATCGTAAATCTGATAAATGACTGAATTAATTTCTACTAGATCTGACGCAGGACTTATAGGATCTTCTGGCCGGTGTCGGATACCGATGTGTAAATAGTTAAATCTGTGAAAGTGTACCTGCAGTAAGCATCCAGGGTGAAAGTGGTTTTTCTTAGGAAATAAAATTTAAGGTCTGGATCTTTAGGTAATTAACTGATGATCGCCGGAATGCATTACGCGGGAACACAAGAAAAAATGCACGATTATTCGTGAAGTGAAATTTTATATTTATGTGTAGTCGGAAATAAATGTGGTGTTTTCATCATATAGAAATCCGATATCAGTTTTCATTATGTCATCGATGCGGGTAATTTTTTTGAAAGGTGGATTTTTTTAGTTTACTTTGGAGGTGAGTTAGTTTGAGAAATTGAAAAATTGTTTCTTAGGAATCTCGTTTACTACATTTTCTTATAAGATTGACTTTGCATTCTTCAGAAAATGCTTTTTATTTTTTAAAGTTATTTTATATAAATTATTATTTATTGTATACAACTCTAAATTAGAGTGAAGAAAGCTTGGATGTATGATTTTAGTTGTATAATTAATGGGAAAATAGAGAAAATTGTTTGATCATATATTTATCCAACCCCTTCGAATTAATTGGAAAATTAGTTTCGATGTAGGTTTTTACGAATTTAATAATTCAAAAAATGCACTATATCGCTAACCAGAGTATTGAAAATCCGATTAACGACGTCGTCAAAAATTTATAAAAAGCACTTCCCCTGGGGCGACAAGTGGATGGATAAATCGATAATTCGCTGGTGCGTCG
Organism: Synergus umbraculus; assembly: GCA_900474325.1. Taxonomy (NCBI): domain Eukaryota; kingdom Metazoa; phylum Arthropoda; class Insecta; order Hymenoptera; family Cynipidae; genus Synergus; species Synergus umbraculus. Next base: position 199,768 of record UCOK01017627.1, read on the forward strand.
TCTCACTTTTTCGTTTCCAACGAATTGCCAATAATGCGAATCTCTTTGTTCTCACCTAAGGTTGAAATAATCAGCAAATTTTCCAATTCTGTATCAAATCTATAATTTACGATTGGGGATTTATTGGATGAGAAATTTTATCCTGAAGTGTAAAAATTGACTGCGACAGCTAGTAACAGTAACAGGAGAACAATTGTCAAGTAATTCTCAAGGATGCACTCAGAGCGAAACCGAATAATTTTCACTACTAATACAAAGCCTTAATTAAGACCAACACCATCATTACTAGTGGATCTTCAGCTTTGTAATTAGTTTAATTCCCAGAGCGGGAGAATACCGTTCTGATTTCATACCGTTAATTACAATTGATTGATCAAAAAATTAGATTACTCTTGAAACATGAATTTAAGGAATTCGATAATTATTTCACTTGTCATTGAAAAGACATGAAATTTCAAATCTGATTCTCACTCCAGACTCTCTTAGTAGTTTTCTGAAAATATTGCTTAGATTGTTTTCAAGAATCTCTTGAGCGATTTATCTAAAAAAAAAACTAGTCATTTTTCATGGGGAGAAAAATAGGATGATCGTTAAGCTCAGTTAGCAAACAGCAAAAGAAGCAAAGTGATGCTTTATTTATGCATGTTTACAAGAAGAGAATGTCAATTCAAGACACGTTTCTTCCAAGTGCTACAGCGTTACAGGCTTTCTTGGTATCATCTATGGTATTGACTGACATTGGAGAAGCAGATCGGATCGTTAAATGGAACGATAGGATCGCCCGGCCGGGCGATCAACAAAACAATTACTGCAAGATGCACGATTGCAGATTTGCTGGATCGTCAGGCAAGCAGTCAGTGTGCGACGACCGGAACATTGACACCTTGGGACTCGTTATCTGCACTGGCTAGGCTTCTCGACAAGCTGCTTGAAGCTGAATCATCGTCACCCTCTTCTGGTTCGTTCTCGCTCTCGTCCTCGCTGTCTGATTCCGATTCCATGGTACTTGTCGATCCTCTTGCCGATTTACCCGTGACGCTCGAGAAGTCGGAAGTTAAATTGCTGTTCGAGGCGCTTTCTGAACATGATGCTGATTCTGAAAGACTAGTACAGCCGTGTGCCTCTTTTTCTTGAGTCCTCGAACTTCCTTCTTCGGAGTTACTCTCTCCTTCGAGACTCTCCAAGTCCTCCTCATTTTCTTTTTTTTCTTTCTTCAACACTTTTTTATCATTTCTACCGTTTTTGCCTTGATTTTTTGACAAATATGAGGTCAACTCTTCATAACTTTCATTGAATCTTCTATCTCGATTTTTTGAAAATCTGCAAAATATGATAATATTGAATTCACGAAGAAATTCAATGTCCATTATTTTTATAGTTGCTTACAATAATTTGTTGGCGTCCCTATACCAAAGGGGATACAAAGCTTGAGACTTTCCATTAGGGATGCAATTTTCACGTGGAGGAAGGTTTATTTTAAAATTTGGTGGCTCCACTGTCCCCTCTAGTAAAGCGGAAACTTCTTTTGCATAATTTTGTTTACCTGCACAACTCTCCAATCTTAATTAGAAAAATAATAGTAAACTATTTCTATAATTTAAAAATAAAAAAATTTGAATAATTCAGTTAAATGAAAAGTTTACTTGTAAACCATTTGCCATGTAAATTGCGTTTTATTGTGACTATATGCTGAGAATTGTGGGTCTCTAGGGCACGTATCGGTTTTATTTTGAAAGTTTTTATCGAAGGAACCTTCCTGAAGGCCATAATAATTTCCAAAATGTACAGCAACATTCTTAGGTATTTCCAAATTATTATGAATTCCTTTGGAATTTATTTGCAATTGTGAATTTCGTGTAACTTCCTTTTTAGGTGACGTTGGTTCATATTTTCCTTTCAACTTCTTAAATCTGATCATTAGAAAATATTAATTATTATTTTTTATGTTTCTAATTTTGATTTCTGTTATAGTAACGGATCCTACATAATTTACCTATTCTGCATTTGAATCGATGATAAGAGCGATGACTCTTGGTTATTAGATTTGAAAGATCTTTTGCTATTATTAACACTCGTGGTAGATTTAGCTTTTTTTCTTTGCTGCAAAACTTTTACACCATTTCTTCCAGGCATTTTTAAAATATATAAATATCCGTGATTGTCTTTACTATAAATTTTTGACTTTTTGTTACTTTAGGTTGGAAAAAGTATCAATTTTGTTTATTTTTTGAAAAGAGAGATGAGGCTTTCAGAGACTTTCAAAACAGTCATTTGTCAATGATCAATAGCATGCATTCAAATGCATTTTGCGAAGAAATTGATGAACATAGGAGACGTTTTAAGCAGGGTGTCTATACTGTGCGAGAATTTAACGAAATTCGGGAATTGTTCTTATTTTTATTTTTGATACGAGAAGTGGATTTCCGATTTAAAAAAACTTTTCAGAATGATAAATGATAAATATATTTGTGTTGGGAAAAGAGAGTGAATGATTAAGACATGATGTGACACTGACTGAGGTATCAACCGCAGCCGGTTTTGATGTAGGCACTTTAAACCTCTAAACCGCATGAATTAACACGTTCCTCATAAAACCCAGCCTTCTGGAACGCCTCAACATTTAATAAACCCATGGACTAAACTTCAGTTTCTTGAGCACCTTTTCCAGCACCTTCGTCTCCTCTCCAGAATTTACTCTTCCAGCTGGCAGTAAAGTTCAATGTACCAGTGACCAGGCCGCATATCATCGCCTTTATGTCATCCACGCCCTTTATATTTAAAAAACAAATAAATGCCTCAAAATTATTACTCAACAATTTTGCTTTAATTAAAAGAAACAGTTCAATTTAATTTAAAGAATTACATCTTTTTTGTTAGTCATTAATTCGATTTTCCGATTAATATGGGATGTATGTTGCAATCATTGGATCAGAAACCTTACTCATTTGCAGTCGCCTTGAGCTTATCTATATGCATTTATCTTAAAGCTTATTATACCACACTAAAAGAGATACAATTCGGTTACATATCAGCAACAATCAATTCTCACATGCAAGTACTTTAGAGTGGATTTATTCAGTCATTATTCACCTTTCGCAATAATTCAAATTGCATGAACAATTTTTTTCGCACTCATTGGGATATTTACATCATTCTTAATTCCATCTTTTATTCTATATCTTTCGCATTTTGACTTATTCATATGTTTCCTTTTTAATAAACGTACATGAAGAGATTGAAATGCAAAATATATCTTCAATCTGAAAGAAAAGTGGAGGAACATTTTTATCGTAAGTCGTTTCGTGCAAAGTTTATCTGATCTTCATAGCGACTTGTCCCAACAAAAAAAATAATCAAACAATCAAGGGTCTCGCTGCTGGAATCCCAAAGCACGGTAAGGGTGTGCTACCCTCTTATCGTTCGATCATGCTGCATCGTGCGAACAAAGCCTATCACGATTAAAAATAGCCAAAGTTAAGTCACAACATGCCATTTTGAAAAGATATCTCCATATGTGCATTTTGAACTTTGATTTTAACAGCCGAAAACCGATTTAAAAAAAAGATACATGTATGTCTAGCGGAGTTGTCTCTTGGTTAATATTTTTCACAAAAAAAATTGCCATTAATAATTGAGGTTTCTTCTCAAGATAAAAAGCAAAGCACTTACTGTTCTCCTTAGGATATTTTCCGAGTAAGCAACCGTGATGGCGCTTTCATTTTTTTTTTGCTTCCTTTGAGTACTGTAGGATGAAAGACAACCTTGTTATGCGATACGCAATCGTCGGACGTTTCAAAGTTTGTTTCCTTCCAGCAGGTTCCTTGATACATATATCCTATCACACTTGTTCACTAGAGAAATTCGTTCAAGCCGACAGCTGATCAAAGGACTTCAATAAATGCAACATACCCACACTTGCGCTCGCTACCCTCTTCCAGTTCCATTGATCGCGTAATCACTTTTTGCAGCCCTGCACAGGTTCACGTTTTATATACCTGTTACATATTCAAGAAATTGATCCTTTCTCCATTCACAGTAAAACACATTTTTTTATTTGAGAAATTCATTAATAAAAATAATTAAAATAGACAAAAATAATTTTTCAATAGATTGTAATATGTATTACAGTGGAGAAAATTATGCATATCGCAACCCACTATGCATTATATGATAATTCTATCGTAAGAAGGACCTTATATTTATATTTATTTTTTGACTGCATACTCATACTTTTATTATTTATTTTTACAACAGCCCACAATTTTCTTCTGCACTTTTGACTATCAGGATCAGCTGCCGCTTGGAATACGCTCTGAAGTATAGTATCGACTAATTATTATAATACTATGCATACTAAGTTAGTAATTATTGTACAATATGCGCCAACCTTCGAGTAAATTCCTTGATAGTTTACTCAGTACCGCGAATAATACGATATAACTTACAGTATACAATATACATGTACACATATTTATACATAGAACATAAAACTAGGACACTGGAACGCGATTTCGATCTCGACATGTAATTAGGATCCTCCTTTGAACACCTGCATTGATCACGAAGGAATAATAATGATAATTATTTTTTCAAAATGCATTAGGACTGATATCCTTGGAAATTCTAATTTAGTATGCTTTTTCGGTTCGATAAACTTCTTTTCTCAGTACAGTTAGTTTGTTACGTACACTACATTAATTAACATCATTAACTTGTTTATTACTCATGAAAGATTAAGAAGCTACAATTATTTTCAATATATGAAACTTAAAATTACATTTCCTTATGCATTCTTAATTTAGAAGAATAAGCGAGGAAGGAAAATTCACTAAGATATTTAGTAAAGCTTTATTTGCTGGAAATATCTCTACTAAATATTTTAGATACAACTTTTAAAGATAATTTTCTTCTGATGATTTCATTTCTTGCCTATATGATAAGAGAAAAATGGGAATGCAAAAACCGAACTAGATAGTGATAAGATTGCAGGGAGTGTTTGAGCATCTATTTTTGGTGAAATTGGAAGAAATTTATTGTTTTGTTTTCTGTCGAAAATTATTAACAATTAATTGTGATAACAATAATGAATTTTCAAACGGTACAGCGGCCGAGTTCGGGAATCTTCGCTGGCTGGTGTTCTTAACTCGTCTCCAGCTCAGTTGTAAGCGCGCATTCAATCTGTGCGGACGCACGGCTGATCTCTCAAAAAAGGTGTTTCGTGTTTTTAGTTCAACTACACGTGACAGAAAAAGTGATTTTCAAACAAGACTGGCACCTGACAATACATTTTTCAACAATGCACAATTGTTTTAGGTACGTTGAGATCTGCCACTACTTATATTTCATTTATTGAATAAAAGAAAACTGTCAATTTTCATTTATTCAAAGTTAATATTTCCAGTAATATGCGACTGTATTATTTTAAAATCCCTTTAAAGAAATTGACATTTCTTACATTTATGATTTTTACGGATAAATGCACTAATTTCTACTTTTGCTTTGATTTAATATAATTAATGAATTATATGATTGATGAAGAATAAATTAGAAGAGGATTGCATAAATTGTTCAGGATAAAGTTTGATAGTAATATAATCAATAACAATTCAGGGATTTTCATTAAATTGAAGGTTTTCAATTTACGTAGATTCAATTTGCACATTCGACTTTCCTGAACGACAGTGATGGTCGGATTTCCGATATAAATTTTAATTGATCAGCTTTTTCCTCTACCCTTCTGCCCTACCCTTCTACTATAATTTTCATGCTTTGGAACAGCGCGAGCGTCATATTAAAGCATTAATGTCTCCAGATTTCGAGTATTCACAAATTTTATACTGCTTACAGTAACATATCATTCATATATTTGTCTACACTATTAAAAAACTAACGAAACATCGTTAATCTAATCTTGTTACAAATTGAATCGTTATATAGAAAAATGTGCTTTTGCTTTACGTATATATACTTTCTTCAAATTTCAACTTCCATAAAAGCCACATGCACAAAACAATTTCACACTTTAATTTCATTAGAATAAGGAATATAAATCTGTGCCTCGTTAATATCATCTCTATTACTTGACTTTTCAAACTATTATATCGAATTTAAATGTAAATTTAAAATACCACTAAAAGGTGTGAGTGGAGTTTATCAGTAGTCATTTATCTTCTTACATTTTTTCTTTAAAAGGAATTCAAGCAAGCAATTTTAGCTTGTAGGATATGGAAATGGTTATGAGTTTGTTCGGGACTGGAAATGTAAATAGCAGAGAAATTCTCAAAATTTAACGTCGTATGAGGAATACTAAGTAAATATGGTAGTGTCTATTCTTACAGAATATTCCTTCAGGCTAGTCTATATCGGCGAACGGGAATGAACTCCCTCTTCCCCTTTCCATTCAATCAATTCAGTTTGGTGATATTGTTTGTTCCAGCAATAAAGAATCGAAGTTTTAATTTTATTTTGATATGTGTTTTAAAAACAACTCGATGATTAAAAGTGTTTCTTTGGATCTCCCAGAGGATTAAGAATTTAGATATCAAATATTTTCTCATTATTTTCTTGATTAAATATTTTGTAATTAGTCCCGAATGGAATGGAACTATGTACAGAAATTCTGTCAATATTGACTCTGGCTGGGGATAAAGGATAATAAATTTCCTTGATCCGTAACAGAGTCATTACGTGATCTGCGTTTTAGTATTATACATACGTCTGTATAATATATTTTACTATGCACATAGCGTACTACTGTTACCTATATATTATATACACAAGCGAACATAAGCTCTTTGCGCCCGTGGTTGCGACCGCGGATGATAAAATTCATCAATTACAGTAATATCTCCGGCACTATATCACACACCGTGTAAAATGTGTCGTAAATGGAATATGAAATACCTCAGAGTACTAACTTATTCTTCTGCTTCACACAGGATATCACTTTATCTTCAATTAGGCTTCTCATCTTTGAGTCGAGTAAAATTTTCATACTCATGTTAATTAATCATAACATTATACAACATTTGCATGGCATGTATAGCACTGGTCAGAATATATTCATACCGAATTGTTGAACATTATTTAATGAATATATTAAATATGTAGTCTATAGTAAATTGAAAAAACTTTATGTAAATTAAAGATTTGAATAATCAATGATGATTCAAGGCGTGTAATTTAAAATCCGCGCTTTCCCGTACAAATATTGTCGCTGTGCGCCTTTTAGATTGTTCGGATAACGAAGGGCTCGCCTACGTAAACCTGTACATATTGCCAATTCTCAACCTTCACAATATATTTTTCTCATGTGTGAGCATATATATCAAACATGTAAGGTCCCTACAATGTCTGCAGTGTTAGTCATGCGTAGAGTATGTACTAGGGTGAAAGACTTCCATTCCTAAATGGGGGGAAAAAGACAGAAATCGGAGAAAAAAAATAGTTGCTTCTAATACATGTTGGTGTATGTTGTACATCTAAAAAGCGGAGGAAAAGGTAGAGAAAGCACGTAGTCAAATGCGCATTGACTGATAACAATTGATTTCTAATACTCTAATTTGTATTCTGCTTCGGAAAAATGTTAATTACATCCATTTTGTTAATTGAATCTTATCATTAAATTTCTAAATGAATCTTTTATAAGTTTTTCTTTACTTTTAATGCAAAGTTGTTGAAAATAAAGTTTGAATGCTGTAAAGGTATGCAGTCTGTATATTAAATTGCAAACTCAAATGCGCGAGGAGCTACTGAATTCCAGTATATTTCTCTTCCTGCAAATATGACAGAAAAAGCTTTTTCTGAAAGGAGAAATGTGTGTATGTTTACACATATTATCGAAGCTATGCCACACTGATACGCGTAGAATGTGTAGGTAGGCAAGGCACTTGTTCACTTACAGGCTTCGCACGTAGGGTAATCTATATCGCGTAACCCAATCGAAGTGGCACCCCTCAGCTTCTGTTTTCTCAAGAGGACTGCAACAAATGGACTTGCCTCCCATAAACGGTGTGTATGGATCGCATCATTTGTAGAAACGCATTAATTTACCACCCAAGGCATATCAAAAGCCTATTCTATATATATATACATATAATATATATATTTGCTTATTAATACGCGTCGCTCATTATATCCTTATTTTATGATCTTTGTACTTTATATTATTATAAGCGTAGGAAGAGTTTTTAATGTTTATTTTGTAATACCTTTCCCGAATATTCTTTTGGGAATATATTCCTGGTACAAAAAAATTCGAAGTGGTCGACCCCTCGTAGCAATCAAGGTAGATGAAATTCCTCCTACATAAATTCAGAGACCAATTCTTCTTCAATTAAATTTCTTAAAATCCGATAAATTTAATCCCATCGTTCTCGTATCTCGTATAATATATAGTAAGACACAACTTGGAAACTATTCGGCGTGTTGCATATCACGTTTTTGGCCCCTTCTCACATAACTCTAGAAATTCATAACCTGGTGAAATGTACTCATAGCTCTACACTGGCATTCTCAGAATATTCCAAGTTCTTTCCAGAAGAAAGCGGAGAACTCGTTGTCTCAATCCAAAAGGCACAAAAAGTTAAATATACAACAATCAGAATCACGTGACTTGATTACTGCCATGCAGCATCTCAGGGTGAATCGGATGATTCGAGATTTATTCAAACTTTATGTACTATATATTTACAATGTATCGCCCCATTAGATCTTATTCCAGCAATCTCAATTTGCATTCAATTTCGTAATAATATAAGCACATCATGACATTTACAAGTAAATGTAAAATCGTTTGAGGCTTCTCGATCATGCGATCACCGAAGTTAAGCCGTTTATAGTACCTAATACACTCTTAATGCTCTAATTCTACTTTGGTCACTTTTTTTCTCTGGAAAATATGAAGGAAAGAAAATGTAATTGTAATTAAAAGTAAATAAAGTCAGAAAATCGAATTAGCACTTTACGGTACTAACTGCACCCTCGATTTGAAATATGTTATAGTGACATAATAGGCAAAGTTCCAGGTCAATGCACCGTTACGATAAGTGTTTCTAGGGTCATAGAGAAAGACAGACGTAGGCGGAGACAAGATACCAAGATGCATGCGAGTATATCGACGTATGCGAAGCCCGTGTTCTTGCTGTACCAGCAACTATTGGCATGCAGGCTACCTTTCAGGAAATGAGTCATTCCAAAAGAAGTCGTTAAATGCCTTTTTAGACCTTTCGGGCCACTAACCGGCCTTTCTTTCACATTTCTGATAAATTCTTGGTGCCTCATCATACACATTCCTTTAACATTGTTCAAAATCCTATGAAACCTCATCAAATTTCGACAACAATGTTTTCGATATTTTCGATCATGGTAACATCACTTTTTTTAGATAAGAAAAGTTAATATGATTTGCAGAATATGTAGACTAATTTTCTCAGAACTTACATTACAGATATCTTGTTATAAATTATCTTGTAGAGTCAGTGCTCCTGATGCATGTCGATTTGCGCGAATCCAGAAAAATCCTATAGTTAAAGAGAGTAATCCCCGATTATAGACGTGAGAAGTACTGCCCTCGGGAAGTATTCAAAGGATGAAGTTATGGGATAAAAATTTATACTCTTCCCTTTAACTTTCGCGAAGATGGCGGGTAATATATGGAAGGGTTACCCCGAGGCACGTCCGCTTGGTACTTCCAATACTCCACGAGGTGAAAAAAGAGGGCGGGGAATGTTAATCTTGTTCGAGATTTTTTCATCAAGATACACGTACTAGTGTAATCACAATGTCCAGCGAATATGCATATAATTTGTATGCTTGGCTTCATATTTTTTACTTCTACACGGAACGTTTTTTCAATTTTTTCTCGAAATTAAAAGCTAAAATTTATGATCGTTCCGTAATTATTTACCGCGAATTAGCACGGGAAAATGATATATTCTGTTTTTCGTTAAAATACAAATTAATTCTCCCTCCAAATGTAAGAAAGGAAGATCATTCGAAGTAAGTGTCTGACTAGAAAGGAACTAGACTACTGATGGACAAAGAAAATCTACAGTTCCATTTTTCAGAGTGTGAAGCGTGCGGGAACAATTATGAATTATAGACTACTACTGCTTTATACTTAATATTCTATAGCATGACAGATACAGGATTTAATTCTCCAATAGTTAAGATACCTTTTTTGTAAGATCTATAGATAAATCATGAGAAGTTATTTTCTGCGGAATCAACCAAACTTTGTGAAATGACATTCCTTTAAATATCAATTTACATATAAATTAGATACACGCATACACACAATAAAACATTTTGAAAAACTCTTGGGACTCTGGATTGAAGTTTTATCGACTTACGGAAACATTTGCGAGAATAATAAATTCTCACTTGGACAATTTTCGCTCTCAGTCAACCGCATCCGAACGTTTCTATTATATATCTATCAACAAGTTGTAGTATGTGTCAGTCAGGTATTATTATCCATTTTACTCTGTCTGGCTTAGCAGGTAATAAAATAAAAAATAAACTAACAAGGTCAGAAAAAGCAAATAACTATTCAATTTCAGGTATTCCTCGAATTATAGGGAAAGAAATGATCTTAATTTTTTTCTATAGACAATTATTTAAATGAAGAACAGAGAACTGTATTCCTTTTGCTTCCTCATAGAAGAAGTTTTTTGTAGTCATTACATTTTACAATATTTTAAAAATTGTTTAATTAAACTTTTCTCAGTCGCCATTTTTTGTTGACACTAGAGATGATTTGCGGTTTCAAAGATGCCACTCAGGTGGCCAATTTTACCACTTACATAATCATAAGCCAGAAATAGTTATGGTTATAAGGCGATATTTTATGGTTGGTACCTGTAGCTTTCAGAAGTTGGTAATGCTGTATTATTAATAAATTCTATATCTCGCCTCGACACGCTCCACTTGCAGGGGGTATATAAAAGCCATGCGACGAGCATCGCGTATTAATCTTTATGCTTAAAGAAAACGTGATTAAATTTTAATATCATGTACTTCTTCTTTTTTTCAAAATTGTAACACTATTAATTTCGTAAAAATGATGTTGGACAATAATCGAACAATTTATGATAATATTGTATCTGAAAAAATGCCGATAATTTGTTTCGTAGCTGTTTTTCCATGGTAATATAATTTATAGAAATTTCATTTTTAAATTCATTAGAACATGGAAGCAAATTATTAAATGAGATGAAATATCCCACTTATTATATCGGCATATGATAAGTGTGTGCATTTAGTGACTCTGCGGAGTTGAAACGGTGTAAACCGGTGTTTCTCTCAGTTCACTTCATAAGTTATCAAGACTCGGGTAATGTAACATGAGCGATAATATAAAAATCTATCTGATATCGCGAAATTTGAAAAATTTTTGAGACTGGTTAGTCAAGCTTTTATGGCACGTAGTTCGTATTTCTTGAGTCCAATTACAAAGTGTCATGTCTGTGAGAAGGGCAAAGATTAAAGATAGATGTAAATTTTTAAAATGTAAAAATAAATTTAAGAAAAATATAACTAACGATAAGTACTATGAATATAAATATAAATAATGCAATCAGATATTAGATCCATAATTAAACCCTTATCACATTAAGACTATATTCTATCTAAAAAAAGTGATTGATGTTGTGATATATTTCGAAAATATCGAAGACACATTGTGCAAAAACGAGAAATTAATCGCGCTCAGAGCGTGCGGATCATATTAGTTGCTAGCGTAGGAAAGATTTAGATTGATAGAAAATATCGATATTGAAAATAAAAATAAAATGAAGAGCAAATTAATATTCATAAAGTTAATAGTATGGAGATCACTTGTTATGATATCTTAACCAGACGAAAGGTAATTAATGTTTTATTAATAGTCTCTGTGCCGATCATGACGAGAAGTTTTCTAAAAATCTTAACTCTGCGATTTGTGTAATAGAAAATGCAATATGAATTATGCATTATTTTTGCCGCTTCTCGTACATAAGTTGTGTCTGGATATCATTTCATACTGTAATTAATTACTAGGCATCAGTCGCTCGAAGATAAACTGCTCTTTGCTAAAGAAAGCGATCCACTAATAGCCTCTGGGGACAATATGCCTAACGGTTTTATTTTCATAATTGAATAGCATGATTCATATTTTGAGACGTTTTTAACATTCTTTGTATATTTTTTCATAAAAATGATACAGCTCATTTTATATAACGAAGTACTTGTCAGAAATTATACTTGACACGCTTCTTTATAATTGAAATATGTATATAAACCACTGCTCTGCTCACTCAATAAATTTATTCTCGTCACAGCTTCATAAATCCACAAAGAAAAATCGGGTGCTCCATCTAAACGGAAACAGGTTTCGTTTCTAAAAAGCGACATTGTATCTTACAGCCAACAAGTAGCCGTAACGACCTTGCAGACGTTCCGACGAATAAGAAAAAAAAACCAACTCCTCTCAAGCCTCCGAATAGTACTAACTGTACTTGTTTGACTGAAAATGTGTCTAATTATATTGGGAACGTGACCACAAAACATCACCTTCCAAGTTTTACTGCCACCAGTAATTACAGGGTTGAAATGGGGAGGAATGAACAATTCGAGATTGAACGACTCCAGCAATTTCGGTCTCGTAATCGGACTTGCGTGCACGTGGGATATGTTACCAGATTGGCTATGGGCAACGATTATAGTGAGCTATGCTTGAAAAAAATCAAGTAAAAACTCTGATATATATTTTTTCGTCGGCAAAGCCCCCGAAAGTGAAATTAAAGTATTTTTATACTATATATACTCTTTTTAACAAGCTTATTTCAATAACATCTTCGTGTTTCATGCACTAGAAATGATTACACACTTTTTTAAAAATTAGTCTTCTTTTTGGTGTAAGCAAAAACAATTTTTAAACTCCTTAAGAATATAAGTCCATACACAACACTAGACATTCTTTCAGGTGTTCGTTCGTTCACGTAGTTTGAATTTTATAAGAACCATTAGGATGAAAATTGCGGAGCAAGTGGTTAATGTGTGGAATAGCATCCTCTAAATGCGACCTTGAAACATGCTTTTAAAGATGACCTTGAGATACATGATGCACATTTATTTACTTCTTGCGAATAGTTTTTTGAAAAAAAAAGAACTCCGGATTCGTAGTTCAAACTGAAATTATGTTGACTTTTTCAGGCCTAAAATAAAAAAGATGCTCTTTTTAGCAAACCAATCTTGAACACGTGTTTAAATAAAGCAAGGCCTTAAGTCCCAAGAAAGGGGGCCGAAGAAAGAACAAAACGAAATAAAAGTCCGAACCAGATATTCAAAAGATCCTTCAGACAAATAACAGGCACGAAAAAAAATTGCGGATATTTCCGTTACGGATGGCTGATGAAGTTCGACTCTCATGATTCTTTTTTTCTTTCTAAAATATGTTTTTGCCTGCCTGGGTATGTATTTATAAATTCTCAAGCAAGTACGGCAATAAATAAAGAATAGCACTAAAATAATAGTATAATTAATGAAGAAAGCGTTTTAATATATTCAATTTTTATTATAAATTTATTGAAACTGGTCTTAAACGATGAAGCGGAATTTTCTCTATATGATCAAAAATAGAAAATCTATAATTCTTTTTCTTGCAGTACAAGTTAGTTATATGCACAGTAGTGTTGTGACAAGAACCTGTACTTATATGATCATAAAAAACACTCGAGTCTAGCGCGTGCTACTCGCTGTCAATCCAGACATATAATTTCGTTTCTGCAAGTATACAGTCCGTGGTTTAGTAATTTAGAATTACATAGTAGCAAAGAATTAAGAATAGAGCATTAACAAGGTGAAAGGAAGATGGTAACGAATGTACAAAAAACTTCTTGAATTAGAAACCATTCTTGTAGAGGACTAAAACCCGGAAATGCAATTTAAAAATAAAGAATATATCTGTTGAAATATAATACTTTCTATTTGAATAAATGATAAAAACAATTGAAGCTTTAAATTATTATTCTAAAATACAAAGCACGGAAAAGTGATGCGTTTCAGAAATTATTGATATACTTAGATTCCTAACAATAATTTAAACAGAAAGTTTCTCAGTATGTACATAATTTCAGTCGTTGAGTTTGTTAGACTTAATATGTTGATGTTAAAGCTATTAGTAGTTACAGTGGTAAGGCAAGACCATAATTGCACTTTGCAATTTATATCGCAATACATAATAAGAGTAATAAATATAACATTTCATTTGCATTTAGAAAACTACTAGCTAAACTGAATAAATATCTTCAGCGAGCAAGGGCAAGTCTTTTGATCTAGACGATCGAACAACGCAATTAACATCGAGCAAATACCAGACCCTGATTTTTCTTTACGAACAAACGAACAGTTCTTCGGGCTATTAGTGCGCCTATGCAGTAAATCCTTTTTAAAGCCACACCGACAGTGCTAAGATTTACATAAACTATAAAACGACATTACGTACATGCAGATATATTGCTTATAGATTCTGGACCTCGTTCTGGACCATAACTTTCCTTATTATTTTATAGCTTCATTACGGAGTGAAAAATGAAAAATATAACAATCATGATTAAAACAAACACGTATATTAAAGCTTAACCTAGGAGAAACACTAGTGGTTTCTTAATTTTCGAAACATTTTAGAAGCTCTCCAAGGATATGAATCTTATGCATTTTCACCTGCAATGTTTGTAATTCAATACGCTTCATAAATACTGTCGCGTTCCAAATCGATAACTTTAGAGACTTGGGTGTTTGTTACCTTTGCCATCGCATAGTTGCAGGTTTTCGTAGAAGGAGAGGTCGTCGTTCTCATCCATTTGCTCTCTCCACCTATTCAATGTTTGTTCTTCTCCTTTGCACGCCAAGGTCAAGAACATATATGTGCATGTGAACACACTTCAACTGTATATAATGTGAAAACGGAAGTGACGACGATGCAAACGGTACGTGCGAGACGGTGGTGATTTCATTCTTGCATATAGCAAATGAGTGGGTGTTTCCCTAGCTCGCGTGAGTTTCTTCAGCTATAAAAATTCTCATTCCATGTCAGCAGAAAACTACCTTTCGTAGCACACCCATAAGGGTTTCTTCATCCCCAAATTGATCCTTCTCCGAAATCATAATGGTAGACATGGGGCGTTAGAACATTATTTACGATTTTTGACTTTCAATATATTATGAAGTTTTTGCACTCATGATGCGTCAAATGGCTAAACTAAAATAATAAAGTAACTTAAGCTCTTGCAATTTATGGTGGAATTTATGGTCCTTTGAAATAAGTTTAAAAATTACTCTTCAATTAACACATTTACTTGGTCATTTAATTGCACAATGTGTTACTCAAACTCACTGCGGCCAATAAAATCATCTGCTCTAATTATTTTAACGATATTATTTTCCTAGTTAAACGCGCTAATCAGAGCAAGCAAATGCTAAATCTCGCGAGAGGGATAATCAAGTACGTGTTCATTTCCAAGTCGGGCTTGTTACATCAGATTTTTTTTTTATATTTTCTTCTTTATCATGTTTACGCGTTGCTTCACAAGAACAGATACAAGAGATCCATGATCGCGTACCTAATTGAGTGTGACGTAAAAGGAATGAAATATTCAAGAGTCCGGATTTGAATAACGAATAGCCAAGTAGTACGTCTTCTCTATGTGCAGTCTAGAGTTTACTGTATGCATATGCATGTACATTGTATATTTTAAACATCCACGTCTGTATTTTGGTCAAAGTATTTTATTATGCGGTTTACTTGAGAGCCACTGTTGCCCGTTACTTGAAGTCATCCTTACCAGGACGTGAACCAAACCCGAGCCAATTACGGACCTATGCTCAAGATGCTCGTTCCTGTGGGTATACGAAGATTAAACGAACCGTGTATGAGGCACTGGTACGTGGTACTACTTCTGAATTTCAAAATACGTCCCCTTTAGTGCAATTGAATCGATGCATTAACTCAAGAGCGTGCTGCGAATTTCATTCACCGTTTCAATTTCGAACAGTAAGCTTATCATACCATATATTTTATACTAAATGAAGACAAATAAAATAAACAGGGTATCTACTAAACTTTTCCCACGAAATTCCCGGACAATATACCGGAAATTTTCCCGCTTATATAAATATAAAGTCCCTCTTATGATATTATCATCATATACAGTGCATTTCCTTGAATTTCCAAACAGTAGACTCTCTGATAAAACTATAATTGAAAAGAAGTAGCTGGATGAATGTTTTTAACAATCTAATAATTGAACCGATTACAAATTCAATTTCCCATTTCAAAGCTGACTTTCAATCTCAAACCCCTGTTTGACGTCTGGATGACGAAGCAAGTATAGAAACCCCTGAAGACCGAACGGAATGTTTGTGAACTTTTAGTAAAGGGTATAAACGATAAGGATTCGTAGGAGTCAGGGAAATGTCGAATCTATGGCTTCGAGGTCTTCAAAGGCCCGCCCAAGATCTGAAGCAAAGCAACGAAAGCAAAACTCGTACACCGTCTGAATAGTGATTTCCGTTCCCGTTTTACGGATTTATCGAACCTTGGGTAGACTGAACAATACGTCGCAAATGTTGGAGAAGCTTTGTTTTAGTCACGTAGACCTGTCACCGCTTCCCACTTGTGGACTACATTTTTTATATTGTCACGTGAATAGGATTAAACTTTCGTTCATCGACCTATGGAGATGGGTAAATAAAAACTACCAAATAAGCCCATAGTAGAGTTAATTGCATCTTTTTTTTTAGTAATTTGTGAGTTCGTTAAGAATTGATTTATTGAAATGAATCCGTGCTCGATTCGTGGGACTTCTATGCCCAAAGAAAGAATCACTTATTATCGCGAGTGGACCGCACTAACGATCGTTCTTTTTCGCGTTTATACGATGAACATACCCGTTGAATTTACGCTCCATGTAAACGTGCAACTTGCAACTCTTCTTCTGGGAAATCCTCTTGGATTCCCAGCACGTATGTTAGTGGACATAGAATCATGTAGAAGCAGCGTCTGTCGTGATTTTTCTCTGATACTCTGCCACAAACCTGTCGGTAACATTTCCTTTCATCTAAATCTTACGCCTATATAAATCAGCTTGTATACCGTACAAGTTTCACATCAAATCAAAATTCATGCAAATATTTACAAATTAAAACTTTAAAAATCTACCAATCTTACTAAAAACACTTTAAAGTATTTAAATATTCTTATTCCTTTTAATATATGTACGATAAAAAAATAATACTCTTGTCAATTAAACCTGACGGCAATTTATTTTGTAATGAGAGGCGACAAATTATAAGTAAATATAATGGAGAGCACTTAAAGTATTGATATACTTTCCAATGCTTTTCCTTATGGCCTTGAATGACGACTCGATTTATATCATTATAGGAATTTCAAGAACTCGTTTCTGCAGTGTCTTCCTTCTCTGTAATAAAGATGGAAATTCCAGAAGAACCACTTTTGAACGATAGGTCAGCCGTACTGGTGAAAATTATAGCTATTCCTATGATACACCTATTAAAATAATATCTTTGGTCACAGCTGTGGAGCCTTCAGAACCCTGCACTACGAAGTGAGTAAAACTCGCTGAATATAAGATGCATCTTATATTCCGTATGCATATGGTGAAAAAGCTATGATGCTACACACATGGTATACTATTATCACGCATTTTATACTACCATTCGTGCGCTTCTAATCTCTAAGAACATTTGAGCAGCGAGAGTTGATAGCTCCTGTAAAGTCAGTGAATTAATATTAAGGGTGTGCCATAGAAGTGTATATTATATATACATATATATATAATACGTAGCTGTACACGTACATGATGTTACCCGGAAACAGATGAGAAATGTGGCGCCGGTACCCTCCAAATAATATGGGGCGTTCTCTTCAATTTTTCCTCACACTGGAGATTTTCTAATAAAGTGACATACATTCGAATTCGAATGTATGTCAGAAAATTGATGAAATGTCAACAAATTGTCCAGACTAACGATGAGTCATATATTATGTTTACATTTTCAGTTCCTTTTTAATATCATTAGCAAACCAACACGTCCTGAGTAGATTTTCTTAGGAAGGATAAAGTGAAGTCTGAGAAACGCGATACAAACTATGGTCTCTCTACTATTTCCCTTTTGCCTGACCTTAATAAGCTTCAGCATTCTATTTTATATAGTTGAATTATTAACTGACGTCCATATATATACATCTAAGAAGATGCGAACATATCAGCGTTTTGTACCTCATTCCATTGAAGCATCTTCGACTATTACGCTCTTCTTCTGTGGGACATTAGCTCCCTCCGTATCGAGAGGCGTCACTGTGTCTCTGGTCTCTGATCCGCTTCTAAGTGAACAATTGACGTTTTTGTCTCCGAGACAAGACTCCTATAGTTCACTGCGCAATTCTCAACCAAGTTGGCATCCAAGTCTTAAGGGAAGGGTGTACCGTATATATGGAGACTCTGAAAAAGAAAATCAATGCTGCAACTTGTCCATGAGGGCGGCTTCTCGGCCCATTAATCACTAGTGTCGATCGGGTCAATGCGCGTATACGACTCTAGTATATGGCCTACACCATGATGCTGCATTCGAAAGGCTCCTGGGATAACTATAATAATAATGAAGTCGAAGGTGACACGCCTTGGCGCGCACGGTGAATTACATGTCGCCGCTTAATGCCGTCGTCGGTGCTCCTACTCACGCGATGACTGATCTTTTTTTTATAATTGCCGCCATTAATGGCTGACTACTATGCTTCGTCTGGTTTCCTCGTAGCCCATTTTCCAAGCATGCACTGTGTACCCTATAAGCAGGTCTTTTCTTGCTGGTTGCATGAGGGAACCCCTCGTCTTCGCGGAATGATGACGAACTTATCCATAACCGGTTCCGAACAATCACTGCCATGATAGCTGTCATGAGCTCCGTGAGCTTCAGCGTCAGCGTCAATATCGCATGAGAAGGGATGCTGAACTTTTGGCACACTTTGCTACCAGTGATTGATCACGATCAGAATTAAGATTCATGGTCTACTTATTGTGTGCCATCATCATACCTTATATGCAATCTTATTTTTCTCTATATTTTTGAACATGTATCCAAGAAAAAGGTTTAATTAAGATGATCAGTAACTATGTTACAGCTACAATCACAGTCACATTTGTAATTCATAAAAGTTCTTTACAATTCAATATTGATCTCAGACTTTTTATTGTAAATTTTTGAAAGTAAACTGAATTTACATAAGAAAATGTTTATAGAAAATGGGCTATGCAATTTTTACATTACGTCATGTGTACTCAAGTCTTGAGAAACTGCTGTTCAACGAACCATGAAGCACTCTCGACATGCTGAGCGGGGCAATCAAGAGTGTTTCCTCCTGACATGAGATCTTGAACTTGGACCTTGACCGCGGCCAATAGCGCTGAAGTGTGTCGAAAGTTCAGCGTTCGCGATATGCTTCTTCTCCCTGTCTGACTGAAGACTAAAGACCTTCATTATGTTTTTAAATGGCATATAAGAAACATGCTATAATGTCCCGTTGCCCGTGATGCAATACCACCACCTCGAAGCGATCGCTTCTTGCTTTTGTAAATCAGAGTTAAACGCGATAAGGAGATAAATTTACACGTGTTTGCAATCACCGCACACGTAGAGCAATCCAAATGAAATTGCAAGTGATGTTCTTGATACAAGATCTATTTCACGTTAGCGCTTAGAGCGAGTATTGATTGCATTCCAATTCAACTCTTTTATCTTGCCATACATCGGTATAAAAATTATTAATAATTCTTATCAATGTATTATATTTTGTACCGCGAAGAACATGTGCCTTTTTGTTACTCTCTTTTGCAAATACATTTGGAAAGGAAGGACATAATTGAAGAATAAGAAAGGAACCATCTGAGCGGATACAAACTCAAAGCATGGGCGCTGCTAATATTAATATGATGCATTAAGATTTATGACTCGTCTGATTCGACTCTTTCCTAAGCTCCTACACATTATCATGATAATAGCAGAGACACTATATATTCTCAACTTAATGTTTATCTCCCCTTATCCAAATAAATCATCCCCTTAATGACTTACGCTCTTCCAGAAGAACGAGACATTTCTGAATATTTAATTCCTATTCTCGTTAAAAACTGAATTAGTTGATGACGAAATTGAATACATTTGGTTTGAATGACTCTTAAATTTCCAAAAAAGATGTTTGGATTTATCCCACGTAAATAAAATGTTACTGCTAATCCTCAATTGAAGCAAAACCTTTTTCAGCTCTCTTATACGAGATGCACATTTAATCAATGATAGTAACTGGTATATATATAGGTACAGCTTGCTTTATATCCATAGGAAGTAATTCAAATCGTGTGGGTTTTAGAGTTACGCTATTTTCGAGTTGTACATACATATATGTATAACAGTACCTGTATTTAATACATATATTTAATGAGAAGTTTTAATTAAAATTCTTATTGCTTATGATTCCTTTTTGCAATCAATAATATAAAGATCATCTGATCTTATAAGCTAAAGCGTTGATATTTTCACTCACCTGATTATATAAAAAGTCTCTTCTCTTTTCTATTTAATTTTAACTATTAGCAACAATTTTAAATCACAATATATTTATAAAATTTTTGTCAGCAATTGTTTGAACATAACTTTTCTTCAGATATAGGACAATTGTTTGTGAATCCTTATAAAGTAAGCTTTTTAATTTGGTAGAAATATATTTGCTTGAAGCATTTCTCGATTTTCTATCTGTATAATGTAAGCCCAGAGGATCTGTTGGATGTGAAAATTTACTCGTATTGGTTCTCATGTATGATCGACCGCCAACGAATGTAGTAAAGACCTCATGTGGATGCAAGCTACAGTGTTCACGCTGCCAGGCAAGAGGCAACCTATAGTCCTATAGTGTTTGCCTGGCCAGATCGTGTTCACCTGGTAAGGTGAACAAACTCCAAGTCGAGAGGACGGACCTCCTCCGCGACGTTGGTACTTTAGAACTCGACGGAATGCTCATATAGGTCACTTTTGTCTTTTTCGATAGATAACACGGACGCGTCACCTGAGCAAATTCTATACGTAACGGAAATCGCTTCTAGTTCTAGATCAACCGTAACAGGAACGTGAGAATCATTCAACAATTCTCGCAAAATGTAGGCGAAAGTTCGTATGTATACTTGCAAAAAAATGTCCCTAATATATCTCTTATAGATTTCATTGAATATCAATCCAAGAAGACTAAGTTCTAACACGAATAATATAACAACAATATATATATATATATATATATAAATTGTTAAAAGCTCCGTGCACAAGTGCAAGGAATTGGTTATTCATCAATACGTAAAGAAGTTGTTGCACTGGAAGTTACGCTCAAGACAGAACGTAGGTGCAACTGGGATGTATAGATCATCCGTTATTACTCAATTATTTCTGTCACTGTATTTCTGTCTGGTAATTATTATAGCTACCAGTTTCTGTCCATGTACATACTAAAAGCCTGCAACTATAATAACAAAATGAATACACATATATTAATGAAATAATAAATTGAGCAAAAGTGATGATGAAAATAAAAGAGGAAACTACTCAAGTGCAGTTTGGATTGGACACGCGAAACTTCTTTAAGTCAAAGCTCTTGACAGGACGTTGCCCTTTCATTCGAAAATAGCACCTTTGAGAAGGAGGCGATGACCATTGAATCCTTTATGGACGAACCAAGGCGGACGTTTGGCAGGCTAGAAGAATGCGGAAAAGGAGAGATGACCCGGCTGGCGAAGTTTGCGACCCAAAGATTTAAAAAGACGGAAGGAAAGATGAGATACCTAGGAGAATCAAGAATAAGAAAAGAATTGAAGAGATGATTACGAAGGAAAGAGAGAGATGAACGTTACGGATGAACGCAGAAACGGAAGAGATTGCTCATCTATCAGGTCAGCTGGGAATGCAAATATATCTAGTGTTGTACTTTAAAAAATCGGAAAAGAAAATAATATGTATAAATAATAACAGACTGAGTCACAAATGTATATCTCGACGTTGTCATTCCACTTTAAACCTCTTTTATAGATCAAATAATCACAAGGCAAATAATAATTATGACGTATATTTTAATTTTTAAAACGAATGTTCCGGTCTTCTCAGTTTAAAGATTTTCATCAAAGTGAATCGAATTCGCCCCTGGCTGGAATGAGAGATGAAAAGAGGCACCAATCCTGCAGTGTCTTGCGGCGAACAGAGATTAATCTTCATGATCATCAGTCGAATCAACGGTTACGAAACAACTTGCTTCTTACAGGACTTAAGACTTGGAAGATCGAGCATTCGGTACCATTAGGTTGAAGTTTCAGACGTCTAGCCTGATGATTTTTTTTACATTTATTGGAATAAAAATACTTTAAAATAGCTTCCGAACTCAATAAAAAATAAACTTTCTATCTGCGTCTATCTTAAAAAAAAAGATCGAAAGTGTAACTAAATATTTTAGATCTTTGTAAAATATTTTCTCACACTCCTAACCTGTCATGCTTCTATTAATCACGGCTAACGAGCAACATACAACTTTTGCACTGGTCACATATCCGTTAACCATTGATAACACACTTCTGCGCTCCTTGGATATTTACTTTATAATAATGATCGATGGTCTTAAGGATAAAAGCTTACACTTCCAAAGTGTGCTCTTTTATATTATAAGCAATACTGCCAGGTTCAATTTATATATTCTGTTACAGATGTAACTAAATCAAGTTCATCAATGTTTGAGAAGACCAGCAATATAATAAGTTTACTATTTTGCTGTATGTTTGTGAATTTCGCTGTTTCGAGTTAATGACTCTGTCTGACTGATTCCTATATAATTTTCCAAATGAGAGGTCTATTATGTTAGTTTTTCGAAAAAGAAGGAGATTATCAGCGCATATTGATTAAAGTTTTCATCATAAAACTCATATCCGTAGTTAATTACAGGCACATGCCATTCTCGATGCTGATCCTCATATTTCAGCAATCTGTCATATTAATTTATGGAAAACAAGGTTATTCTAAAAAATACTATAATGTGTAGTTGGTCGATCAACAAGGGATGATCGATTGATGTTGGTTAACGAAAACAAGAAAAATTCCAAAACAAAAATGAGGTGCCAAAGGAGTTCTTTACTTTTTCATTGTTTTTCTTTCCTTTTCACGTTTCTTTGTGCTGCTGAGGTCTCGCAGATGACGACGGAGTCACCAGGGTAGGAGGAATAATTTTCAAAGGGAGAGGCCCGACTGGCATATTAATTTATGGCATCGCGTGATGGACGTTGCTACGAGAGTATTAGCAGAGCGTCGCGTCGTGCTGCACAAGCGAATATTTAATTATTCTGTCATTTACCGCACTCTATTCTTAGTACATACATATACCAATTGCCTCATCGCATTCTCCTAATCTATTTGCCCGTAAATTGTTTCTGACTCCTTTCAAGTGTCGCTGATGAGCTTGAGGCCTATAAATTTTCTACGTTAGATTTTGACTTTTTAAATCTCTAGAAAATATCCTATAAATCTGAGAGGCGTGAAATGCTAGTTTATGCGTAACTCATCTCTTCGAGATTGGTTGAATGATACGCATTAAAGTCTTTGAAAAAAATTAATTTCAACACATTATAATTGCAAATATCTTTACTATATCTATATCCTTATTATTATGTAGCTCAGTTACTTCGCATTCAAAAAAGAATACTAGGTGACTATAAGAACATATCAATATAAAAATATAAAGTAAACGGAGTATCACGCAGTATATCGAGTATAATAAATCACTAAAAGATATCTTATTATACTGAAAGTTGAGTGCTCTGCAAATGCCCATTGAGACTGCACAAAAGCAGATGCTAATTGCAGCTTATTTTCTGCTATAGATTATGAGATAATTTTAGAGACTGGTAAATACATAGTATTATGTCATGGAAGAAGTTTATGAGTTCAAAAGAGAGGAGCACCTTTTGCTCGTAAACTGTCAAGACGCCCGGCGGGGTGAATTTTTTTATAACTAAAAACTTTGGAGTTTATGAGAATGAAGTCAAGTTCCAAGGTGGCAATAAAGTTAGATTCATAAAATGAAGATGGAAGATCAGCAAAAAATTTCTAGAGACAGTGATGAATAATCTCCAATTTATCTTGTGTTTAAATCTTACATTTAGTACTATAAATTTTTTTGAATTTTTTATTTATTTTTTTTACCCTAAAATAAACTGATTTTATCGAGGATTTCATTAAAAAATAAAATGGGAATGGCTCACACCTTTAAGTGTCAATTAATTTTAATGAAACTTTACTACTTTGATGAAAATATCTGACGATTGTCCATATTTGTATTTCAGGTTGTACCTCTTGGGAACTGTGTTGATCAGCGGGATTATTGTTGTTTCCGGCAGCGAGGGCCCATCAGTCTTCGAGACTGTTCGCAACAGCAATGCGGCCATATTAAATCGACTAGGTCTCGTCCCACTGGAAATTCCAGATGGACATCACAAGAAGAGGCTAGCCGGTCCTGAACCACCCGCCTTCAGTTCTCAGTCTCGTATCCACCAACCGTACAGTAGACGTCACGGACATCGAGACAGTCACGTTTACATCGTGAAACTTCCAGCGAGTTCTCCTTATTACACCTTCACGAAATCACACAAGTCAGTTAAGGATGACAAGGGCACAAAGAACGCCGGCAGTTTGCCGGTCGGATTTCACAGCAATGGCAAGACGGCCAAGATCTACCACTGGAACCTACCCCTGATGATGAAGATTGCGGAGAAGAAACGATATCAGACCCAGATCAAAATGGATCAACTGAAAAAGAAGATACAATTCGAAAAGGACAATATCCATGCCGACAGTGAGATCAGCAACATCAAAATCATGAGCAACAACGAGATGAGCAACGTCAACAGCAAAGGCAACATTCACAACAGTCTCCATAACAATGATCTTCATGTAGACAGAAAGCATGAAATTGATCCATCCAAGAAGCTCTATAACAAATCATTGGCTGATAACGGTAAATACTTTCACTCAGCCGCTGATAATAGATTACTCTATGGCTCGAAAACAATCACGAGTAGCGCGCAAAAGCACAGCAGAAATAACGACAAGAGATTGAACTATCCGATCAATCTAGAGGTGAGGTTGAAGAAGATCAAGGAAGCTGAGGGATATAAAACAAAGAACAACACCAATAAGATGTTCAGGTTGGCAGACTCAACGACTTACAGGGTAGGGACCCACACGAACGATCGCTTCTCGGTATGGAACAATCTGTCCAATGAACTTCACGGCTCGAGGAACACGCCCGACGAACAGAAGCCGAAGAAACACCGGAAGAAGGCCGCCATGTCCTACTATGCTCCTCTCAGCTCCAAGTCTGGCTCGACCAGCATCTACAAGAACTTTCCCGGCAACGGGAAACCCAAAGCCTTTTATGTTATGGAGAAAAGCCGGAAACCCATCTACTACCATCAACTCTTGCCTTAATTCTCATGAGAGGAAGAGACTTGAATCCAATAAACTGTGGATCAAGCAGTTCAAGGTCATTCATTAACATAAAATCATTTTCACACACATATATGTAAATCAGTTGAAAGTAAGCATATCTTACTTTGTATTCTCGAAATACAAAAGAGAGAAGAGACTATATTTTTCGCAAGAGCGCGCAAGACTTCCATCTGGATTCCACTTAATTAGAATTTCGGCTCTCAAGGCTTTCTCTGAAATAGACGATAAGTTTGCGACTAGAATGACTCGAAAAAAATTGTCACATAGTGTAACTATTTTCTATTTTAAGGTCTTAATACTCTCTTACTCCTGTTAATTTGTTTAGGCCATCAAAATTTACCTATGACAAGCAAAATTGTATAATTTTTCTAATTCAAGCTTCTTGAGGGTAATTTATTTTCCAAGGTAGTTGCATAATTTTAAAATAAAATAGACTCGAAGAGACTGCAGACTTGCATTTAAACATATTTATTCTTACTAGTGTGTTCAAAATGCGAACTACAGTAGTAAATAAATTATGGCTAGGAAATGATGCAACTACCTTCCTTGACAAGAGTTACTTATATTTAATAAACGCGACTCGTCCATTTATTCCGTATACCTGGTTGACGTAAGATTACGCTTAGTTTGCGAGTGCGAGGTTTTTCTGACCAGTGGTACAAACGTTGAGTGGCGTTGTTCTTACTATACTTATTCCTTGCCAAGCCAGCATAAGTTAACGTTGTAGAATATATTTTATAGATATAGACTTTTTTATATACACGTGGAAGACTGGACAATATTTTCCTTCGAGATACATGAAATATGTATTGCGATGTTTTGTACTTTTGGAAATTTTTTACTATAGACAAATAAAATTAAGATGAACGTATGTATGACACGTATATATATGGTATTTGTGTATACGAGCATATTAAGTAATTTTTATTCTTATAGAATAATCGTAAGTATTAAATACAGTGTAAGACATATTCACGTCCAAACGCCGATACAATAAAATATTTATAATCATTTGTATTCCAAAAGAATTTTTCATATTCAACAACATTTTTTCTGAATGAGAACCTCTGGTCAAGTGTTTAAGATAATATCTCAAGAGGCCCGCATTTTTTGGTAATTGCGCGTGTAATTCCAAAATAATAAAAAAAAATGGCATTATCTGACCAGAGAGCTCATCTTCTTGCTGCATGAGTCATTGCGATCATATCAAGAAACCTTAAGTAAAATTAGATAAAAATAAAAAATATATAAATATGCTTATTTTAAAGCTTTACCGATCGAATTGATTTTATCATTTTGAATAAAACGATCGACACAACCAGTAATTGGTTGAATCGATAAGGGGGAGACGATGCCATCAGTCTTTGAAGCACTAACTTATTAAGTAAGAGACGTTGATTGCAAGAAAAAAATATATAAGCTGTCCGTCGTCGCCTATCATGATGGAAGAAGATATCAAAGGTGTTAAGGTCCTCCTAATATTCTAATAATTACATTTATTACAATGTCCTGTGAACCACAATTCCTGCGTCCATGTCTGATATTCCATGAGCGTTATATGTAATCTAAAATCGATCTTCGATCACGATCAATCCTTCACCGCACCTTAAAATGAGATTTCAATTTTTTCAGACTTTTTACCTCTGCACCGCAGGCAAGAAATTGAAGCAAAGATTAAAACTTTTCAATTTTTTTCTTTTTACTTCTCTTAGATTTATACATTCAAAAGTAACGTCGAATTTTCTCTCTCAGAATTTAAATTAAAAAAATTCAAGCTAAAAATATAAAAAACTAATTTACAAATAGAAGCTTATCAGTTAATTATTTCTTGAATTATTTTATCGATAAATTCATCCTTATTAAAATATTTTCTACTTCATTATGAACTAATTCATTCTCTGTGAGTAAAAACAGGTTCTCTGTAACTCTAGGATAATCATGAAAGACATTTTTAATCAAAGCATCATCCAGGAAGTCGTCTACATCCTGTGCACATAAACCAATGTTTGAAATAAGATAAGGGAAACTACTAAGCTTATTTTGAGCCAATTAAAAGTATATATATATATATTTATATCTTAATTTTTGTATCTCTGGAAATAATACAAGAGGTTTATGAAAAAAGACATTTAAATTAATAGTTTACTAGCTCTCAAAAGCAGTACATATTTACAGTAGCGTGTAAGAAAATAGAAAATTGTAAGCCTAGAAGAACATAAGCTACTATAATGTAGCTATCTTCCTCGAAAGTAAAAGTTTTTATAATATAAATTGATCTAAAGTTAAGCTAACTAATTCAAAATTCTAGTCGAATTGAAATTTCGAAAGCAATTAACTATTAGCGGTATGAAATGTAATATTCTATATTTTCATTCGACTACAATTTTGTTTTCCTTAACTATACATAAATATAAAATGTATATTGTGGACATATCGAATTACTAAAACGCAAAGTTCCATATCTTTCTGACTCACAATCATCCTTGCCTATATTTATCTTAAATATTTAAGTCACCTCATTAATATTGAGCAAATAGTTTACATTAAACTAAAAAAAAACTTGTAAAAGTATGCTCCTAGCTCAAAATACTTTAATAAATTTAGAAAATATAATTTATCAGTCTAAATATTTATTTAGAGTCTTTATTATAATTCGAAAACTAATTTTATTATTTTTATGCAATAATAAGCACTATTTTTTTAAATATGATGCAAATAAAACACATTTCCACTTGTCACTGGTACTTGAATACTAACAACTTCAAATTAAAAGCTGTATATCACACGAATCACGACTTAAAATTTTATATATGTATATAATTGCTTTCGACTATTTAAATTATAGTTATACTTATTTATCGAGCTGAAATATTGATAACCTTCTTTTCCAATAAAAAAAAAGAATGTTATTTTTACTAATAATTGAACAAATAATTTTAGAAATGAGATATCAATTTGACTATCACACTCAAACTAACGCACCCATATATCATTTAAAAATTGTATACTCTATCACAAGAAAAATATTTTCATTCTTTAAAATGTCAATCGAGGAATAAATAAAGACTGATCTATTTTACAAAACAAAATCATTTTCTTCGTATTCACATATTTCTAGTTGATATTTGAGGCTTCTAGCACTGAGCAAAGAGTCCGAAATAAGATATTTGATTAATTTCAAGTTTAAAAACTGAAGTTTAAACTGAAAAAAAGTAACAAAAAGTGAAAGGAGCAGAGTATTTCGAAACCTATTTTCTATGAACTTCTTTCACTTTAAACTTTTGGAAAAATATGTATCTTTCTTCTCTATACAAAATTGGCAATTCAATAGTAACCATTGTCCTGATAATCATTATACCTAATACGTTGAGGAACAGTTTGCGACCCATCAGGCCTAAGGAGATAAATACTAGATGGCCTTCCATTAAAAACATAGGGACCTTTGTCCAAATTCGTGATATGATTTTCGTGCCCAGGAGAAGGCTTTCCATCTTGCGATGGCCATTGATAAACCGAGGTTGGTTTGCCATTGCTAACAAAGTCTATCGGAAGTTTTATCAAAGGGTTAACATGTGGTTGATAAATTGTCGGAGGCCTTGCAGGCCTTACGGGCCTCACATGCGTGATGTGGGGGCTGAGGGATGGCGGCGAATACCTTGGAGGTTGAGAGATGTATCCCAAACCTGGAACGAACATGTATGGAGTGGGCGGTAGTCTTATGTAATAAATATTGCTGTCCTGATACTTTTTCGTCCCGCCACGAGTTCGCTCTTCCGTTCCAAAATCGTAATTATCAAAATTCGAATCATAATCTGGCAAATTCGGATAATGATGATGAATCTGAGGGACAAAAGGATAATTCAGAAAGAAGGCTTTGTGTTTGCGACCTTTCTTCATCACTTTGCCTTTTGCTTCCGGTTCTTGAGGTTGATCTTCATCAGATGTCGATTTGCTTTTGGCAATCGGTTGGTCGGTTGAAAATTTGCTACCTTGTTGTACTTTTTCGATACCAGTGTGAAATTCCTTGCTACCAGTTTGTGGTTTACTGATACCAGTTTGTAATTTAGTGGTGCTACTTTGCGATTTGATGGTACCAGTTGTCTGTCTATTGCTACCACTTGCAGATGGTTTTTTCGCAGATTTCTTCGAAAATGGCAAGCCACTTTCTGGCACAACTGGAAAGGTCTGAAGCAAACTTGACAACCGATCGTCCTGGTTAGGGATCGGTAACAAAACTTGACTAGTCTTCGTTTCTTTCGATTCATCATTAACCTTCGTCGTCTGTTTTCTTGATGGCTTCTTCGAATCCACTTTGACAGAAATTACTCCCACTTCCGGTGAAACTGGAAGAGTGTCTTTGCTTTGACCGATTAGTCGATCGTCCAAGATTTGCTGAACAGATGCTGCTGTCACGGAAACCACAATTGGCACCAGCAAGACCAGTGATGCCATCATTTTGTCTGAAATAAACAAATAATTTTAATATCTTGAAGTAATAAGACTTATTACTCTTAATTCTACTGATATAGTAAACTGAATAAGATATATATATAGTTTTCAAATTCGGCACATTCACACATTTATGAATGGATCAATTTTTTTTTCAATGGCTGGTGATATTATGTGACCACCATCTGTTATTAATAGGTCAATAAATATGTATCAATGTAGCTTAATTATACATTTTTCAAAGTGATGCCAACGGTGAATTGGACATTAACTCATGGGATGGTTTTATTTTGATTCCTGAACGGCCATTGAGAACACGATGGCGATCGTTACTTTTCAACTCTCCTCTAATAAATCGTTCTCTTATAGGTACACGAAAGAGCATAAGATTGCGTTTACGCCTTCGCTTTGAACGTGTTGCCCCCTGTACCTCAGAAAACACGTAACCCTTCTTGGCATCGAGTCGTCCATAGTGGCGAACAAAAGCACGACGATCGGTAATTGAAAGCAGGTTATAAACTTGACTAGTCACGCATTCTTGAAAGGGCCTTCCAGAAGACCTTCAGAGGTCGTTCCGTTTGTAACTAAGCCGGGTGAAGAAACCACAACTCACAAACACACACACCTTCTTCCCATTTTCAATAATAGAAAAAACAAGAAACGTGGAAAAGTTTCCTTCTTAGGTTCTAAGTCGATCTCTTCAAGGTATTAGTTTCTCATTAGTGGTCCATTATTTTTGATACAGATGAGGGTTTGATCACTCCGATACTCCTCGTACACTCACTAAATATATACATACATTCTTTCAATATTCTCAAATATCCTTTTAGGAATATATTCCTGGTATAAAAAAAAAAGTGGTCGACTCCTCGTCGGATTCCGGATTAATGATAATACTTTAAGATAAGCAGACGTTCCAATGAGACATGACGGTTTATTGTCTCGTTATATAGTAATTGATTTCGTTCTATAATAATTTAAAATGAATCAGCGTGCAATTATCGCCGATCGGCAGCTGTTAACGGCTGCATGGATCTTTTTTGCAGCATCCCCGAGTAAAATCGCGTTATCTTTCTTGTTCCCCATCTAAGATCTTTTTCATCCTCAGCAATCAACACGCTACACGTATAAGGCTCTCTTTCTCTATCCTTTATCATGTTGGCCATGCTTGCTTCTGGAGACTCGCACCTCAATATTCTCCTCCCTTTAGCACTGAACCCTTTAGCTGGAGCTCTCCACGGTTTTTCTTCAACGCCATAATCACTCAATAGCAGCGAAGCTAACAGCAAATCATTACAACCTCATTAGACAGAGTTCGTTTACCGATTTTTATTTTCAGTGTGAAGCGCGAGACCTATACGCGACCTATACTCACTCCTGCGCGTGAGCACGATCTTGCTGGTAAAATAAAAAATAAAAACAAAAGAGGATTTAAAAGGGTGGCCTCGTCAAGGACGAGCAGCTTCTTACTTTACATTACTCTCGTATTTATTGCCAGTTAATGATGGGCATCTCGTAAAAGTATGCAGTGAATAAAATATTTAAAGAAAAAGACGTCTATTTTATTTATGATTCAATTATTTCAATCTTAGATGTATTTTTTACATTAAACGTGAAGTTAAATTGCTAGTATAAATTTAAAAAAGGGCTTGATTTATTTATTTTCGAGATTAGATTGTCTGACTAAATAGAGATTTTTCTACTTAAGAGATGTCTCTGTCTGGATAATGATCACTTTTTCCCCTAGATTTGTTTCCTAGTTTATGCAATTAAAATTTATAATATGCAATAAAGAAGATCATATATAATATATAGACGTATTTTTTCAAAGTTTTTTTGTTCATATTCTTTAGGCTCATTCTATAAATCACTAGTTCTCCGTTTCTTTTTAAAAATGCGTTTAACAATCGTACATAAATTTAAAAACACATTAGGAAATTTATAGAAACGTCTCTTTACGCCATTTTAAGCTGACTATTAATCATTCTTTAAAGTAGAAGTATTATTGAAAATGACATTTGATCGTTAAATTTTATACCTAATTATAAAAGACCATTTAATAATTTCTTCTTAGAAACAATCAACAATGCGAGATGCTATAATTATCACTTTCTATAATTTTTGAAATACGCATTAGATGTGAAGATTTTTTGAGGATTCCTGTACTAAAAAAAAAATAGGATGAACAGCTGAAAATTAACATCCACTTCAATTTCGGATAATCAACAAAACAGATTTCCTTCTCCATCTCTCTTTATACTGAGAAACTTCGCGCTTGTAAGTCTCAACCGGTTCTGGTCGCTCGTTTATCTCTCGTGGATAAGAGCAACCGTTTCAAGACTAAAATATAAAAGAGCTCTTATTTATCTACAGTAAAATGGTAGTAAAAATTGTTTAAAACTATATATTATAGTTTACTTGTAAAAATATGCTATCCGGAAATTAATCTGGTTTCTAATATAATGAATATTTGCTCCACTATTTAGAAATTTCTAACATAACTTTACAAAGTATATTTGAAAATTTTATGCAGTTACAGCTATTAAACCGATTCTGGGACATATAACTTAAAACTTTCTTAAACTTAAATAGAAATTACGTAATCGAAATTTAACTTGAATACTCTAGAATTTAATCTATTATTATTTCTTTTGTTCAATTTATAACCTTCAATTACGCTGATTCTTATCAGTGGATAATAAATAGTGGACACATAATTGCTTGTATCCTGTAGCACTTTATTTTGAAAGAAACATTATTTTTTTGGACTTCCTGAAATCTTTTAAACAAAACCAAATTGTCTACTTTTGGTTCACACTGATGTTCAAATGCTGAGTTAATGGTTACAGGGACTTCTCATGTATCACAGGGTCGCTGTATTTTCTAACGATTGTATGTTCCACTCCATGCGCATCCATATAAGCGTGAACAACTATCGCCCAACAATAAACATTTTCCCACAGCCTCTCGGTTGAACTCGACAAAGAAATTTTTGCATTTTTTTCTTTTTCTTGAATATTTCGGCCACATCGATGAACGCCTGAAATTTTTAGGAAAGTACCACAGAAATTGCCTTATTGGGCAATAATTGGATTCCTAATTGGGTTTTGCTGAGTTCCGGTCGGGATTTTTATTTTCAATAAAGATATTTTAATATATAGTTAGACATTTATGGAACAATGATATAAAATAATGAAATGATGTTATAAAGAGTATTAATATTTCAAGTGAAAAACACACGAAGGATAAAAATAAAGAATAACAAAATTTTTAAATGAATCTATATGAAATTGAATTCTTAAAATTCCAGTCACTATAAAACTTTCCTCATTCAAGTTTAGAAAGCAGAAAGATAACTCAAAAGAACGATGAAAAAAAGGTCTCAAAAATATATAATGCAAAAAATATAATAATATATGACCTATGACACCTTTTGAAACAGATAACGGTGTGTTTCTGTCACGTGAATGGGCCGTAAGTAGACAATAAAATAATAGAGTCGTCAGGTACGACAGTTTTCAATTCATATAATTCAAATCATCGATTGTGCTGATTCCAAATGCGACTCGTCTGTTCTAAACAAGAAGAAAGATTTACTGAGACGAAATTTCGCTATGCCTTTATGTGGCAAAATTTTTGTTTGTTCATTTAAGAATCAAGAGAGCCGCGGAAGCGAATGCCTGTGGTAGAGTTTTGCGAAGGAAAGGGAATCATGTAGGCTAACCACAGAAATAGATGCTCCATGTTCGTTACACTCGAATATTATTTTTCAGAACATGTTCAGGGCGAGTCCGAAAAAAATGGGATAATCAGATTCGTACGTGCTACGTGCTTCATCCCAGTGTGTATTAGGATGGAAACAGTAACAGAATTGCTACTGTATTTATTATCTATATGGTAAAGTCTTTTTTGTCTTCCTAATTATATTAGATAATTTCCGAATATTCCCGAATACTTTTTTTAAATATATATATATATATATATATATATATTCGTGTTACAAAAAAAAGAGATCGACACCTCGGTTTAAAATAGAAACCCGAATTGTATTTTTAATTTAAAGATAATTAATTCAAATCTTCTGACAGGGAGGATAATGCAGGTATTGATTTAAAATTCAGTAGCTACGTATAGTATTATAGTATAGCATAGTATGATAGCACAGTCGAGAGCTCAGTAAATATATAGAAAGTGAATTAGCAAAGTATAATAGAAAATGATTGGATAATGAAAGTCATTATTTATCTACTTCAATTTGTCTTCGCTAATTCTTTGGTTATATCTCATCTGTTTGACTAAGAACTATAATGTAGAAGATTGACACGATCATTAGTGTCGCAATATACAATAATTGAAAAATTCTAAAAGTAATTTAAAAAAATAATGCAATCTATTTAAATTTCTTTATTTAGATTGAGTAAGAATATGAATTTAGAGATGTAATTTCAGCGTTAATTTTAGCAAATGTTCAACGAATGATGCGGTCAACGCATATGTAAATATAGGCAGGGAAATGGTCACCTGCGCACAATATTTTAACCAAAACATATACAATACGACTCTATGAAATGCATTTAATCAAATTCATAAAAAGGTAAAGAAATCTAATCTAATTTAATTTTTCTCAAAATGATGAGAATAAAAACAAAAGCAAGAAAAGTGGAAAGTGAAAAATGAAAAGCAAAAAAGTAAAGAAGTAAAAAAGACCATGTCTCCTTGAGTCCTATAGCAGTTTAAAGATGAGAGAGTATTAATCGTTACACGTTTTCTCTGAGGCGTAAACGAGGCCATTTTTTCTCGCACCTTGTTAAATGAGAAGTGAGTGATATGTCCGACAAAAATAGTTTAAACGGATCTAAAAATCCGACAAGTCCCTTTCTCTTTCTCATGGGTTTTATATGATTCGCGAATTAAACGGAGAGAAAATAAACACACACCTAAGTGAAAGCTTAAAAGTGTAATTTTTAACAATGTAAGAAGTCAAATATTGATGATTCAGCACAGTGGTGTTTATTAAGTGGAGTATTGATTACAATATAAAAAGGAACTTTTCATTCTGAAACGATTTTCAATTATTGACATAAAAAAATTTCATATATAAGAGGATCTACAGAATAATGCTACGATTAGTTTGTAATTAATATTAATTACAAAGTACAGTTAATTTAATATTATAGTTATTGTAATTTTTAAATTAATGATATCCCTTCGTGTATAGCATATTACCAATTATAGCGTTTTTTCCATTTTTTATAACTGCTTGATTTCGACCAAAAACGCATCTAATAAATTGGTATATCGTTAAGGTAATAAGAGTTGTGCAGAAAACCGAATCACTTTGTGAACCGAATCGAAGACTTAACGAGCCGATTAACCCGAATACCCGGAAATCGGTCAATCTTGCTTGAATCGAGTCGGAATTTGGATTTTTTTTTTGTAATCGGACTGATAAGCGAATCGTATTTCATCAAATGTCATCAGTACGACTCTAATTCAGGAATAGTCGATTCGTCGCGGAATCAATCAATTTGATTCGGAGCGTGCTGTCAATTGTGCGAAAATATCTCCTCTTTTGAATCGCAAGGCAATTGCAGATCCGCTTTTTATGTCAAGAGTAAAGGACAAGAGTATATATATGCGACTTTCTGAAAATTTTGTCTTGGTTTTGAAAAAATGTTTGTCTCCTATCGAGGACGATGAACTATTCCGTCTGGATCGTGAAAACTAAAAAAATCAAATTACAGAGTCTTCGGGGAAGGAATGTTCTTTTTGTAACTTTAAATATCCCGCAGTTCCTACTCATTGAAGACGTTTCGCTAAATTTTGAAGACTCACAAAATCGGATGAATAAATTGAAAATAGAAGTGTAATCTCCGGAAAATATAGAAAAAAATGGTAATGGGTGTTAAGATTACGGTCCTAAGAGATGAAAGAGTCAGGGCTGAAAGAATTGTATTATTGGCAAGAAACTTTATGTAAAGAATTGTATTTTCAAAAGTGAGGTGAACTGATTAGCAGCAGTCCAAGCTACCAGAAATATATCAGAGTGATCGACCCCTCGTTTCTCATCAAAGCATGTCATGTAAATCGTGTTCTTTACAGACAAGAAATTATAATTTCGTTCCCTTATTCCTAGTCATTATAGACCTGACAATCTCTCAACCCCTGATTATAAAGTAAGCGAATTATCAATCAAAGTTGTTAAATTATCTCGTTATTAAATAATCATAGGTGCCTTATTTCCATCTCTTAACTAAACATATATGTAGTTACAAATTAAATAGTTATCATTAACGAAAGAGGAAATTGAAACTATTTCTCATCAATTCAACGTAAATAGATAATGTAAATTAGCGGGTATTATTAATTGATCAGTATGATTTTACATATTGAAAATTAATATTAATATGTATATGCAAAGTATGACAAAGTGTGCAATTATGGATTCTAATTAAAATGTATAACGACTCATCATTGACTTTCAAAAAATATGATATCCAAAAGTATTACAATTATTGTATAAGTAATAAATAATAAATCGCCAACTTTCATCGTAAGGAACCAAATTCTTTAGCGTTGTCGCAAGCAAGGTATTTGTGCCTCTCTCCACATCAGAGTTCGTTTACGCTAAACAAAAAACACGTCTAGAATATTAAATTAGTTGAATGCCTATTGATGATCGTCATTAATATAGGTGTCTAACAGAAAGTATTTTCAATCTTTAAAAACAAAGCTTAGCAATTATTGTAATTCTCTTTCAAGACTTAAATGAAAGGAATTCGATCTCTTTTGAGAAAAATTTAACTCAAATTCCAATGCAAGCCCGTTATTGTGTTCCGTAAAAACTGTTTCATTTGGACAAACAGATTAATGGCAACGGTAGACTTTGTACGTGGAAGAAGAGCAACGAATGCCGTGAACGAAACTTTACAATTGTTAACATATGCTTGTAACGTTCGAGTACATGTTTTGCATTTGAATATTTTCAGATGCCGTACAAGCTCTTAAAAACGTTTATAGTGGCTTCCGTATTGCGAAATCGCAGATTCATGAATTAAAAGTCTCTGACCGTTTGATTCTCTTGAAATTCTGTATAGGTAGATCAGAAATTTCAAATAACAGGATTGAGTAAAACAGGATTGATTGTGATTGCGGGTGAAAATGTCATATGTTTGACAGAGACGGCTAATGTCCTAGTTTGTAGATCTCTGATCTTTTATTAGACAGCTATCTGGAATGCAGA
Source organism: Synergus umbraculus (assembly GCA_900474325.1). NCBI lineage: Eukaryota > Metazoa > Arthropoda > Insecta > Hymenoptera > Cynipidae > Synergus > Synergus umbraculus. Next base: position 237,047 of record UCOK01017627.1, read on the forward strand.
TCTATCGATCAGAGCTAGAAGTGCAGAGAAAAATGGCAAAAGGAGAGAAGCTCTGCACTGAGTCGAGTGTCTCAATTTTCCTCTTGATGTACACAAAAAGAGGCTGCTGCGCAAACTACAAAAGAAGCAAGGTGATTTATAGCGACTTGAAAGCCGATCTAATGAGCTTCTTCTACGTTTGCAGGTGTCGCCGCGGTTAATTGAGACGGCAGTCATTAAACCTGATCCAATTACCATCATTAACTGACCTCCACTATACGCCCAACAATACAAAAATATTCTTAAGCCATCTTTGCTCCCGCGGGAGTAATAACATTCTGGCGCGTGCAAGAATTTCTCTCAATTCTAAAGAAAAAACTGTGAGTGATAAATATTTTACGAGCAAGAGTGCACAGAAAAAAATAAAGTGCAATATACGTTTCGTGTAGGTTCTTTAATTTCCCATATATTGTCATGGTTATACACACTATACTATTTTTGGATATTGGTTAATTTGTATTTTTTACAGTATATAAATAAAATTTTTTTAATTTAAATCGAGTAACATCGTTCTTATATAAAAGATTAATAGAAAGAAATTCTATAAGTATGTATAATAGATTTATGGTTCAGAAAGACAAATTTATTTGCAACAAATGAAAGTTCGTACAGAAAATAAATTTTAATAGACTATCAGATTCAAATCGGAAATTTCTTTAGGTATAGATTTGAGGGTCAGAGTCCATAAAATTCTTCTCCATTGACTAGTTTCAAGAATACTCAAAGGTATACATTATTATTCATTGAATTTACTTTTGGGATAATCATTCTCTCCATATACATTGAGAGTCAAATAAACACGAAAAATTTAGCATTCAACGGTATAATATTTCAAAATAATGTAGGCATTTATGTCGATTTCTCTGAAACCCTGATCAAATTTAGAAATAACAAGAAAAAGCTACTTTGGTCTACTTTCATATAGAAAGTTTAACTATTTGTAATAGTTTGTTTCAATTGACATTTATCTGATTATATACTCCTTGCTATTTTGTAGGGGAATTTATTTTCATAGGGCACCAATTTAGTAAATGCGAAAGTGTGGATCATAATAAGCGAAATGAAAAGAGTTAAGTGAGATGAGGAAGATGTATATTCTTGACAAAGGAATCAACTCAGGTCGAGGTCGTTGGATCTTTAGATCGCGAACACGGTAAAATCGGAATCTATCTGACACGTTGCGTTGGCTGGCTGCAAGCCAAGGGGGAAAATGGGGGTTCGTCGTACCGCCCAGTACATTTCAATTAGCCGATAAATTATTATCCGCGCGTTCATAATCTCACTTTTGCTATCATACACACCTGCTGTATAATAACACAAAATGAATTAAGCGGGTGCTTTAATCTTAATCATTGCACAAAACTAATATAGCTAATTCATAGCTATAATAAGCATAGGTTAAACAAAAGTGCATATTTATAGATATATTACATATTTGTCAGTCTCATATAAAAATGATGTTGTCAGAATGTGAAATGTCTGAAAAAAACGAAATTCCGTAATATTGGGCTATCAATGCGGGTAACATGTAGAGGGTAATGAAAGGGGAACTCCTACGAATTTCCGGTTTCTGTATTGTGTTCGTATTCTTCCTCAAAGTGCTCTGAAAGCCCAATCCGCAAGTATATAAATGCCCACTCAGGCCCACAAAGCGATTTCCGCGATACATACTATGCTGGTAATCATCCTTCATTACCGCAGTTTAGCATCTGCACAGGTAAGACGTACGAGACCTTTGCAAACGCAGAGCTTTCTCAATTAGGCAGCTTAGGTTGCTCTATACAGCATCACGTGATATTCAAGAAAACGAAAAAAAATTTAACGAAATGTGCCTATGATTATTATAAATACCTTGATTCTTTTCTTTTGAGTAATCGCACCAAATTATTCTCTCAAATTCCCGGATATGCGTGCTTTCACTTTTAAGAAAAAAAACCGACGAGGAGTGGATTTCGGAGAGAAAAGATTCTGGATATTAAATTAAATTTGAAGCTACATTAGGTTTCAATAGGCTTTTTTCTACCTAGTATAACTCTATCTACGGTAATCAATTTTTATTACCAATTAACGATCTACCAGAAGCAATAATATTAATAATGATCTTATATACCGTTGGCGCACAGTATAAAGGATATTACCCGTAAATATGATTGTATTACTCGCAATTATCGACTAAGTATATCTTTTATAAAGAAATCATTAAAGATTTAATTTCCTTTTAAGAAATTTTCCCAATTTGAACTTTGTTCTCTCAATTTTCGATATTGCGACGACCCTTTCATCAAACTGTTTTCTAATTCGAAATGCGGATGTTGTAATTTGATCGCAGATGCTTTCGTTGTTAAAAACTGTATGCACCAACATAAAACGAAATACATATGGATCTGGACTTTTTGCTCACGCATGATACCGAGGTCGTCGCGTCGCGAGTGGAAGTGCTACTATAAATATTACTGGTGCTTCCGCATTTTTTCATCAGAAATTCTTTTCGTGCTCAAATCAACGGTGGGTTAAATTTTTCTCACGGCAACGCAATCTCGGCGCGTAATCGTAAAAAATGTACTTGCTACTGCAGAGTACAAGGTATAACAGTAGAAGTGCACGTGACTTAAGCATATATGTGTACAAACCAACAACTTTATACATACTTGAACGTATAAGTCAAAAATATTGTAAGAATCATTCAAAGAGCAGAAATTCCGGTTTCGAATACAGAACACTAGGTTTTTGGGACTCGAATAATTCCAGTTAGGATATATGTATCAGGTCATTTTTAATAATTTACTTGACGAAATTTTCTATGTGTTCAATGCAACGATTTTTTTCTTCGACATTGTACAACAGATATTACTTTGAATGAGACCATTAAGGTAATTTGAAAATAGTAATAAATTCTTTATAGTCGTAAATAACCATGCTTTGCACGTAATAGTTCATATAATATTTCGAAAAAAACCATTAGCAAGAAAGTTTTCTTGTCGGAATTTTCTAAGTAAATTGTTCTGTTAGAAAAAGAAGAAGAAGAAGAAGAAGAACCACAGATTACATAGACAGGATCGGATCAGTCAAGACACTGGAATTGTTCGTCAGAGTATAATCTCGAACCTAAAATTGCGAGAATGCTAAAGGGTGAGAATTGACTCCGTGTTGGCATTTACATATATGTATTAATTGTATATACCGCGCGAGACGCGAGGGTAGTGATAACTGAAGCCTGCCGGCCCTGCGAACAAAAAACGATTTTATTATCGCGAAATCATCGCGTCTCGTGCGGATGAAGTGTTAAGCATTCCATGGAATTGATGGAATACTGCGGAAGTGTATGTCGTACAAATGGTAGCCTGCAGTACTCGAGATATTTGTATACAATTTGCAAGATGCGTCGAGTGCAGTGTGTCAGTTAATATAACTGCGCGACATTGTACGTGTTGACAAGGAAGTCCCGTCCTTGTCCTTATAAGTTGTAACGCTCTCGATACATTACCGTTTGGTGGTACTGCTGGTACACTCGTGCAAGAGGTTTATTATAGGATGTCGACCACTGACACAACTTGACAGATAATGTCATAATAATGTAGCTCTGAGTTCGACAAGAAGTCCATACTCTACTTTGTAAGCTGCTTCCTTATCTCCATTCGAGGGTGATTAATCATTTAATAGCTCATCAAGCTGCAACTTGTTTGTCAGTTTCCAATATAAGCCAATAAAATATGTCAAGAAATCCCAATAAAATTTATATACTCAAACTTATGTCAATTTTTATTGTTTCCCGCATTTTATTTCAGGCTTCCGTTTAATTGACTGTAAACTTTAGAAAACTTAAAAGATATTCATTCACAGATATTTTTTTTCAATTAAGTTATACAATTGCACAATGATGTATAATCACCCTTTAAAGTTCATAAAAAATTTCCATTTTAACCAGAAAACGTCAATTAATATTGTAAGTAAGGCCGAACTATTATTTAGGATATATAGATTTCGAAACTTTTTAAACCCGCTACTGCATTCTACTTCTTTGAATTCTATCCCTTGGAATTGTGCAACTCCAAATGGATAAAGTAAAAAGCACACAAATAACAGTAATTAAAAAAATCCCCATTGAGTAACTGAAGGGGTCATCACTCTTAACAACTTAACATCCACTCAGATCGAATCTTGGTTTTTCACTGCAGTAATCTCGGTTCACGGTCTCATTGGTCACTTTAAAAAGATCTTATTTTGTAATGACCCTCATTATGACAGATCAATGGCACCCATATGAACTTTTAATTCCTGCTCTGATTTGTATCGGCACTTTTAAGCTCCCACAACGCCCTTTGTCGGTTGGTCGATTACCCGTTCCGAAACCAATTAAGTAAGTTATTATATACGCACGAGTACGAGCACCCCAAGAAATAAGATAAAACAACCTCCGCGTGCCTCGTGCTTACGTAAATTGCACGACCATTGAGCTTCGCTACTAACAATAAAATTGCGAAAATTGAGAAAATTAACGAAAGTTCTCTTCCTGCCTACCTTTTTTTTAGTCTACAACTTGTAGATAATATATTATTTCAGATAGTTGATCCTGAAGATAGGGAAAATCCTGAAGATGCTGAAGATTACTTCAAGGATGAGGAAGATACTTCAAGGTTTCTTTTTAAGGACGAATCTTTTCATCTTTTCATCAGATTATTCATTATCCATCACTCAACACCATTAAATCCAAAACCAAAATTTCCTCATATGTTTTCAAGATCACAAAATTTATAATTTGTCATGAGTCCAGATTTTATTATTATTTTTTTTTATGTGTTACTCTTTGAAATTTTTCTTTTTGATGGTCACCTTTTTGAACTTTTCCCCCTTTCGAAAGCTTTACCCCCTTAAAAATTTTGTTTGTCCGGCCCGTTAACAATTAAAATTGAAACACCACCTCGCGAACCACCTCGTTTCCTTAATCCCCGTTCACCAACTCCGTAGATCGCGGTATGCTATCAGAATGAAGGTTTTTCTTAAGACCGACGCTTACTTATGGCGCAGCCCCCACCTTATTGAAACGCGACAAGAGCACTTGCTCTTCACCTGGAGAACCCATAGTTCATTCTGAGTTTGTCTGGACATGAAAATCAGCTTGAAACGGTACACTTTCGTTCGCCAGTTTGTCTCGATCGATTCTGAATGTCATTAGTTTCAATCCTTTCAACGTGCACAGAAAGGACAAGATTTTCATGAGAAAATACCTCTGGCCTGCAATGAGAAGCTCCATTATTAGAATGACAATTGAGGAAAATGCAACAATTATACTGTTCTGCTATTTATCTTCGCTCTCAAACTTTTTACAATTTTCAAATAAAAGCTAAGAATACAAATTTAAAGTCACCGCTAAATATATTGTTCTAATGTGTACAGAAACGATATTATCTTGAGAGAATTACACTTGGTGTGAACTATTTGAAACAGAAAATAATTACCAACTATGATTACTGCTAATCATCAACACTAATCCTTACATATTCGCGACTACTACCTTATTAGGAAAAATGAGCATTTCCGGAGGTTTTTGAAGGAAGTTACATAACACGAGATAAAAGTTACTTTTCTCATGGTAAATATTATAGTCAGCAAACCAATAATATGACTCATCAAATTCAAAAGCTCCCGTTTTTTATTATCTTAAGGCAATTGCTGCTTTGTTTCAATTATACATTCAATCTGCAACCTAGAAATGAAATTTTTCTATACTTTCACAAATGACTTGCCAAGAGTGAAGAGCAAGACTACGTTAAAGATAGCAAATGATGAAAAATCTTTAATATGGAGGTATTGTTTAGCAAAGTGGAGTATACGCTTTTATTATTTGTTTGCTGTTCATCAGTATTCCAAGGCCAGATGTCACTCTACATATTTAGCCCCAGGTTGTGTATAATATTCATTATTCAAGTATAAATAACAAGCAATGATTAGCATAACTGTCATCTTCAGCGATGGTTCCTTAGATTTTAGTTAGTATAAGCACAATCTCAATGAGATTTCCTGCAATTTCCATCATAGCGCGAGACGTGTTCAGAACATGTGGCATTTTCAATAAAATAGGTGAATGACGTTTGTTACTTATATCGTTCACGACACCGTGGATATAGTGGCATGATGAGGGTATTGGCTGATTCTCTCCTGTCAATCGTTATATATATATATAAATATAGACGGCATGCATGAGCTTAGAAGGAACGTATTCACTTATCATCATCGTATATTCCAGATATTTCTAATTGCTCTGCTTTTAATCAAGTTCCTTCCAACAACTCACAATCATTAGCGATATTTTTCAAGCAACTAATGGATTAATGAGTACTTATTTTGTCTGAATCAATTACCGTTTTTTTGCGGTCGCTTTCATATTTTGAAAATTTCACGCATGACATGGTGATTAATGAAGCTAAAAACAAATTATTAGCTCATTATCCAGAAGTGATCAAGTAAAGGTATCACTGCACTTAATAAAAATAATTTACATTAACGTTCTATTAAGGTAAAAGTCCCCATAACTGGCCGTTTTGTTTCATATGGGGACGACCTGATGGGGTCTTGCCCAGTTTTTCCTTATAGTTCTAATGTTGTTCTGATCTGGAAATCTGGAAAGGAGCCCACAAGGGCTCCTTTCCAGAATTGCGTGCTGCAATTCTATGTTTAACTGCAAAATCTCTCTTACAATGCAAGCTCCTTTATTAGGTAATTGTATCATGACATTGCAAAGGTCAGGAAGAAAACTACGGCAGCAGATCAGAAGAAAACGTGCTGCGGAGATTCCTAAGTTTGACCTTATCAATATTTTATGAAGATTTTAAAAAGTTAATACAGTTTTGCAATATATCTAGTGATATCTCCTCATGTCCAGCTACAATCTCCTTAACCCAGTTAACTATGTGGAGGCAAGGATGATCTAATGTATAGATTGCGTGCTACAAAATGAGTTCTAAGGATCTAGAGTCTGGTTAAGTACGCGTTTACCCACAAACATAAAAGCCACCTGTCTACTATTTAATGGAAAGTCACTCGTACTTTTGCACCGCAGCATTTCAACTAACTTTATGCAATTTTTATTTCCAGCCCTTTATCACTTTACTGTATTATTATTATGCACTATGCATCTCTTGTACAGAGATAAGCTACACACAGAGAAAACTCAATAGTCAAACTGATCATCTGAAGTGTCAACTACAGGACAGGCTTCTAAGATAGTCATTCAAAAATATTGGAAAATACAGAGAAAATGTAGAGAAAATGCGTAAAAAAATTAAAAAATAAGGATGATAATGAAATAGTGAGAGAAAGATACCATTCCTACTATAAATATACACTATCCAACAGGAAATCATGATTCTAGAGACTGATTTGTCCTGGCGGGTCTAATTATCTTTAATTGAATATACTTACTACATGCCTCGGGTAAAAGAGATCAAATATAATTCAAGTTTTCAGCGAAAGAGCTTCTCCTCTTTAGATTAATCAGGCACTACGTAACTTATAATTAAAAAAAATGATAATAGTGACATGAAAATGATTTTCAGTGTACGAAGTACATGTTAACTTGATTGACAGATCCTTTCGTCTTTTTACGATTAAAGAAAGTTAAGACAAAAGCTATTTATTTCGCTTTTTTTTTACTTACTTCAGGAAATAGAAACGATTGTTTTTTCACAATTCCCACATTTTTGCTTATCATTTGTGTCAATACGTAATTCCTATATATATATACAATCAAGCGTGCGTGATAGATGAGGAGAGATTTTACTAATAAATTACAGACTTATTGAAAGCAGTAACCGCGTAAATCAATATGCAAATCGGGATGTCTTTAGAATTTTATATCACATATATCCCGATTAGAAAAGTAAAATCTTCAAGATTCAAATTTGTATGTTTTTATAGTTCGCGAAAAAAGAGAAAAAAACAGCCTTTCTCCTTAAAATTCGTAACTCATGAAAATAAATCGTAACAGTAAGAGATTCTTGTTTTCATTCAACATTTACAAGAATAGAACCCAGAAAAATTGTATAATAACAGAACCTCGAGAACGAACGCTTTGTTTGCGACACAATTAAGCCTATTAATTAAAAAGTCTGGCAAGGTTTTAGAAGACGCGTGGGAACGGTAAAAAGAAGCAACAATTAGTGTAAGACATTAGCATAAAAATACACTCGCTTAACGGAATGTATAATAAAGCCCGATCGTCTGAACATGTCAAACGAGAAGTTAATCACGAATATTGTATCCATCGAGCTTTATTTTGTGTCATTACAACTAGCAAACTATATACAAGAATACATTACTATACATTATACTAATAAAGTCATTCACACTGCAGCTTCCATTTTGATACTTAGTATGCTTCTACATCAGATTAATGCTTTTTTGACTCGGGTAAGAAATCACGTACTGTTATGGGACCTCATGCTCTGCAGTGATATAATCAAAGCTATTCGGAAGACGCATCATGTCAGGTGGTTATCCTTTAATCTACGTCGACACCAGGAAAACAAAATGCAGTGAGTAGTTTACACGAGTTTAATTGTAACGGGTTTATATTTAAGTACTTTTAACGAGACTATAATTAATATGAAAGTGTATAACTGGATTTTTACTAATGGTCAAAAAAGGGAAGGAAATATGATAACAGAGCGAGTGAATTAAAGAGATAAGCTTTAAATTTTAACTCATTCTACAAACAATGTGAATTAATCTATCCTTAATAATCTTCTTTCAGAGAAAAATTATGAAGAGAGAGTTATAAAGAAGAAGTATGAATATTTTTACAATAATATACGCATTTCCGGGTAGTGAAAGGCGTTTCTGAAAAAACGACTGTGATCTTAATTTATAAGACGTGTAAATCTGCCTTTTAGTAGACCATTACTGCATCCTGCTCTTTGCAGGCTCATTACTATGGTTTACAGCCAATTCAATAAAATTGAATGTCTCTATATTATTTATTAAATTTTTAGAAACTTTACTCATTCTGTTACACTTTTAACATTGTTTCTATATAAGTCGTCGTCATATACTATATGTTGAAGCTTTAAATCAATGTTGGACTTTCTCTGCACGATTGATAGACAACCTTTATTACCTTGCAAAATTAAATGAAATTTCATGCTTGGGGGCATTTCTAGATATCATAAAAAACAGACAAGAGAAAGAGTGTCCGTTTATAAATCGCTTTTGTTTAGAATTTTAATGATGTCTCTAACTTGCACCTCCGCGTTATCTTCACTCAAAAAAAAGTTAGTTACTATATATATCCTTTTGATTGAAAAATTTCTAGCTATGTAATCACAAATTCTTTTTAATGTGAATAGAAAAAATCTAATACCTTCTCTGATGAGAATGTAAAAAAAAGATTTCATGGAATTTCTTAAGACATTTCAGTGAATTTTGAAACATTTTAAAAAAGCTTTTGAGTATACTTGATGAAAATGAAGGATGCATGGGATATCATCGAAAATAATAATAATTTTTTATTCGTCTTAATGAACACCATCTTTTATGGTTGCAAAATCGCAGTATTTGTAGGTCAGTCGGCTTCTGTGTTTTTACAATATAGGATAAAATCGCCGATCGATTCACAATTTCGCATGCGGTTTGGCACCAAAGGCATTGATCAGACATGACCACTGTGACGAATTAACTCGTTCGCGTGCGCATCTTGTTCTTAATTACTTGTTTATAGAACCCAAATCAAAATACGAATCGCATGAATATCGATTTCATTTATCCTGTCATGATAGGCCCTCCAGGACTTTCTCCTTTTCAGATATTTTTGCATTCCATTTATTCTCTTCGGGGGCAAAATGCTTTCTCATTCGTTCATTCTTTTACGGATGATGGACTCGTGATGAGTTTCCGTTGATTCTAAAAAATATTTCATTTCATCTGGCCGATCAATTTTTGATGAACAAATATATGCTTTTTGTTTCTGTAAAAAATTACTCGTTTAGATTCGTATAATATTAGTTTCTGTATTTTTTTTAGCCCTTCTCTGAAGACTTTTTTTTGGCGCAAACGTTAGATAGAAAACTTATCATTCAAACGTTACTACGAAATAGGCAATATCTATTCGTACCGAAAAAATTCGACTACATACATGTTTTCACATCTGAGTACAAATAGCCGACCCCCTTTCCATTTATAATTTATTGTTCGCTTCGAAAGCGGTTTTTACATTGTGTTTTGCAAGTTGCAGCAATTGTAGCACACCCCCAATTTCATGTTTTAACACGTTTATAACCTCGCAAGTGCAGTAGCCTGATTCTTGGAATTCTTAAGCGAGACATAACTTTCTTCAGGTGCGAAACACCTTCGACAGATTCACCATGAAATTAAATAAAACAAAATAATTTCAAACAAATTTCATCGACGATGCTTCTTATGGTGAAATTTAGTGTAATTAACTTCACGATGTGAAAACCAGGTCACAAAAAAATAAGTTTTTGTTTTTTAGCATTGTACATTGCAATATGTAGTAATTATTTTATATGACCTTTGAACGGTTTAATTCGCGAGAAAAAGTTAGAAAAAAATATTTCTGTGCTGCTGTAAATACCATAAATTTTCAGATGCAAAATCATGGATATTTTTAAAAATCTTTAACCATATCTGTCAGTCGGTCAATCTTGTCCCACCAGGCATTGAGCCACCTGTGCAGTGCAGCAGCAATAAGTGGCCTTGCTCAAGCACGTGTACAAATAACAAGGAACATTGATTTATTAATCGAATAAATATATATTTTCAAAAGACATCCTTATCTCCGTTTCATCAAAGAAACAAATTAAATATTTGATTCTCTTTGATGTTCGCAGACGTACTAGATAATTGAAGATAACTTTTACATTTATAAAGTTATTTGCTTTAAAGTTTGAAATATACCAGCAGTATTATTTAATTTTTTTATATTGAAAAATTCATCTTTTCGTATGTTTAAACGCTTGAATTTTGAGTGATTAGCGATTATAGATCATAAGAGAAATGTATTAATGGTGAGAAAATGTCTAAATCGTCTACTGGTTGTGGTCTGTAGCTATAAAAAACTGAATCAATCGTTGATTCACCGTGATCCAGGTGTACTACTGTACTCGCGATCAAGATCAACGATTAGTGCAACCATCCTCTCGAATTGGTAATTTTGCGAGACTGTAATCCAGACCGGAAACATATAATCTATCATTACGACTAACTACTCCTTTATTTAATGGAGGGTCTGCTGTAAACACATCTAGATACCAATGACACATATATGGTTCAATTTTTTGCACTAATACTAGATAATTTTCCAATCTATAATAATATAACCGTCTTTTATATTTTCACAAATAATTATAAGTATGGAAAATGTTGAGAATTCCCTATTTTTACCGATGTTTAAGGTGCGAGAACGGGAATACCAATGTAAGAATGGTATACTAATAAGATATTACTTATATATTCCATTAGGAATACACTTAGGACCATAATTATTAGTCAAAAAACGAACAAATTTTTTTCTTTTCCTTAAAAGCCAAAATGTCGTAAGTGCAGCAAAAGCCTAAAATTAGTACGATAACGGGTCCTAAAAAGAATGTTCTAAAAATAAAATCTGGATTCTAATAAAATTGTCGGCACGTGATGAAACAATGTTGGATGGTTTCCGATCTAGTGGGTATCGATTCCTTGGAATGATGAAAAAAACTCTATAGTAATTCCATCTCGCTTTCCATCGAGATCCACCCACCCAACGTGTAACGTCTAACGGGTAATCAACGAATGACTTGGAATGACTTGGAATGACTAGGCCAGACATAAAAAAGTGCCTACTTTCAAAATATGGCCGTGCGAATGAGAATTTTAAGTGTGAGTGTAACTACATTCATGACCTATGCCTAAAACAAGATAGAATCTTCTGATGGATGGTCAACTAACTAAGTAAAAACGGGATTCGCGTCATATATGAGAGGTGTTTACTATCGCAAAAACGGAAACACATGATAAAAAAGTGTAACGTGAGAAACGACCTTGCTAAATATTTAATTCTTTAATGTAGGTATTAATTAATTAATTAAACTTTTAATACATTTTTTCATTTTTAATTTAAATATTTTTGGTATCGAGAAAGTACCAGAATGAACGGAAATCAGAATTCTCTATAAGCAAGGACGCAAAAAAATATGAGGGTAAAAAGTCAATACAGAGATATAATACGGGAATAGTTATGTTATTTTTGCAACGGCAATGAGCCGTAAGATCTACATTAAAAAGCGATCAGCTGTCACTTCTTCAACAACAATTAACCCATTTCTCGTTTATAAGCGTTTCTATTTCTCTTTGTCAGCCGCACACTTCTTCACATCTAACTCCTTCTGCAATGGGTATATAACTAAATAGACTTTTGGTTTAATAATCGAGTTTCACTCAACTGAACTTCAAATTTAAACACATACATATTATTCTTTATACGAACTAGTACCTATACTTTAGCTTCTGATGCATTCAATTTCAAAATACCATAAATCACATTCAATTTTATCACGCTCCACTGATTCGATGAAAGAGCGTATAAAAGATGCATAAAATAACCTAAGTAGTTCAATAAACCACTCATGTAAAAATAAAATTGATTTTATTGAAAAAAAAAATTAAATCGATAGTTATTTACTCTATATCGTGATTAATAAAAAATATATGATTTATTAGGAAAATTATAACCCTGCGCAGCCTGACTTGGACGATTTCATCCCAAGGGAAATTTCACTTGGGAAATGTTCGTTCAGATACCAATTATGTTGCGATGATTAATATGCGATTATACATATTTAATAATTGGAACTTTTTATATAAAATTAATGTATGGTTATAATATTTATTTTAAAAATCTTGATTTGTGTGACGGATCCTTGCCGTTTCTTTCAATGGGGTCAAAAGTTTCCTAATTAACTTAGGGAATATCCTCCTTGTAATGAGCATTATAAACGTGAAACGGAAGACATTCGTATAAAGAACAATGAAAATAAAACGAATCAGGAATGAAAAGGATTCAGAAATGTATATCTAAGAAGTATATCCTAATCCGAAAATAATTACGCATCTGAAGTTTATTCCGTCTAAAGTTTGAATTATTCTTGAATTTCGCCGATTTTCACCAAATCACTGAACAATAACCGTGAGATTAGGAGGATGTATAAATTTTAAGAAACTATTTAGAGCGTGAGTACTAAAAATGCCTACATACTTCCGTAATGTTATAAAAATGTGAGTATATATAAGAAACTCATATGCAGCAGATTATAAGTAAACTCTGCATACCGAACTCACAGATAATAAATTTTAAATAACTTATAAGAGACAAACCGACTTTTATTTTCTTAAATTCATTTTCATCATTTCAAAAAGATTATATTTATCATGGCAGCGCGATTAGAAAATAATTGAGAAAGACCGTAGGACATTCGTGTATACATTCATTATTGTTTGAATACACCGAACAAAAAATTGAATGCGTGCAAGACAGTAATGTGCTACTGTCGATTTACCAGGGTTAATTACTACCCCGTGTAATCGGCGTGCACGCCCGTCAATTGGCAAATTACCCAATTAGAAGGCTCACTAAAGTGCTAATTCGTTCCTTGAACAAAACAACAATAGATAATTGACGACGTTGAAGATAGAGAATCGGGAAGGTGTAACGGCGTTTTACTACAGATCTTTTACTATAATATTATAAAAGTTGCTGACAGTTTCGCTCCGGTTATCAGTACTTCATCAGAAATACTCTATATGTCTCTATATCTACATTTAATTTCTGTTTTTCTGCACCAACAATTAAGATACATATCTTATATAATTTCTTTAATACTAAACACTTATGTCAAAACATCTAATATATTATTATATATTGTTGTAGAGAACATACACATAATTTGCAGATTCAAATCCTTTGAAATTTCAAGGCCGAGTTTAAATGTACGTTAGAGTTACTTGTACGGAAAAGTCTGTACGCATTGATACTTCCAAGTTTAAATAATAAGGTATTCAAATATCATAAAAGTGTTTAGCTTAAGATTATTCTATTACGCACATTGTATTTAAATAAGATTTCACACAAGCTACATTCGCGTTACCAAGGAAGTGTGAAAATGAAAGAACGAACGTGCAATTTCACACGCCGTATTCCTTCCAAAAGGCTTTGGTAAGTTAAAGTCCTACGATGACTACTGTCTTATACGATTTGATCTTTGCATATAAATCATTAGTATATAATTCCCAATTATATTCTCCTGCTTCATTGTGCTTCAGTAATTGTTCTTAATAAGTTCACCCTGCAGTAGCCGATGCAATCGAGTAATTTTATTCTCGGTAGCCGTTTAATTTGGTAAAATAATTCATAGTTTCATTGTCAAGGTATCTTCACATTCATCTTTATTGCTACAGACGTATCCGGGATAGTTAATTATTTTAAAGAATTAATTGCACAATTGAAATTCAGTATAGAATAAAGGATATAATAATACAATGCTAGTTATTGATCGCCCCCCGCAATGCCCCAATGATTGGTTATTTACTTTACTTTAAAGTATCCAGAGAAGGTTCCGGGGATTCTATAACTTATGAGAAAGCTAATATTAGGAATGTAAATATGGAGTTTAAGGATATATTCAGTTGAAGGACTCATCACATTCGAAGAAAAGCCCTTGAAAGATAAAAAGAGGTACATACATATTTGAAATCTTCAGTCAAATAAAAGAAATTCAACATTTTATGTGTTAGCTGGCGCGTCATAAATTACAGTCTGGAAAATAAAATTAAACATAAAAATTGGTCTTAGTTAGAAAATGTAGAAAATTTCATCTGATAATTGTTAATGATTCTTGGATACTAAAAATAGATATTTATATTTTAAATAATCTTCATTAGATAATTTTAGAAATTTATATATTACAATGTAAGTGTAAATGTAGGTACTGGAAGGACATCTGAAGGCGGTTTCTAAGTTACCAACAGTGTTCTTCATGTTACCAACTGTTAGTCTATCCTAATGGTAAATGATAGAACTTGGCTCAAAAATTCAAATTTATAACAATAGATGCCACTAAAAAGTCTTCGAGTTGTTAAAATGAATATATTTAAATAATTATTATTTAAAAGAAAAAACGCTTCTATCAATTAATCACTCTTTTTTCTAATTCAATAATATTTCTAATTCTTCACCTTGCTTGATGAAATCTTCAGTTGCTACAGTTGCCCTTAATAATTATTAACAATTACTGGCTTATTTCCTTTTTTACAAATGTATAAAATCGATTTAGGTACTTCTCGGAAAAAACTATATATCTTCGATTGACGTTGAGTGCGCGTAAAAAATGAAATATGTGACGATACGGTGAAAACAAATTACAAAAGGGCAGCATATAGGAGCAGATTTCTGTCTCTTAATGATCTCTGTATCACCTGATATGTTATTCCAAAAACTTTTTTAAATTTCGAATCATCTGTAGTTCTGCCCGCATCTTTGAAATGTTGCCCCATTATATTATTGATGAGTGCACAAAAATGAAATCATCTAATATAAATATATTAAAAAAGTAAAATTCTTTATAAAAAAGATGGTATAATTGTTTTTATTTGACTAAATAAAGAAACGAATTTGAATACTTAATGAGGTGCTGCTGGCCACAGAGGCAGGTAGAGTTCGTATAATATTCACTTTAAAATTTCATCGGAAGGCACTACAGGCTTGGGGATCATTTATAATCATTCCCTGTTGTATCTGACAGGTCCGGGACGATCCTGGTTCCCGGAAGGATCCATAAGATGAGTAGAGGCGAGAGCCGAGAACGGGAGTGTAAAGCCAGCGTTCAATGCACGACAAAGAGCCAGGGCCAACGCGAGAATGCAGCCTCGCAAGTAATTCGCGGAAAAGGCCACTGTAAATTTCGTTCAACCCTCCACACCCGTATTGAGGGAGAAAGAGGAAGACAGACGAAAGAGAATTACGCAAAGTTGAGTTACTGCAGCCGACCATATACTCTCATTCGCAAACCAGTCATACATTCAAATGAGTTGACTCTCATCCTTTGATTCTACAGTGGGTATAATCACAAAGGAAATAATCTTACTGTATTCTGTCAAGAAAAGTGAATATTCTTAATTCAGCAATAAATTATAGTATAGAAGGCATTTATTTAATGAGGAGCGGCGTGAATTTTTCAAACAAATGAACCTTATGTCGTATAAATTTACCCCTAATATCCTATGTATATGAATAGCATGTACGTCGTTAACATGGTCAACACGCATGACCCTAATTTCATTACTACGAAGCCGACACGTTTGATTTCCACGTAAAGGACCCGTCGATGTTCGCATTTAGGTTTAATAATTCAAACATTAAAGTCACGCCACCTTTTATCCATTTTTCCTTAGTGTAGCTGCCACGCGCCTTTTTTCAAACTACCCCTCGTATACTTGGAATAAGGGGTGCTCAGTACATGTACCGCCTTGTGAAATTACAGGCTACCTAAATACCTAACTACTCTGCATATCACCCTTAACTATCCTATAAAAAATACCACGCAACGAACAGTGATACCATTTTTGTCGTATATCACTTGGAAAAGGGAACTTGAACACACGCGAGATATAAATTTACGAGAAGAAGTCCAGTGTATAATCATTTTTTCGAACAGTTTCTTTTCGATTCAGTTTGTTCCTTTTTTTTGGCAAAAACTCAGGATCTATAATATAATTACGTAAGTTAATGGAGTACGAGAGTCGAGACAAAGTGTTTGCTGAGGCATTGAATTAATAATTTACGGTCCGATTGCGATTGCAATACCGTACATGATGATAGAGGCTTTACATGAATTAAGTCTGTGATATTAGAACAATTCTAGGAAATTCTGCTTCCTTGCACAAGATTTCTCTTTTATTTGGTGCTTCGTGCAGAAAATTTCCTTCCCTGTACAGGAAAGTATTCAATACGTATTCAAATGAAACACCGGCGTTGAAGCCGAGGGCTGCAAATGAATAAAAAGCGATAGATTATCATGTGATTCTCAGTACTGAGGGTAAAAAGAATTAAAATGATGTAATCGGACTTCTTGCAAAATGGGAAATCGATATGAAAAGATAATTAAGATACAATTTTATTATATCCTAGCAACTTATTTCCTTATAAATAATTATTAAAGTCCCTGACCCAACACGGAATGAAAATGATAGGAAATTAATTAATTGACAAATAAGGAAATCTGAGAATTACAATTCGATAAATTAAGGAAGTGATGAAGGATATGTATTAAGTGGGATTTAGACATCTCGAGAAAAAAAAAATATCTTCCAAGGCCGACGATCAGAATATAAGCTAACAATCCAATAAGAATCAACTCATTTTCACACATTGTTAATAGCAAATGAATCACAACTTGGCGCTTTTGGTTGGAAGAAACATGTCCAAGAAACGTGCTTAGCGAAGATTTACAGTTCTTTATCTCAAGCTAAATAGAACCTCGCGCTTGCTCTTCTTGGCCCCTGCCTTACAAACTAAAATTTCATTACGTTCAGGATGATACCAATATATGTTCAATGTTCAGCTTCATTACTGACAAAAAAAACGATGAAATTACGAGGAAACCATTAAACATATTTTCGATAAGATAACACATTATCAAACCATTATATGTACATACTTTGTAATAAGCACATATTTTACAGTAAAAACGGCCCCTATGTTTCACTTCGCAATGTATGTTATTTGTCCACATATACATACACTTTCAAATTTCGTTAACGCATTTGATATATTTCGAATGTTTAACATAATTTTTACATGCTAATTAAAACCAGTGTTCGGTGCAATGTTTATTTTTTATGCAGACAGCCATATGTTATCTGACGTGAAACCGAATCCGTTAAACGGATGCTAACCTGTAAAATTAGTTCCTGATAACGAATCTTAAACACTTCGAGGTCAAATAACCACGTTACATGATATACATATATCTGTGTATGTACTAATTGTGATCTATATTATATGTCATAAAATGTCCAAGATAAGATTAAAAATTCTTAGACATAGCAATTTCTCATTTTTCGTGAATAAATATTTCAGTTGCTATTTCATTTCCATTTTATTGCTCTTTAATTCCCTAATTCATTCAAATTACTTTTACTATACTTTTTAATTTCAAGAGATCATCGATGAAATAAATGTTCGAGACATTTCTTTTGTACCAAGTTTTTTTTTTATCAAGGGGAGAAGAATTTTTGAAACATGTCTAACAAGTGAACAAAGGAGATAAAGAAATAGAAGAGGGAATTTGCGTGGGAGGGTCAACGTCGAATCTGACGTTACCACAGACAATCTGGCAGGCGACAATATTTCTTTTTAGCGTCATTTGGCATGCCAGAGACAACGTATCAAGAAACACATATATATATTTTCTCGAGAAAATTTTGAAAATCATTTGGTCAGACTTTATCCGAAAATAGGGGGCACCAGAATGGTCAATCCAGCTTCTTCCAATGCTGCTAATATTATTTTTAACTGTCATTACCACTCATACCAAATCGTCTACGAATCGTTGCTTGCGTAATAGACGTTTACCGTCTGTCAGAATCAGACGCGTTTCAACTGAAAAATAATATATGTTTATGAAGGTTTAAACATCGCTTGTAATTAGATTTATTTTTCCTAGAAAATTCAGAATTCTCGTGCCAGATATGATGAGAACAAAGATATGACCTTTAGTTAATGAGAAGGTATTTTTACATCTATGTTATACTCGCAAAGGAAGCCAGATATTAATTATATATATAAATTGTTTATATATGTAATTTAAAAACTCATATAACGTTCATTCTTTGTTGAAACCGCCCACGTGAAATAGATTGTATAAAAACGTAGAGAGATTATAAGCTTCGATGCCTTAATGGGTTTTTTCCTTGACCTACCTTATAGACTCACTTACAGTATATTGTTACTCACTTTTAATTAATGGGACACTTAATTGGATAGTAGATCTTTTTAAAGCACTTTAACTTAAACATTTGAGGCTTTTTATTTGCGATTACAATTCAAAGAAATATGTAATAAAAACATTTTACACATAGAAAGTATATGTATGCTTTTCTTCAGAATTTTCACTTCTAATAATAAATGTTATATAAACATGAATTTTGTATGCTTGTTAAACAAGTAAGTCATTGTCATTTCTTCGCAAGTATTTGTTTTCGGAAATTCCACATATATTAATCATGATTTCCACAATGAGAAGATTATATATATACTATCGGAATATTGTTTAGGTTTTGATCTATAAGTTATACAATCCCAAGAGCATCTCAAAGAAAGTATTGATTACAGCCTTGATGCATTCGAAGCCAAGCAAATAACAATCGGAATTGGGCAATTAATCGATTGTTTACCGGCGGAAAGATTTGCTGTTTGGCATGTGTGCGTTCCAGATTAAGTTTGACGATGCAGGCCCGTATAGAGTGTCACTTATATAGTTGTCATCCGTGACTGAATTAACCTGTGCCTGCGTAGAGGCTTCCAAGAAGTATTCAAGATCGGATCGAAATAGTACAACTGTCAACAGTTCGCGGAAATTCACGACTTTGAGGCCGATGCGACTACTACCTGTACTCTTGTCACACAGCTCTTGTCGCGAATGTTATTGCGTATAGATGTTTAACGCAATCGCATCAACGACCGTATGATTGCGTATGGACATTGTCGTGAGCAAATGCTAGACTGGTGGATCAGCTGCCTCGAATTACGGGCCAAAAGATTGGATTGCGTGTTTCCTATACGCGGAAGCGCTAAAATAGAGCCACTTTCAAAAAACTGGACCGACTTGAAACATTTGTCTTTACGAAATTGACGAAAATTTATAAAATTGTTCCTATCTTAAAAAATTGATATTATCTTTTCATTCATTGATATACATATATATTTATGATAATAGTAATAAATCATCACGATAATCAATGAATGTGAAATAAAGATCTCTGTAATGAATTTCACAAAGGCACAAAACATTCTGTAAACAATTCACGGAAGTTTCAGATCAATTTACGTTTCCTGCTGTCTATATATACATAAAAGTGGAGGCTTCGGATGTTTAAGAAATTATGTAACTTTTAAATTCAACGAAGAAATCTGCGAAAAGATTAAAAGTCTCTAATCTAGCTATTGTTGCGTTTTTTCAATTTTTTTTATAGAATATGAAGTTATCATTGCAAGGGCAACGAACATTTCCTTTCCGAAAAAGATATCTGGCACCCTCATGACAGATTATAAGCATGAACCGACAGGAAATACATGATATTCTTGTCACGAGTGACAAAAGTGATATACATATCGCACTTTTCGTATCCTTTTACTTGATTAGACAAACGCCTGTGGAGGAAAGTGTGGTGAATGTATAAGGCGACAAGTGCAGCAAAGTGTTGACAAACCAACGCATGCAGTGACAATCACCTTAACGAGTTCCAGAAAGGAATCTTGTTGATTTAAGTTATGATGAGGTTATAGAGTTTCACATGCTGCATTCTCCAACTGTAATTCAACATCTACCTTTCCGTCTTAATCCATTCATAATTTCATTAATAAACTCTGATAAAACGTTGTTGACACTTTTGCAGCTCTCATTACTATAAACAACGGGGACGAAAGGAAGAGACTATATTTTTCGTGTTGCTTTCCGAGTAGAGGGTCTTCCAGAAATTCGACAACAGTTTGCTGGACATGGTGGTCTTACCTACCGGTAATTGAAATCTCTCTCGAGCGGAGTAGGTCGAGACAAAAAATTAATTATCGCAGTTCGTGGAATTTAAAAGAATACATTACGCCTTATACGTTCACTGTACCCAGTATTCTTTCACCGAAGATATTCTCGACTCGATCCTACGGCTGAAGTATTAAAGTATTGAAAATCAATTGAATATTTAAATTGACTATTCGAAAAAGTCTTTTCAAACAGGAAATCTACTTCCCGCATCAAAAATAAGATCAAGGACAATTTTCTGGATTTTATTTTCACTTCCCCGACACTTCCCGAATTTCCTTCAATTTCCACAGAGGAGATACCCTGTTGACAACAATTTCAGTAGTTAAAATGGATTGTTAAAGCGGTCCAGGGGGTTTTCCAAGATGCCTAGGCCTCTTTTCGTAAACCAGGGGTCGTGAGTTCAAACCTCACAAGAGGCATATGTATTTTCTTTTTTCTCGGGTCTCTGAACTTTGGACTCTACTTGAACAAAAGTCAGAAAAAATATTGCCTGGGAGACTTTAAAAAGAAACTAGCTTATGTAAGACATTAATCTTAAAAAAAAATTCTTCATAAAATGTCAAGAGGCATTTAGTTTTTCCTTATATTCAATATATATCCATATATTCAATTTTCTCGGAAATACTTATAAATTTCTGAGAAATTTACAATATCTTTATTATAGTTCTTTATACCTCAAGAATATAAAGGGAATTTCGCAGTCCAACTAGAAATAATACATTCATTACATTTATATTTATTGTAACAGCGTCATAAATTTGTCACGGTCAATTGCTATACGAGGTATATACATATACCAGCACGAGATTCTCATTGCAATTTAAATTCGTGAATTCAGATAATGAGCGACTTCATAGAATGAATGATTTTTTTACCATGTTTGGCGCGAGGCAAGAGAAGCCTCTCATTTCGCAGAAGTGACTCTTTTTGATGTACATGCAAACTGAATCGAGCGTGACTTATTGCGATTGTACCGCGAACCGATCGGTTTCGTCGCCCGAAGGATCCTTCCCGTGATTCTCGGGACTCGATGCATATAAGCCCTGCGTGAAAAAGATTTAGTATATAGGTATATGCAGTCGACGTCACGGACGTAAAATTACAATTTTATGCACCCGTGTCTGCAAATTCGAGTTACATTGAAATCTAATTTATTGTTCTTTATAGAATGTAATAAAAATGGTATTCATTTTTTGTTAATGAAAAAAGCATAAGATACTGCCAGTGATCCGACAATATAAGTATATTTCAGACACTGGCTTTCCCAAACACTCCCAGGAAGGGATGTGGAAACCCACCCTCTTTCTTGTCAGTTTCCTGAAAATGTTTATCTTCTTTATACATATATGTATTCTCAATCTCCATGCGTGTCCAACCACCGTTGTTTATAGTTATACCTTCCCCATATCCTCATCCTTTTTTCTCTCCCCTACCCTTAATTTTTTTTTCTCAAAGTCGAAAAGAGGCTTTCGACAAACTAAATTGCATCCGCAGATGTGCCGGCATCAGGGCCCCAGACGCAGTTGGACGCAATATGCCGTGAATTTCCAAGAAGGTGTTCCATAAATAGCGCGTATAAAGATCCATCCACACCGCGTGGTGGGCTACCTGGAATCGTGGAGTCATATGTACTTCCAAAAGACGAAAAGACTACCATTTGGCATATCGTTATGACAACACGCGCGGATTTAAAATTTTAAATTCTTGATGCGCCACTGGCGACAATCTCGCAAGCGCGATCTGAATTTCAATCAGACACTTCCCAGAGATGATATTTTTGCTTCGTCGTCTTTTTCTTCTAAATAATAGAGACCGGATTCACGGTCGACGTGGCGACATTATCGCTTCTTTTGTTCCTGGATTTCGAGGTAATTGGTAATTGCCCGCCAGCAGTGCACGTGGTGGAGTTCGATATAGTGGAAGAGCTTTAAGTTTAAGATTCCTTTTAAATCCTTTTTCTCTCGCGGTTGATTCCTGGTGTGTGACTATGCCAAATCAAGAATGAATCATTACTTCTCGAGTTACGTGCCTTTCCATCATATGCTTCTAGGGAAAGACGCTGGTTCGTTTGCTGATGTCTGAGGTCAGGAATTCCTTACATTTCAAAATTCATGATCAATACTGCAAAGAATTCTTTGCAGTACTCAGTAAATGTATACATATCACGTACAGCGAATCTTAAGGATAATCATAATAATTAAGTTAAAGATCATTTTTATATGATGATCCTGAAATACTGTAAGATAAAATAGAAAAATCCTTTTTCTTCTAATCATAATAACAAATTCTCGTTACTTTGCATTTCATTCATATGCGACTAATATAGAACAAACAAGCTCTCTCTTTCACCAGATATCTCAACGTCCATTTGTCCTAATTTACTGCTAATTGCTACAGTTCGAGGATAATAATTATGCAGAATACTGATACGCAATATATCGAGCTCTAACAATTCCCGCATATCACATTCCAGAAAGCGCGTTTCTCCAAAAGTCTTTAAGGCCGCCTGCTATCGGTAACGACTTTCCGGAACTGAATGTGGAAAGAGGGTTGGCTGAACGCATGCATGCATGATGTTCACCATTTTCTCCCCGCATTTATGCGATAGCGGTCGATTCCGACGAAAACGTTTCTCAGAGCATCTGTTGGGGCCAAACCTTTTCAGAGGAATCTTGTTTGTGAAATGAGAAAAGAAGGAATACAGAGTGCCCTGAGTTTAAAGGCCCTCGAACCTGATCATTTGATCACAGCGGTTATTCACTAGAAGTAAATTTTAAAATCAATCCAACAGGGCAAATTTAAGAAACTTAATCCAGGATTTTCTTATGTGCTCAAGTCTTTCATGTTAGGAAAAAAGTATGGCATTTTATATCGTGGGAAAACCAAACATTAAAACTGAAGTAGCTGGTAGCAATTATGATATAAATAATGGTATGGCACAAAGAGAAAATATGAAGTAGGTACCACAAATCCCACCAGTGTTTTACGAAAATAATGTTCGGTAATGTCAAATCTTACAATATAAAATGATGCAGTTGCAGATATTATCGCATATATGCAATATGTTAGTTCCATACGGATATCAGTCGATAGGGTATATATGTAATTCAGAAGGGAGAATGGATATATAGGTTGGATATAAGCGTACAACTTCAGACAATGTCTGGAACCCTGGTACTTTCTGAGAAGACGCGGTCGATGGCTCTTTATCGGGCTTAATTCGACTCGAAGAGTTTTACCCTCTGAAATGTATTATAACCGTATAGTGCATAAGATATGATCGTATTACGGGAAAAAATATGGGGCTACTTATATCATACATCTTTCACGATGAAAAGGTCAATAATGGTGCTTTTCAATATTTCATGACTTCAGAGTTCAATGTACATGACGTATATACATATATACGGGTTAAGAGAGTTCAAAGAACAAGAATCGAATTATGCGTATATCACCATTTCCAATCTCTACAAGGAAAAAATTATTCATCGAAACTTTCCCTGACTCAACTTTTGAATATATTGTTTTCGTATGTTTCATTAACGGTTTTTAAAATCAGAAAAGTATATTTCAAATTTTAATAAACGCATTAATGAAATACATATTATGGAAACTTTGTCCTATCCATGGTCAATGACAACACAATCAAGGAAAATTTCGATAATTAATTTTTTCCGTGATAAGATAATGTGTATTATATGAAACGTCTAACTTCTGGAGACTATTAACTGCACTTGCGGTCTAATTTCCAACTTTCAACCTTCTTGTAGTTGAGAGATAAGAATGAATGGGAAAAGTTTTCTTCTATGCTTTGTGATCTAATAAAGGAAATCTCAAATGCTTCATATTAATTTTAGTATATTAAGAAGATTGTCACAGTTTAAACCTCTTCCCTCAATGCGGTTTCTTTCCTGGCAAACAGACAGGATGCGCGGTCGATGAGATCTTAGAAAACTTAAAGGACCTCCTACGGTTTCCTTGTAAACGATTATAGTATTCAGTCACACGATTTAAGAAAACGATGAACAGTCGCTTGTGATTTCAATTGGACAGTTACTGCAGATATTCTACAGAAAAATGCACAGCTGACGTGTTCACTCTTTTTCTAATGAACTCTACGCAACTTTTAATCGTCCTATTGAATAATTCGCAATTCAGCTCATAGATAACCTTGAACTAAACTTACATCATAGCATTTTTCCTTTCCATCATCAACGTTTCTAAATTTAAAAAATGATTTCTTTCAACAACATCTGGAATTTGAAGCATTTCAAGTATCCTCCTCTCACATAGTTAGCTTTTTTTTACACATAAGAAATCAGGACGGATGATATCACTCGCACTTCCACTGTGGGCAGTCACGATTCTAACGGAACCGATGTCGCGACCTCCACGTTCATTAATTATTTCCTAGCATGGTAAAGTAGCTTCAGAAGCCGAAAGTCACGATACTGCTTCCGGTTCGTCCCGCTCGCTTAACTTTTCTTCGAAATATGTTAGCGGTGCACTATAATGATTTGATTGGATCTCCGTTAATTACTACATATTATGATTACGTGCACGCATTACACGTACCACGCATATATATTGGTTATTGATCGTGGCTACGATCTTCAGTGACGTAATAGTGAGAAAAGAAGATAATCGTGATCTTGCTTTCCAGGAATATTCTATAGGCTGAGGTTGTGCGTGCTTTAATTTTTATTTTGAACGTAAAAGTCAAACTCATTATCACGCTATGCGTTCGTGATGCGTTTTATACTTAGAATTTGGAATATGTAATCGGAATCCTTCAAAGATTAGAAAAATGACCACTTAAGAAGTGATTATCGTTTTAAGAGTCCAATTATAGGCTTTCAATCAATAATAATATTGATAAGAAAATAAATTTGCTGTTATTTCATGTTCTTCCCACTTTCAAAAATGATTTCTCGATTAGTCTAATGGTAAATAAATATGAGCAATTAACTTATCTCGAAATGAATAGTGAGTAATTAATTGAAAAAAGTCAATCCTTAGTCATTCCTTTTTTACAAAGAAAAGTGTTTACAGAAGCAAATAGTGAGTTTTCAGAAAAGTAGATGAATATATGTGGGCCCGACTTCCGAAGCAATTAATGCCGTCACAGAAACGATCGAACAAAATGGTCAGTAATTATAGTCGCGGTGCTCGCCTTTCCCTTTTGCTAGTTGTGAGAATGAGAAATGTTCTAAGAGGAAACAATTATTTAGTTCTATATGAACCTCAAAGCTTTCTCTAGTACTTACATTTATATCTATGCATTTTTTTATATGTCTGTATTTGTAATTCCCAAATATGGGTTTCGGAAAAAACATTGAGATTTTTTTTCAGCTCGGTTTGAGTATCAGGTGCAGATTATTATATATGTATTATCGACTGACAATCTTGATCAAATACTTCAGGACATGCTTCCCGCAGGTTGAATCGTCTTCTAAGAATCACCCAGCTAACCCATTTCGCTTCTTGCATATTAATATCAGATTTATGGATTAAGATATAAAGCATTCATCTTTCGTGACTTTTTATTCTCACGTCATTACTCGCAGAACAACTTTATGCTAACGACTTTACCATTTTTTTGTATGATTTTAAGTGCAAAAGTGAGAAATATTTGTTAGTTCATAATATAAATTTAACTACAGAATAAAAGTTAAGTTTTAATGAAACTCTCACGAATTAAATACAGATATTCCTGGTTGCACTATCTGATATCTACAATTGGATTACGTGCTTGCGAATTAGAAGTCATTCTCAATAATATGTCTATTGTCTACAAAATGAATAGTGGCTAGTGGGTTCCCATCATGAATGATCGAGTCATTCTTCCAGCGAATGCAAAACGTCGACTCACGATAAAGAGAAGGTCGATGAACATCGTGATAAGAGGATTGCTTGAAGGAGGGTCGGAATAATTATCGAGCAATTAGTTGATAAAAATACGTATCGAAAAACAATTTCGGACAAGCATCTGCTATAGGCCCGGTTCTTTTTCCTGTTGTTTCTCGTATATGTATATTATATATAGTAGACTGCAGCTGCCAACTTTTAATCCCCCCTCCGTTTTCAATTCAATTCCCCTGTGGCTTTAATCGTACCTGGGATCAAAGTTCACAGAACTGATGTACACACGGGTCTGACCGTGGTGGGTGTCTTAGTCCAGACTCGTTTCATCGTAGCAGAGAGATATTACGTCTCAAAAATACTAACCCTCATTATAAGGTATAAAGAGCTCTTTGATGATATTCATATTTATAGATTAGTCAGTCTAAAATTGTTGTCGTTTGTTAAAATAAAAACGTTATTCATTTTGGATCATGAATCCAGGTATTGGTTTTTTAAATGAGAGAAAAAAATTTCCTGTGATTTTATCGTTGACCTTTATTATATTCAGAATAATTTTTAAATGAATTTAAGTGCTCAGCTCTAAGAATATTCGCTGCTGAGTCCCTCTTCCGGGTAAAAAGTGACGAGACATGAAGCATGCAAGTTTTGCAACTAAATCGTTAGCGAGAACGCGATGGTATCCCATCCTGAATTTATATTTTCGCATGAGTCAGTATCAAATAGTATCGATCAGCTGATGTTGTTCTTTTTCTCAGAGTACATTGAGACTTAAACCAAAATGTTCTACACGATGTTTTCTCTCGAATATTTATAAAAAACCTCGATTGTATATTTAAGGCGCGTATTTTGCATTTATCTTCGCCATCAGGTCCATTACTGACAAAAATGAATCGGAAAAGATACTTTAATAAAATTAGCATAAAATTACCATAAATTTCAGTAGAATAGTCTGTTCCGGGAAAAAGTGGCTACCTGTAAAAGGCGTAACGTCACGCCTTAATCCACTGCTATAATGGGACTTGGGACGGGAGCCTACCAAAATTCGAAATACGTTATTAATCAAAATTAAGTTAAACTAATAATCACATATTCATGCGAGAAGCATACTGACGTAAGAACGAAAATTAGCACTCGCGTGGTACAAATAAATCTTTCTTACGTAGATCCAGCACTTGATTAAAATTTAAATTCCAGGAGCCATAAAAATATATCAGTATTATAGTTTTTTATCATTTTTTGCGAAAATGTATAATAGAATTTAAATTTATGGTATTTTTAAACTTGCACACATTTTTATTGATAATTAAACTTCCTGAAGACCTGAATGGATTTTCGAGTAGAAATGAATGTCCAATTATATCATTTTCTCGAGCGGAAATTAATTAAACGACAATATCAAGAGGAAAATTCACACCGGAACGAGGTTTTGTAATCAGACAAAAGAAATTTGAAACAATCGACTCTCGGATCTATTGTAATGTTTATATACATATTATACATTGTGTATAGGATGTTCACATTTTTTATCAGCTAGTATTTTCTGCTACTTTAAATATGTGTTGGAAAAATTACAGGTATAACTGAGAGGCCCTGCTGAGTGCTGGCAGCGGATGCGGGATCAATTTGAATAAAGTTCGCCATACACCCCTACGGTTTCCGACTTCTCAGAAATCTGTTAATAAAACCAGGACAGATGCTGGGTATAAAATTATATACAAAAGCGACCCATACAAGGATGCTGCCCTCTCTATAGTGCTGATATTGAAAGAGGTTCCTTCAAGAAAAACCATTTAACAACATAAATTGCCAATAGTAAACGAATTTTGCTCTTCTGTGTGAGAGAGTCTCGTGTCGATTCTAATAATGTCGTCCCAATTTGAGAACTTGGCTTTCCTGAAACTTTTCCTCGTTGAAAACGTCATGCTCAACTTTTGCGTATATCCTGCTATCACTATACCGTTTTCGTCGAACTGACTGCCAAAATAGGCTTCTCAATGACGTCACTCATTTTTAAAATAAAATTAACACGCCGTATTGCATACTCTTCCTAAAGCGTAATTTGCTTTCGTCACGAAGATTGAAGAACTTTTAGTTAATAAAAAATGTACACAATAGAAAATGAAAAGAAAAATGTATTCCAATTGGCCTCCTCTGTACATATAGACGAGTAGATGCTTTAAATTCATGTAAATATAGTCAACGATTTAATAACTGATGATTATAAAAAGTGATTTGTTGATTAAAAGGCAGTTCTCTGTGATTTATATATTAAAGTTGCATGAGCACTTTGAAATATTCATTTTTATATTGTGTGGGTCGTCGCGTGTATAATATGGTTCTAAGAAAATAATAATTTATTATGAAACTTGTAAAATGCAATGTAACTCTAAAGAATTGCAGTTTTTCGTCTATATGTATCTGTTGGAATTCTTGCCCAAGAAAATACTTGCAATTGATAGAAAAGAATAGTTCACAATTGACGGCCTTACCTCGAACTTTTCCGGGAATCGGCATGCGCGTATGACTCGCATTTTTTATGCTATACGTTTTTAAAGTCATAGGTCAAACGAGAGAAAAGGTTAATGGTATGTTATTAATGAATGAAGTGCACTTCAAAGGAGTGAAGACATACCACTATATCCTTAAAGATAGAATTATAATTCTAATCGAAAATAGTTAGCAAAAATGTCATTTTTTCGTTGTATAAAGAATATTTCTTGAGCGTTTACAATTTTGAGTCTTTTTTTGGATATAGATATAGTGGACATTGGAGAGAGATTTATGATCGCTGTAAAAATCTTATGTGTATTCATTGTGGATTTATTTGAGTATTTCAATGTAAAGGCGTTTACTTTTAGAATTTCAAAAGCATTAAACAATTCAAGATATGTAAATTGCACATGACAATGTAAACATACATAGAAAATATACCTCATAATATATATGAAATGGGACGTAATACCTCGTATTTTGAATTGACGACTAGCGCGAATTGAAACGAGCGGATATGAAGTCGTTAAAGTTAAAGTTGGGGTATAAAGCTGGACAATAGTGATTCTCGTTTATGTCACGCTGATGCCCATCGCGTGTACTTACATAAATCGCACAATCATTAGTCTAAAATACAGAGCACGAATAGTGAATTGCAAACCTGTATATAGGGTACAACGCACAATATATAATCTAAAACGTAAAACGTATTTCCATGTTACGATCTATCCTCTTCCACGAGGCACTTTTCTCCTCTATTTTTCCACGATATATTTTTTTTTTTATCACACGCCCCCAACACAAATGTCATCTGTCATATACGATGCATCGCTTTTAACAGTGTGGAGTCGATTAAGTGCTTCGTGGAATGTAACTTCCTCTTATATACGACAAACGTGCTTTGCGTACTATCTCTCGACTGAGGGTCATGATTGTTGTATACAAATGTTGTATACATACATAGTGACCGTGCCGAATCAAAGAAATTTGTTGAAGGAACCGTGAATCAGCAGAGAAACCTTATATGGCCCGGTTGCCAGACGTCCTGAATTTGACGGAAGAGTCCAAGAGAGGCCGGAATATATATCTATCTTATAACGTCAAGAAAGAAAATCGTTGGAGATTTACTTAAAATAGACACACCCGAAATAAAATACTCCCTGTGGAATGGAATTTTAAAATAGACTTACTAGAAATATTCAACATCTGGTCTATTATAGAATTGGAGACATTAAATTCAAGGGAAATATTATATTAACAATTTGTGGCATATAATGACACTGTCTCCAATCCAAAGTGTTTAAATCCAAAGGGACCAGTCTGACAAGGAAATTTGAAAACCTTCCTTATATGAATCAGAGAACATTTGAAAGATTTTTATGCAAACAGTATTTTCTAACTCGTTATACATACATACCAAATTAGGAAAAACTATTTTTCTATAGATTGAAAGGTATCCAATCCTAATGCTACCCACATATATGTATAATTTAAAAAGGATCAAAAAGTAATCACACTAATATTGTAAGTATATTCGCGAGAATTAAGTTTTAAACATTTCAAAACATTTAAATGATTCGAAAGTTCTGTGATTAGAACGTGGAGAGCTCACTACCGCCACCAATCGCCATAAAACAGAACCAACAGGCGTCCACTCTTTTCTCTAGTTTTCGTGAGACGCCGAGACAAGCCGTCAACTCTTTTCTGCGTGTTTTATACGATCATAAAACGCCGTTTTTCACTGAGATTTCACAAAAATTCCACGCTAGTGTTCAATTCTGTGTTCTTTCCATAAAAAATGTCATTTTCTTCGGGTTCCCGAAGCAGAGTGTCGTAAATGCAATCTCCGGATTTTCGCGCATCCGCGAACCGAACTTTAAATGGAGGATACGCGTAGTGCCGAATGTTTGTGTTTCTCACTGTGGCAACAATCGAAAACACCTTTAGCAAATTTTTCAAGAGAAAAGGTAAAGATAGGATTCTTCAACTAGTCCTTTTATCTATAAATGGTGTTCCCTGGGATGCTTAAAATTCAATTCCTAACAAAGCACTTTAAGTACAGAGAACAATGGCACTTGTAAACAAAAGTAGAGAAATTTTGTTTCGGAGTTCAGGTGGTAAACATCAAAATCTTTAGAATATGCACGGCAATTCTTTTCATATTAAAAGTAATTATATTATCAACACATGCTGATGAACAAAAGTGACAGTTCTCTTTCATTTTAATTACATGTTCCACAAGTTATTTTGCTACCAGAATGCATTTTAATTCTATTGAAAAGTGATCTATTTTATGCCAACTTTTCTATGTCATTAGTAGTTTTCATTTATAGCTTTTGAATTCGCCCCCGCAATAACTGCAGTTGTTTCAAAGATAAAAGTGAAGAATTTCAATATTCTTTTTCTAAAATTATTTTAAAGATAATAAATTTTTTTCTTAAAATAGTACTGAAATAGATTTTTAGTTTTGAGAAGCAAAATGCTGATGCTTGTTTTACGGAGATTCCAAGAGAAAGATATTTAGAGAGGTGGAATTCAAGGAAGCATGTACAATGTACATAGCTTGAGTGCAAAGAAAGAGGACCGTATGAGAAACTCTCCTTTCCATTGCGGAGAGGAGTAACGTCTTTTGTATAAATATTCCAGAGACAGCGAACGAAAAGCCTTTGACGTTTGTCTCTCTTTATTACAAGAAGGAAAGACCACTTCCGTTTTCAGAATTTTACCATATACTCTCACAAATTAAATTCGTTAAAAAGGATCGTTAATTATCCACTAATTACTTCCCCCATTCAAATTTATTGTAACAATGATATAAATACTCAGAACGAAACTATTCTTCTCGATTTTGAAACCATCATCAAGCATTTTTACTAATTAAATCACTTTCAATCGATTTAGTCTTAAATCGATATTGACGTTATTCGCAATTCACCTGAATTCACTTCTTCACTCTTCACTCTTTACACTCCCTGGAAATTGCAAGACTCCATTTCAAAGCTGCAAGTAAATTCGATGTGCTTTATTCAATTGATTTCACGCGAATTTGACTGTATTGAAATGAATTCCGTGGATTTGAGTTAGTGGAAGTCACGGAAGTTGCCCATCCTGTAATTGAAGGAAAAAAACACGATCTTTGTCTAAATTTACAGAAATTTCATCAGAGTACTTATTTTTGTTTAAATAACAAACGCGGTACGCAGAGGATGTTTTCGATTTTAGTTAAACGGCTTGGAAAACAAGGACCGTTTAATGCACAAACATATTAAATTATTTTCAAACATATGTTTCTTTGCTAATTGTAAGGGTTATTACATTACAAACTTGAGTTAATATATGTAGTGTTATTTTTGAGATTACAGGGTGGCGACTTGACCTGGAAATTACAGGAAATTTAATTAAAAGAGAGAAAGTTTACTTCTGGTCCCAGTTTTCATTCTTTTAATAATTATTTAAAAACGTCTCAAATTTTACATCCTAAAAAGGTTTTTAAGATGTTCTAAAAACATTAGAATCAATTCTTTGAAATGAAACGATTGAATGTTAAAGTATTGATTTTAAGATCTCGAACTCTTCGTTTTAACAAAAAGTATTAGAATTAAACATTTATATTACAAATTGGCTCCATCATCCTTCAATTATGAATTTAGAAACACATACTTTTAATATTGACGTGGATTGTCTAGAATATGGTATGCAATTGGTTTTGGAAAGGAGGGAAAGTCACAATGAAAGATGGAAGAGCGTGGTTGGCCTCAAAGAGTAGACCTTGGCTTCCAAGTTATAAATGGAACGCGTCCAATCGATATCCGCCACTGGATGCATGCGAATTCCGCCTATAGCACGAAAGTTGCATTACTCCCAACTGGTGTTTTTAATAGAATACCGTAAGATTTCTAGGAACAGTCAATGACCCATGATCTATAAGCGATGCATTAATTTCGATCAGCCACGTTGTTGGTGTAGCTAAATATAGCGAATATAGCGAATATAACAGCGAGTTTAATGTTTAGGAGAGAGGTACGTTCTTAGGCCGTATTCCGATTCGAGTTCCAGATATGTATGTATATTGTATACGATGCCGCATTACGTTGAGTTAGGTAAGGTTAGACTATGCTTATGCGATCGAGAGGAATGCCCTCCGCAAGTACAAGCAGAACTGATGACGACAATGCAGAGATGTGCTTTCTATTTTTATGAGCCGATGCCTACTCTCGTGAATCCTTCTGCCGTTCTTCAATTTATAAATACAACGCGATGTAAATACGTGGGTTGCTAAAATTTCGCTCTGCTCTGGATCCTCGCACAATTTTAGCGGAATGTAGCCACGCGAAGATGGTTTTTGTGTTCAAGACAGTTTAAGAAAAACCACTTTGAGAAGCTAGAGAAACATGAGTGAACTAGATTCTCTGTGATTTGGTATTTTTGGCTCGTTTCCTGGAAGAAGAGATTGTTTGGGAGGCTGCACTTTTAAGATGTTTTGTTTCTTCTGGATTTTCCATCTTGAATTTAGAGTCAGTTTGACGGTTTTTCTTGAAAGTTACTGTAAGGATGTAAATAGTTTTTCCATGAAAAATTATCAGGAAGAAAAAGTGAATGCAATGACAATGAGATATACACTCATTTTAGTCACAGTATGCAAATTACCTACAAGGAAAAGACAGCTATGGTTGTAACAACCAGAGAAATAGTAAAATATGGTAAAACTACAATTTGTGGTTGCTACAACAAACCATATAACAAATATTATTAAATAGTTGCCACAATTACATGTGGTTCTGGCAATGATAGTCGTAATTGTGACAATCACCAATTAATATATAGTTGTACCATATTATATTATTTCTTTGGTTGTCATATGGTCTGCTCA
Organism: Synergus umbraculus; assembly: GCA_900474325.1. Lineage (NCBI taxonomy): Eukaryota > Metazoa > Arthropoda > Insecta > Hymenoptera > Cynipidae > Synergus > Synergus umbraculus. Next base: position 271,115 of record UCOK01017627.1, read on the forward strand.
GTTAGATTGTAGAATAACCCGGATATTATGATACGAGAATGAAATCGATGAGACGTAAAACGTAAATGCAACCCGAGTCTGCCACGTATAGCGTCTATGTGATGTATCCGTTCCTTTCTCTGCATTTTGCTGGTTTGGAAACGTGATCACTTTTCGGTTTCGGGTCTACTCGGTGCCGGTCGAACGAGACCGTAAAACGTCGGGTCCGTCCGCATACATTCGGATTGCGTCGGGTCGTATACGCCATACGGATCTGGTTCTGACGACGCCGAGAAGCACACGAGAACGTTCTAAAATACGTACAACGTATTTTCTCTACGTTTCACAATTTATATAAAAGAGTGTCCATTCCATCAACAATTCTACTGGAAAAGATATCATCTTAAGTTTGATATATCGCATTTCTTGCAAGTTTTTAAGAAATGCCGATCAATAAGGATAGATTAATACGGTTGATGTACGAACGACCCGTTCTCTGGAACCACAAACACTCAGATTACCGTAATGCACTTATAAAGCAACAGGCTTGGAACGATTTGGCCGCGGAATTTCAAATGAAGGGTAAGCGTCTATTTAGTGTAGAATTACTTTTTTCGTCTCGCAAATTTTACAAATTAATTACTATTTGCCCCAATTTTTATAGTTCCGAATTACTATATGTAATCGATAGTTTTTAATTTTTCGAATTATACTTTTCGCTAATTTTTATTTTTCCGAATTGCCATTTGTCATAATAATTTTTCTTTAACCCAATTCAAACGGCACATGAAAAAGAGATTACTTCTCCTATTCTTAAAAATATATACGGGAAATGCAAGTAGACTTTTATAAATACAAAATTGATTCTTAGATGAGGACCTAAAAAAAAGATGGACATGTGTACGAGACACTTTTCGAAGGGAATTGAGGAAGATTCTAAAGTGGTCAACTGAAACTGTGCCTTACGTTTCAAAATGGCCTTATTTCGAAAAAATGATATTTCTAAAAGACACAATGGACGCAAGAAAAAGCTTTATCGACGAAACCGAGGAGGAGAAAGCAGAAACCGGTGAAGATAGCAACAACATTAGTTTCGAGGAATTTACAGAAAGAGTGGAGATGAAAACTATAAAGCAGATTGAAAAACCCTTTGCTTGGCCTTACACAGGCACACAAAAAATCGTTCGTGACCCTTTGGACATTGGAAGTAGTGGTAAAAAGAGGAGCTCGAAAGAAGCGGGTTTAGAGTTGGAAAATGAGGGTAGTTCAAATAAAAAAAATTTAACCACTATAAAGGAAGATGAAGACTATCATTTTGTTATGAGTATTCTTCCAGCTTTGAGAAAAGTGCCTAATAAGATGAAAGTTCGAATGGATATTATGAACATTATTATGGCTGCTGAAAAAAACGCTTAATAAGGCTGCAAACATTTTCAAAAACTGTGTTAATTAATATTAAATTATGTTATCGACCTGGTGTCGAATTTATTTAAATCGTTCAATTTTGAAATCTTGTTCTTAAAACTTATCTCTTCGTTTATCCTCAACCGGGGAAAGTCTGATGTGTCTAAAAATCATCAATTCAAATCTGGCGATATCGTATTACTATTTCAGTCATCATAGTTTTCTTATCACTAAGAGCTTAACTTGTTATTAGGAGAGAACAATTTTTTTAAAGTATTCTGCTCTAAATAGAATTTAAGATTCTAGCGAGGTTCAAGAATGTTTCGTGATAGATTAAATACTCGTTTTCATATACATTCATGTGCTAGACAAACAGCGTCACGTGAATTATTATGTTCTCGTACTCATTGTTGACTCTTTTAACTTCTATGTGAACTCTGCATCGCTTTCGAAAGTGGCCTATTTACAAAGCAACGGCTCACGTCGAAGCAACGATTACCAAATACATATTCTCAATTTACTGTTGAAATAGAGACGAACTCAAAATTTTCAAAAGTTGAGCGCGTTTTCTTTTCTTTTATTGCGAATCACTTTCTTCTCTAGTTCTTTTCTGTGATTCTTCATAGCGATATTTCTGCTACGGAGTTTATATTTGTAAACAACTAAATACAATAAAAAAAAGTATTTTGCCACAATCTTCTCGTATTTTTTAGACTAGCAACTATGATTCGTGTGCTATGAGCGCGATTAATTTCTCGTTTTTGCACTCCTTTTGCTAAAAAGATTCAGAGGATTCTAAAGAATCGTAACTCTAATGATTTTAACATGTTTTAAGTGATTTCAAAAGAATGAAAAAGATTTTAGAATTTTATATTTTTTAAATTTGACAACGAAAATAGTCTGACAATAGTTTTCAAATTCGAGATATATGTATAGTAACCCAATTTTCATTTATTCGTGGAAAAATTGTAATGAAACATTTGCACGAAATAATATCAGTCTCTGATAAGAAGTTCTAAACTCAGTGTGCGAGATAATGTGGTCGGAAAGTAAAATTACTCGGCACCGAGTCACCTCGACAAAATCGCTGGAAATCAGATCAGATTGTGTCGAAGCGATAGTTCCTAGAATTCCTTTTAATCCTGGAATATTGATTAGCGATAATTTTTATAAAAATAAATCGGAAAACTTTTTAGATTTTAAAAGAAGTACCAAGTGTCTCCGTGTAACTGCAGTTGAGGAAAGAGTCGCAAAAAAATATTTATAAATACAGAAATAACAACCCCATCTTTGACGCACTGTAAAATAAAATGCTAGCCTGCAACTGATATTAAATACTGTGTAATAATCAGCTTAACATTCAGATTGGATTACAGAGGTGCAGCGTGGATAGTGGATCGTGATTCGTGATTCGTGAAGCCGCGAGGCTGTAAAATCGATTGATCGAATGGAATAATTGCGATCGTGTCCATAATTCGAAGACATAAAGCGCAGACGGATTGCATCGGGGGGAGATAACTGCCGGTGGGCAGAAATCGGTGAAATAATAAAAAAACAGCGAGGGAGCAGCTCGCCATTTGCAAGAGATTATCGACCGAGGAAGATCCTTCTGAGAAGCAGCTGCACTCTGCTCGATGGGCCGCTAGACGAAAATAAAAGAGTCGCCTGGATTGAGGAATTAATTTAACTTTTTGTTCGGCTTGAGATCACGGGGGAGCCTTGTTGCTTCTTTTATGTCCTTCTTCGGAATTAAAGATGTCCAAAAAGAGGCCCTTTAAGAAGGGAGGCAATTCACGTCGTAATTAGTAGTCCCGTCGTGAAAGTCGATCGAATCTCAAACCATTTGCGACGATCGCATCGACTTCTGGGATCTCTTTTCTTCAGAGATCGAAAGGAACGATGAACTTCGTTCTAGATATCAGCGTTACAAAACTCCTTTTTCCACTCTGCTGGAAACCTTTCAATTTCCTTTCGTTCTTGGAAGAAAAACAAAATATCGGAAATAGATTGGAATGGTTTCTTTCTTTTAGCATTAAAAATATTCAATTGGAAAAAATGGTTGTAGCTGTCAATATAATCGATTTCAAAATTTTTCGCGCGTTCCCTTTTCTCTGTAAACACAATGCTACTTGATGAAATTGGGTTAACGCATTATGCTGATGGTTGAAAGTAGATGTGCACCTATCGTGTTAAACAAGTACCACAATTGCATAATCGCTGTAACAGTGTGTACTTATATACACCTGAGATTACATTGGAGGCACTAATACTATCTGCTTCGTAGAAATCGCAATGAAATTAACATGGTTAACGGCGAAGCGTTTGTTATTTAAATCGAATGATCCTTATCATTTATATTCATGCTTCTGTCCCAAACAATACGGTTACGGGAATCGGGGGGAGTAAAAATTTCGTAAGATAATTTTATTATCCACTTCGCTCAGATAAGAGTACACCAACGCTATCAATTACCTGTGCAATTTAAATAATTTTCCAGCACCTATTTGCACGTCCTATTGTTCACGATGACGAAAATAGTTATCCAGGATGTCTATACTGTGCGGGAATGATTCTTCTAATACCAAACCCAAAGTATTTGCGATTGTACAATTTTTGAAGAGAGAAAGAAGACATCAGCAATTTTTGCATCACTGCGAGCGATAAGAAAGTCGTTAATCCCAGGACTCTTCGTTCCTCGTCACCTTTCTTGTATTTATTAACGGTGAACTCATTCCACCATAGAAAGTAGTCTCAAGAGAAAGGTCTGGGACCTCTCTCGTTTCAGGTTGTGTTTTTCTCGAAGCCAAGTTCTCCGCCACGCCTATGACCACGATTCTCGTACCCAAGAAGTATGGTATGTTCGTATAGTACTGTTCTAAGAAACACGTATGTGGATATAATGATGTGTGAGTTGCCACCCTTTCCTATTCCTGAGAGCTTCGGCTTCTAAGTTGTTATACTGCAAAAAATATAAGACCTACTTCTTCCAAGAACTTGGCTACCCTGAACCCTTGCTCCTGCAACCCTGCCAAAATTTCGTTGGAGAAATACTTGTTGGAGCCAGTGCTCCACCCCCTTCTTTCTCTCTTATAGTGCTTCAGTCTTCTTCTCTTCTCTTTTTTTCAAACATCCATACGATCGAAACGACCCACACGACCACGCCAACTGGCTCTGCACCCTGCGGGTCTTTGTTCCTTGGTAAATTACTATACTATGTGTATGTTAGGATTCTTCGGATCCTCGAGCACTCTGCGATTCTCATACTCGTCTGGAGTCTAGACTCTTGGGTTTGACTTGTCGGTTTTCAGTCGATTGGCCAGGTGTTCAGATTATACGATACTCGAGGCGCTACGTCAGGAATGTAATTTTACTAGTGTTGGGTGATCATAAAAAAAATTAATTCTTGAGAGGTGTGCATCACTTCAAATTTCGATGCACGCAGATTGCAATCGATAGTAACAAGAACATTTTTAGGTTTTAAAATATAGATTCACTTAATTGAAAATATTTTAAGTCTAATGAAAAATTCATTTGTATATTTTCCTCTGTAAATATGTATTTCTCATGTAGAACACCTATGGATTTAATCTGCTTTCTGCAATTCGTCCACTCATCCGTGCACAGTATGCTATTAGCTAATTCCGAGAAATTTGAATCATTCCCAATATCACGCTATAAATATCGTTTGAAATGGGCAATGCGAGTGGAACGATGACTCTTGTAGAGAAAGGGTCGATATGATAAGCAGAAAAGGAGGTCTCCTGGGTCTCAGTCTCTATATAATAAACGTCACTCTGATGTGAATAAAATGCCCGAATTTCGAAGAATTTCATTCGCGTGATATTAGTCTAAGGGGAACACTTTTCAGAGCTCGAGGCTCTGAAAAAGTTATTTGGAATAAATTGAAGTTTCAGATATCTACTCTGACGAGTTTTTTTTTTACATTTATTGGAAGAAAAATGTTTTTAAAAAAACATTTTGCTCGTTACTTTAGTAAAGAGTGACTGATCTTTTGTACTGAAATGATTTCATACCTTTACATGTGAGCAGATAAATTACATTTATACCTGAGGCCCACGCCCACGCACGTGACTTATGTCCGCCTATGCACTGGTTCCTTGGAAGTTTCTTGTCCCAAATGACAACCAGATCGCCAACCTCGCGAGTTCTAAATATGTAGATACGCTGAAAACAAAATGCACCTTTTCGAAGAAATTCGATTATTGCGAGTTGCAGAGAATGGGGCTATGTTTTAAAACACCAAAAAAGGAAGAAACAACCCTCGCTTAAATTATAACCATGGGGGCGTTTTCGATTATATGGAGAAAGGCAATGTAATATTTATGTGAAAAGAAATCCTTTTTTGTATACATATTAACAAGTTTCAAATATTCTTTCCGTGATCGTAATTTGATTATATCATTTTAATGAATCGTATTTTCTCTTTAATCGTGACCGTTTTTGAACTCGTTCTGATTATGTGTATAATTCCGCAAAGTGTTCGATATCCCCAGAATCATCTAATAGAAAAACAAATTCTCAAGAACTTCACATCACCATTTGTATGTATAAGGCATAAGCCAACCACCTGTAGAGTACATATATTCCAAAAGACTATACATGGATGCATGACTGAGTCGATAACTCGTAATTTACTTACTCGCTGCACAAACTTTCGTGGAAGAGATTATTGACTTTACACGAAAGATCTTAGCGCCAGTCTTTGTAGAAGATCCTAAAAAACCTGAATTTCGTGTCAAAAATTCTTCACAGGATAAAAAGTCAAGAAGAATTAAGTGATACTGTAATATCACCTTATTTTCTTGACTTTTTAAATGATAATTATATATGGGTCAAGCATAAATGTCGTTTCAAGGCTATTTTCCTATAAGTCAACTTGAGAGTCATCAAGTGGTATGAAGCTTAAAAAAATAATGAATAAATCAAGAGATATTCAAGTGTTTTTAACTCCAACATTTCATCTGTCATGACTGCGGGATTTAATTTATGCAAATGAGGCGTAAGATATAGTTTGATGCAATGAATTTGGTCTAAAGTAAATGTGATTTTTACTCACAAATATGTAAAATAAACTCAGTTTTAAGTCAAGTTTCCAGGAAAATCCAGTGTTAGAAACGTTTTCACCAACGTTTGTCGCCCTTTTCCTTTTTCTTTTGAAATCGCGATGTATTTTTATCTGGCAAAAGTTTTTGGCCTTTCATTTAGCGACGTTTGGAGCGTGGATCCAATTCCTGGAAACTTTTAGGTCCTCTGGACAATGACTGCAAGCTGTTCCTCCGTTATATTAGGCTCACAATGGACTTCATTGTGTCTCGACATTAGATTGTGGGGACGAATTCCTAGAATCTATATAGAAGCTCCCTTGCGGAAATCAACCTTTTCCGTGATTACGCTGAGTTGAAAAATTCACGTTAAAGGACACGAGGGGCCATTTGCCGTCTGAGAAACGGGTGGCTAAAATTCGAAAAAAGATATGTGGATGGGTAAATTGACAGGATGTAAAGAAAGGTGGGGCGTCACGATTGTCGTGACTGTCCCACATGGTTCTTTTCCAGGAATGTAATAATATATAATCACAATACAATACAAGTTCCGTAATTACAGCTCCTATGTACTGAATTATTCGAATATTTATTCATTTTGTATGTCAGATTTGAATATTCCAAGTGGTCATCATTATTCTTTCGATTGTTGCATTGCTTATGTGCTATATTTCTTTGAAATTTATTGTGAGGAGTTCTAAAGGAATACGCGCATTACAATTATTGTTAAACGCTATTCTTTGAATTTGATAATAGTTTTCTGCGCTGCGATGGTAGATGATCAATGAAACGATTCGCGAAAGAAAGGCTCAAATGATGGTCTCAATGAAAACTACTGAGAATCATTGACGTGCTTGTGACGTCGAAACAGTTTCCCGTTGGCCAATTGTGTTTCCGATTGTCGGCGCAATGATGCGATGATGTTTACGCGCGTTCGCATTCTGTATATATAGGGTAACAACACCGAGTCAATTGTATTCATTGCAATACGTGGAACCGAGACGCGAGCTGATCACCTTACGCACTTTTAATTACTAATTCTCGAGTTAGAGAAAATCCTTTGAAATAAACATTGAAAAAATTTTAAACAATTGTAGAATTGAATATTTTCGACTTTTTTTTAAGTTGAAGACTTACGTAAGATGCAACGGATGTACGTGATTGATTAAATCGCTTCCGGACAGTCTTATGAAAACCTTCCAGCTGTGGCCTTAAAGTTTATTGCTGTCAGAAACGTTCATAATAACCTCTTGAGATTTTTTGATGAATTCTAGGAACATAAACCACTCCAAACAAATGAGATCTGCCTAATATTTTCTCTGAGTTAATATTTATTTAATTAAAACGACGAAAAAGATATAAGTCGATAAGCAGAATAAATATAAGAGAGCAGTTTCGTAAGAACAATTTTTTCTTGGAACAAACAATTTCGGGAATTCTTCGAGAGATTAACTCTTTTATATCTATTTGTGAAAGTCATCCACCTATACTTGTCTCTTGATTCAGAGTCTGATACTCTGATTAGAAGACTGAGCTGAAATTTGACAATTGAAAAATCAAGACAATATTTCCTCTTCAGTTCTCTCTGATACTTTTTTTTTTGTCAGACGCAGCAGAACGAGAAAAATTAATTACAGTCGAGGAATTATTGTCTTTTCAGGAAATCCCGCAGAATTTGTTGGTGTCTGCAGGTCGTTGAATTGCGCGTTAGTTGTAAAAAGAGACTTTCACAAAGTTTAACTAGTCATCGGAAAAATAAAACTACTTGCAGGTTTTTACCTTCTCATCATTCCGAGTACACAAAATAATCAATAATAGAGATCGATAAAAAACCGTTCGTTTTAATTCCAAGAATGGACAATTCAGTCTGATTTTTCTGTTTTCTGATGTATGCGTATTCTTTCTTCAGGCAAATCTTAGAAACGTGTATGTAAAAAGAGAGTTGAGAAAAAAAACCAAGTTCGATACAAAGAAATGTTTGAAACTAAAACGCAGTGTGTTGTCAAATCGAAAATGACGTGGGATAAAAAGAAACAAAAAAGAAATGACACAGGACTGCTGTCCTAGGTCCAGGTTCATTAGATTTCAACATCTCGTATAATCCCGAGAGCTTGGTGAAGTGTACACTGTCCGTGATGATCATTCACATATTCACATATTCACATAGACATGTCGTGGGCGTGAAACTCATTGTAACTCTGAGACCATGATTCACGACCAGGTGTTTAGAGTTTACACTTCAATATATGTAGTTGTAGCCATCATAGTTCTCCCGCATCATCGCTAAAGAACGTTCTTCTTCGATCAGGAACCGGGAATGCTTGACCCCACAACAACCCACACGTGCACATGCCATTTTTTCAGAGAAAACACACAGAGATACATGCTCGGGAGTAGATTCGTAAACATGAACACAGAGCTTCCTATACACATTTCTCTTCAACAGCAAAGCTAGCCAAGTACACATTTCTCTTCCGCGTTCTCTAGAGAATTTAATAGAATTTCCTAGAACTCTTTATTTCGGGGTTTTTTATTATTTTAATGTTACTTATTTTTTTAGGGCTTCTACGAAAAACAAGGCCAATCCCTAAAGAATATCATTATTGTTGTACTTTTAATCCTATAAAAGATTAAAGTCTGAAGAATTAGGTTCTAGAATTTTGAATATCAAGCATATTTCTACCCGATTATCAGGTCAGGATAGAAATATAATGAATGAATAACAGAATAATATAATGGTCGAGTAAGTTCTCCATTATATATATTTTTATCTATTCTTAATAAATCGCCATTATCTATTACTGCAATAGTGACACGCTCATTTATTTCTCTGAATATATTTTTTTTCTCTTAATTTATGAGTCGGCACGCGAGGTTCTCTTAGCTACTCCAACAATTACCGTTAAGTATATACTTGCTCCATTTTTTTCTATGATAGCACCTATCTTTATTTGTCGATAGTGTGTCTAAAGGACTCTCTACAAATATTGACGTCCGTCCAATAGACGATCGTTTCCTGGAAATTGAATTTTAGATTTATTTGGGGACATCTACATTCTAGGTGTAGGTGTAGGCTTAAAATAAGTTCAAAGGCTTCCGAAGATAACCCTGATTTGGCAATACTTTGTCAATGTGCCCGTGTTGTCAGATTGATAAGATTTTCCAGTTCTCAAAAATGTTCTTTTTTATAGAAGATATACATTAATTCAAAAAATGTAGATTCTAATAAGGCATCCTCGAGAGACTGCCTGTTATTTCTGGTGATTATTAATATTCCTGGGGTTCATATCGGATCTGAAATTCGATAGGAGACAACATTCCAACATCGTGTCAAGGTTTCCTTCTCACAGATTCTTGATCTAGACACGCCTGTCTCGTGTTTCCTTTTGAAAGATGGCTCTCGAGATGGCGTATGTATTTGTGCAAAGAAAAAAGGAATAAAAGATCTATATGAAGAAGTAGGGTTCAAAATTATTTAAAAAACGTTTCCTTTTCAATATTTACATATTCACAATTTTCATGCAAAAGGGTTTTCGAAGTGGGATATTGAAAAAAATTTCAAGAAGAATTCTAATTTTCGGCGGAAGTTCAAGGCTCCCTTTCAAAATGACAAATATATATTCCTTACTTCCGAGTTTTTAAACAGATGGACCAATTTCAGGGAAAACGGAGTCACACATTGACTTCGTTGGAAAGTTTCTTTTCTGGGAACTGTGATAGGAAGAGGAGTTTGGAAAATGTGGGAAAAAATCTAGTGCCTTAATCTCCAATGAGGATGATGTTCAAAACTTGAAATGTTATATTAACACCTCGATCGACCAGATTCTAATCCATTCGAAAACGCATTTCTAAGCCTCTCGATTTCGTTGAAAATCGCAATTGGAGACGACTATTTTCGAGGATTCTTGCAGCCTCAGTCTTCTGACTCGTATATCACCATAAAGGATTTAACAAGGTCCATGGATACTATTTCTTTCTATACTAACTATTTTCCGTCCTGAACCGTCTGCCCTTCGAATCCCTTCTTCGAAAACTAAAGTACCAGAATTTCTTGGAACCCTAGAGCCCTTTTTTTCCAGCTTTTGCCTTATGATCCAATTTTTACTTCCGAAAGAGAGAGAAAGAGAGAGAGAGAGAGAGAAATTAGATCCGCCATGCAAAATGTTCAATGAGAGTCTACTTGAAGATTTATTGAAATCTTTTCTCGCGTCGTTAAGTTTCGACAATGCTGAAAATATAATAAATTCCTGGGTTACGAAACTAAATCCAGGAAGTAAAAGACTTTTCTGGATAAATGATGAAAGTGACTTTTTGTGAGAATCGTTAAATTTTGTCATTTTATAGATAACTGCAAAATGTATAAGGATACTAAAATGATAAAATTAAATTGGGGCAATTGGTTATGACATACTATTGAAAAGTGAAACAATTGTAAATTTCGTTAGGAAATAAAGGTTTTTTTTTTAATTATGTAATTCTCTTTTGCGTTTTCAAGAAACTATAAGGATTTATTAAAATTAATCACAGTTATTATTGAAATGATTAAATCGCAGGTATTGCTTCATATACTTGTTATGAAGATGGTGGGTAGTAAAAGGTAATCAAAACGTCGAATTCCGTTATAAAAAGCTGGTAATTCTTCCGTGTATGAACGCTGAATGGCATATCTAGAAGGATAATAGATAGTCATTGGATGCCAATGGGTGTCAATCTCGCCACAATCTATACTTAGAATCATATACATCACAATACACGAGGACTTTTCTTCTTATGGGTTCTCTTGAAATTATTAACATGCGTATCTTTCTTTTACATTTAAAAAAATTAATGATGTAAATCATTTGTTTTTCGCAGAATTTATTTATATCCTCATTCCTTAAGTTGATTCATCGATTTTTTTATTTAATGACTTTATTTTAAACTAAATATTTCCCTTTTTTTGTTCCAGATGAGCTCAACTTACAGATTTCCCTGTTATAAAGAACGTAAGCAACAATTAATTATATTTTCTAAAACATGCTGAAATCCGTAATGTAGTTTCCAAGCCAGCTTTATTTATTCGAGAAAAAATCTGGGAATTTTAGAGCATTGAATCTGAGAAAATCTGGAATTTTCAGAAGTTTTAAATTTACCTCAAATGCTTAATTCTTGACAGTTTTTTGAGAGAAATTGAAGCAGAGAGAGATAACGATTAGATAGAGAAGCTGGTTGTTAAATTATTTTGATAAGGATAACATCGTTCATCTAAAATTTACAGAGTATCTATTGTGTGGGATTTTAAGCAAATCCGGGAATTTTCTTTGATTTTATTTCATTCAACACTTGCAACATTGCTTTGAATTTTTTTTCAATTTCTCAAATCGTTTTGAATGGCTTAAATTCCCTTCAAATTCCTTAAAATGGTGTAAAATCTCTTGAAATCTTGTGAAAATCTGTTGTTAAGAATTGCAGATAACGAATATTAGAATGAATTAAAACCTTTCCGAATTAAAGCCCTTAATTTTTTTTCTCTACTTTTCTGTGAGCTGCTGCTGGCATTTTCGCCTAAACTGGTTCCTAACAAGAATACCAGTCTCTTCGTCTCTCAAGTCTCTTCGAAAACCTCCCTCCACGTTTTCCATGACTTCCCCCACTTCTGAGTATCCCCCACTATTCTTCTGCTGTTCCTCGTGCGTTTCCTCCCTTCCAAACGTCACGTGCAGTCGCACACTCGCACCAATAATTATAGATTCATTCACTCGAGGCGAGCCGTCAGTCGATGTCAGTCGGTGGACAATGTTCGTACGAGAGCAGTCTATGTTTTTCAATCTCAAATGACTCCTACACTCAAGAATTTCAAGTTTACATGTGAAAAGTGTTGAATTTTTCTCAGTTATAAAGTTCTTCTATAAATAAAAAGAGAAAACTTGACAAACCTTAAAAAACTACGTTGTTCTCGGAACTTAAGTGATTTTCCCTTCCATTCGGAAAAATATAATAAGTGATTATCGCTGATAATGCGATAGAGTGAAAGAGAAAACGAGTTTCGAAGGACGTTTGTGGAACTTGAGGACTTTCTCCTCGAGAGATTGTGCTGATGTGATACGATATAGTTTGGATTAAAGCCAGTCTTCGTGTTGGACTATTTGTCAGCGTGAAAAACCGCTTTGTGAGGTAAGGGTCTCGTTAAACGAAAATAATTACCTCGAATTTTCCACAAGGTAGCCTAAAGCGAAATTCAGCCTTCGGCGAAAATCCATAAAACTAGGAAAATCTGTTTCTTAGAAGTTTAAAATTGTCGTTACAAAACCTTTTTTTGTATTCTTGGAAGTCAGGTTTACTTTCAAATTTACCTGGAAGTCGTTTGTGATGTGTTCCCTACCAATTCAAATTTGATTTAAGTCAGGAATTTTAAGACTAGGGATCAATGAAAATTTACATGTTAAATTTTACGATAATGTAAAATATTGAATTTCTGTAAGGGAAGTTTTCAATTATAATTTAAGTTTTAATATGTACTTCCTTAGAAATTGATTTCGATAGAATAGGCAGAGATATTTTGAAACATTCATTAAGGTCTTTACACTCGATTCTAAAGAAATGTATAGATGTACCCCTTATTTCAATTCCCAAGCATTTTGAACTACAAATAATTTCATACTTAACTTGATTTCTGAAATTGTATAGCTAAAGATAAAGAGTAAAAATAATCTCAAGGAAAAATCAGTATAGGAAAGTTTCTTAGAAGCTATTTTCGCAACTTTCGGAGTAGACACTTTTAATAAATCGATGTTTGGCTTTAACGACTTCTCTGCATAAATCGATCGATTGGATTTGAAACATAAACTGTGGTGCACGTGCGTGTAACGAGCATTAGACATATCCGGTCAATTGAACAAGGCTCATGTTACGGAAACGCATTCAGGCTTGTAATATCCTGACTTCCAGTTTAGAAATAACGGTCCTTGAAAAGTACTCAGATCAATCAGTGCTATTAATCAAATAGTAATCACCTGCTCACAATTCTGAGTCAATCATCCCAGCTACCGATTTTATTTGTTTTTATTTATAATAAAATGATCCGCAGAAAATCATTAGTGAGAAAATACTTTCTCCAATTAGTTTTTCTTGCTTACATCTCAGTTGCTCAGCCTCCGTCATTTTCTGTTGGAAAATGAAACAGCGGTGCGAGATTCTCTAAAGACTCCCACTCGCGTCTGGAGTCGCGTTACCGAGAAAAAGAAGCTCTCTCTCTCTCTCTCTCTCTCTCTCTTCGATCCTCTTCTTTCTGCATTCCTTGGTTACGTTCACAAGAGATGTAGGATGGACTTGTAGTTGAGTTTGAGAGAAAGAGGTATAGTTTTCTTCTTCTTCTCTCTCCGTGACGTTTCTCAGGATAATTGTTGTCGAGAAGTCGAAGTCAGGTAGTGGTCGAGTCCTTCTTTTCAGTCAGTCTGATAGTCGAGTACGATTTTTGTATTTTGCCCAGTGAACCTCATTCTTTAGTCTGTAGTATCAATTGTCTACACTCAGGTGCACGAAATTTTCCCAAAAATGGCAAGAATCAATCCTCTTCAGGGAATATTTTAAGGCCCTTCCAAGAAATTGTATTTACTCAAATTGCTTCTCTCTAGATCCTTTACTGGAATTATTCAATATTTTTTTTCTTGGCTTTCAGAGGCGGAAAATAATTTATGGGTCCTGCCAATGCCCAGAAATATTATACAATTTTCTCTGGAATTAAATTTGAATGCAATCAAATCTAAATACTTCAGCTCTTTCTAATTCAATGATTAAAAAATGGAGATAAAAAGTCTCGAGCGCAAGGACTCTTTAAAATTTTTATTTCTTGACCAATAAAAACTGTCCGACAAAAAAAGCCGGAAAAAGTCATTCCTTTAAATGCAGTCGGGTCATTAAGCTGTCGACTGGTGTGACGACAGAATAAGCAGTTCTTTACATACATAGTTGCGTAACGAAGTCATAAAAAACCATGAATAATTTTAAGACAACGGGATTTTCAGCTGTCTCTTTTTTGCTCCTAGTTTTCTAAAAGTAAAATAGTCTGCTATGAAAAAATAGGGAAAACTCGGTAGAAGAAAGTTCAGAAAGGAGGTCGTCACAAGGAATTTTCAGATCCCAAAATCATAAACGGAAGCAGTTTATGTTTCACTCGAAACGGAATTCAAGATTCTGAAAATTCGAACCTGGTAGTGGTTTCGTGATAGCAATCGCGCGTATTTGTTATTCGTAGACAAGCCTGCGATTTTACACTTCTCGCGATAAATCACCGTTACGGTGTGAAATCAACTATCCAATTTCTGGGTTAAAATTTTAAATGTTTACACTGGAATGGATTTGGTTTCAAGTTATTTTAAAACTGAAACAGGTGTTACAATAAAATCTGGTTTTTACTATATTATAGGGGAATGGATACCATTATTGTTGACCATCCCCCATTGATTGACCATTTGTTTTAAATATATATAATTAAAAAATATTCACAATATCAACAATTTTTGAACTTTATATAATAATATCCTAAAAATAGAACCAAAAATTCAGTTTTAATTCAAGATTCTCTTCAGACCTCTCGTGTTTAATACATGTTTCGAGTCTCGTACGGGTAAGAAAATATTTCGCATAAATTGACTTCTTCGTAGAATTTCAAGAGACGTCGTTAATCTTTTATGTATTTTAATTTGTATCTAACACGGAACGTCTTTTCCGAATCGTGAAATTTTACGAGGTCGCCCATATAAAGGCAAAGCACGTGTCATAGAAGTCCTTTAAATGTATTTTTCCGCGAATAATTACTACTAACGTTCATGAACTAGATGTGTTTTATTTTCATTTAGGTACAGAGACGTAAATGTCACGGTGACATTGGTCTCTTATGCTCGTATGTAATAATTTTTTTCCTTCTACGAAACACAATTGGCTTTTTGTCGAACACTGGTCAAGAAATTATGTACATTTTTCACCGCGTCGATGCGCTGTGCTTCCTCGAATAATAATGTGACGGTTGCAGCTTTAAAAAATATTTTAAAAAAGTGCTCTGCATCCACTGACAAGTAAGCACTATGCAGTTGTCTATTTTTTTAAATTAACTGACATACGTATCTATAATTAGGTTTGTTAATTCACTTGCAATTATTCAGTGAGAAGGTTTGATCTCCTAGAATTCCAATTGTAAAAAGCTAAGCTTATAATGAATTTTTCCTTGCAAATTTTTTATTCCATTCGGATAAGAGCATTTTTGTCATGTTTCTTGGAAATCAACTACCGAAGCCTGCAGTCGTCAAATAATTATCGATCAATTCCGCGAAGAAATTAGCGAGTCGATTGAAAGGTTTAATCGACGAAAATGAGACTCGAAGTTCGGTGGAAGTCAATCACTGACCTACGTAAATCGAAAGCCTTCATATCCTTATCGAAAGAAATGATTAAATACTTGAGTGTTTGTGAAACTTGATAATATTGTTTCGCATTACATGCTTCTCTCTCTATTTTTTTTTTTCTAAACGATGACCCCGAGTGATTTTTCAGTCAGATGTAATTCCGGAGAAAATATGTAATCTTATTGTCGGCAATAGATGCGTGCACGTAAAAGCTGATTCCCGGTAGGATATGATTGCTATATCTATATGGATGTAGCGAAGTCATATAAAGTAGTCGTGCGGTGATGTCAAGATCGGTGTATGAAAGGACGTTGTAATTGTTCTCAGTAGAGTCTTAAAAAGCGTATATTTTGCTCGATTCATAGGAGTTGCTCTTTGTACAGGAGACATTTACAAGAAAAAGAAGGAATTCTGTAAACACCACTCTGTAAAATTACAAGGAACGACACTTGTTGCTCCAGTAACTACGTTTCCTGAGAGCTGTACATAAAAACAGTTCTTTTGAAAATGACTGACAATCGTACGCTTAAAAAATACTGGAGTCATTCATTTAAAGTGGAATTTATTCTCTCGATTATTCTCATATTGTCTTCACTCGTTTTTACGTAAATGACATTTTGCTTTCCTGTTTCACTGAAAGAGAATTGTGAATTTAAATAGGGTCTTCCAAACATAAGCTCTATATTCTTACAACAAGGCACAGTTGTCCACTGTGCTGGGATTTAAGGAAATCAGGGAATTGAATAAAAATCCGGAGAAATTCAAGAATTGTCTTTGAAATCCCTTTAATTTCTTTAAAAGAGTTTTCTTTTCACGTTATTGCTAAGTTCTGAGAAATTTAGTTGAAAGTGCATACAGGAAATAAGCTGTGGAAAAAGAAGTTTGGTGGTTAGCGAGAGCAGGTGCAAAGGCCCAACGTCTCTTTGAGAACTTAGGGCAGCTGTCTTCAGGCTTAAAAATTAACAAACCGAATACATTTGCGAAGTAAATCTCAGGGGGCCAATCACCTGTATATCTAATTATAATAAATAAAATGGTTACACACTTTTTTCTACTTAAAAATTAAAAAAATATTATAGTGGTATGTTCGGTAGTATCGCATCGAAGGGAACCTTTGGTAGACTTTTAAATGGGGGGGGGGGGCTTGGCCTTCTGTTACTACTGCGACACTCGGCTGCTCGAGTCCCAGTTGAATTCGCGGAAACTCGCTTTCGCGTTACTCCACAATACTACGAATCGGCTACACACGTGTCGAGTCGAGATGCCGATTCGTCCAAACCGAGATTTTCGTTCACGCGCAACATACGCGCGCATAGTTGCGCTACAAATGTGCGCGGTGTGCGCCTGTATTCATAGCACGCGACCAAAGTTTCTTAGCTTCTCACTGCGCTTTGACTCTCTCTGCAGACTGCTGTTTTTTTCTATTCAAAAATTTCTATTGAATGATTGTTTAAAATTTTTGAAATGATAGGCAAATGATAGTCCTTGGAAGACTCGAAGAAAACTCTGCTTGTGAAAATTTCGAAGTCCTTTGGAAAATTCTTTTTAAGTAAAAGAAAATCCTAATAAGAGAGAGGGATACGAATTGTTACGGATTAATCTTACGTTTAATATTAATATTTAATATTCAGATTCTTAAATATTAACCGGTTGACTTGTGCAATCGGAATGTTATTTAGATTTATAAGCGACCTTGAAATCCTGGTTATGACGATATGATTATTTACGAATCTTTTCTAAATTTCAAATTATTTTTTGCTTATTTTTATTCCGTCGGAATTTGCTTTGTTTGTCTAATAAATAACAGAATCTCATTTGTTTTCATCATCAAGAAACAAGATATTTATAGACTCCGCTCAAGTCTTAAGATATCGGTCAGATAACTCTTTAATCTGGTTTGTTATGCGAATTATTTTTCTTGTATTAACATTCCTTGGCTATGGAATGTTAATAAATGTCTTTATTTACATTGGATATTTTTGAAAAGACTAAAAATAATATTTTTAATTACTTTCAAAGCTACTCGCAAGAAATTTTCCCTTATTCTGTTATTTCTGTGAAAGATGCAACGAAATGTACATATTTACAAAACTAACAGAGAAAGAATTATACGAAAATATGATACCGATTTTAATGAAAATTGTCACAAAGCTTCCACCATAAATTTGCACTTGCTTACGTTATTTCGCAAGTCAACAAATTTCATGGATGCGTGTAGAATAGAATACAACTCTGACATATTAATTTAGCACCTGATGTGAGAGTATTTCATCATCGACCATAAACGAAGCCATAACGAGCTGGGCATAATAAACCCTCGTTATGCGCCTTCAATTTCCTCCCGAGATCGATGTGACAGAATCCCAAGAAATGGAAATACGCTCTTCATGGAAAATCAAACGAGGCGTAATTATCAGACATTATTTCATACATTCAACTTTGCCCGATCATCATATACACGCGCATGTATCTAGTTTTCTTAGACGGGATTTCAACCCGACTGGTTTATTCTTAGAAAGCCAGTGTGTTACATAAATACAATTATTCCTATAATTTGCCGCCAACGTGACACGGGGAAAGAGGTAATAGAGAAAAGAGAAGGGGACATTAAAAGAAATATAAGGAAAGAGTGAGAAAACAAAGTACTTGGTTCTTGGTAAGGGTCATTAAAGAGACTCTGAGCGAGAGTCTTTACGAGTAGAACGATTGTCGTGGGAGTAAAAAAAAGTAGCTTGCTGCAAGAAGTCACTTTCACAAAAATGGCAATTAGAGAGGAGCGTGCGGATGCGAAATTTGCACGATTCTTATCTCTTTTTAATTAGCGACTTTACTACCCGGAACGCACAACTAACGCGTACGAACTTAACTTCAAATTTCATGCTTCTATTAGAGCTTCACACATTATCTTTACACTCAATCTTTAAAGGAAGGTGCAGATTTATACTATCTCTAGGTAAAATAATACATAGAATAAGCCATTAACTAATAGAATCAGTAAAATATGTACTTGTCATTCATATTTGAAATTTTGTAATTTGTTATTAGGTGGGAATTGAATGATTTCAATAATTAAATAAATCGACTTGAAAGCGAAGTAATTGGATCTTAAAAAGAAAAAATGGGTGATCTCCTTTTGAAGAACTATTATACATATCCAGTCCACTCCGATTGATCGGAATGCCTTAACTGTGTCGTTTAATTAACGCTATACTTCACACCAATCACGTGACACTTTTCTATACGGCGTTTTCTCTATATTCTACTAACAGGTGAATACGAGATTTCTACTTTAGCGAATCGTTAAGAGAAAACCATTTACCTGCCACATATTTCTTCGTGGAATAATCGATCTTACTTTGATGTTAAACTACTCGATTCGAGATTCGATCATCTTGTTCCTTCTCAACTTTGAAACTTAATGTTATTTATCTCTAATTGAAATTTCACATTTTTTTTACAAAAAATAACCCTATGGTTTCTAAGAAATGAAACAGGAGATTGACCAGGATGCAGAGGGTAAAAAGAGATAAGAAAGGGCGAAGGGGCATGGGAGACAAGTGATAGGCTGTCCTCGTTAAAATTAAGTTCCTCGAAGTTCTTATGACTTGGTGGTACTCACTGTCGATACCAGAGATTAAAGGCGGTGCTTTGCCATCTGTTTTGGACTTTAAAGTTAAACTGACACGATGGCATCCCTTTTCCCTTGATTTTTATCACAGAAAACCAATAAAACGTTCATTAAAAACACGATAATAAAAATCTTTTTTGTTCTTGAGCGAATTCTATTGCGTGACTCTATAAGTGACGTACATATATCACCTTGAAAAAAGAGAAAAATAGTAATACACAAAGTGTACAACTTAAATCACATTAGCTTTTTATTTTCCCAAAATAATTCGAGCTTCCCAGAAGTGATTAAACCTGCCTTCCAAATGGCTTTTAAATTAATCTAATTTAACTGCAATATCTTTCTTAGTATTAGCCAGTAGTCATGTAATATTTTATACAGAACTCCTTCAGACAATCATTTTCAAATTTATAGTTCACCGTAAGCTTACTTCTTACCAAGAATTAACTAGTCTTGAAAATCTGCAATAAAAGTGATAACCACAATATGTGATTCAATGCGATGTACTTCTTGGTTTGATGAGAATTTATTTGTCATATCTCTGACACTCTTGACTCTGAAGAGTTATTATGAAGGTGATTACGATTCTTATCACATATATATTCCAATATACATATACAAAGTTCGATGATTTTCCTTAATACCTTGCACAAATATCACTTCTAAAAATCCTACAAATTCTACTCAAATATAGTCATTTCGTGGAATTAACACTATATACCTACTTCTAGTTCCGTGATTATCTGGAACGAATTACTCACAAAGTCTTCTGTCTTCGATTTTTATCGATGGCGAAACTTTCTCTGTACTTTGTCATAATTCTCTTCAGTAAATAAGTCAATTTTAAATTCACTAATTTTCTATAATTTTATTTGTGGCCAGCTGAGGCAATTGGTTGTATTTGTTTCCTATAACAAGCCAGAAGATTGCAAGAAGAAAATCATTAGGTTGGAAGGTGAATATCATTCAAATGCTTGGCATTTCACAAAAAGGAACGTCTTTTGAATAATTCATCCAGAGACGATTCAACCATCGAATCACTTGTTTCTGGATGTAAACACGCGGACAATATGTATACAAGACCAAATATAATCGATTGATTTCGAAGCTGATTGTAATCGAAAATAAAATTAACGATTCTCCGAGTTAGGCCGAGTGTAAGATAAGTTACAAGAAAAAATTAATGGAAGTTGAATCAATGGCGTCATCCTGTTTTCTCCGGTTGAAAGGATTACACGTGGGAAGTGCTGGAGGCGGAAATGAACCAAGGCACGCGGACTACGCAGTCCGATCCTCGAAAGATTGATTTCGCCATGCGATTCTCGCAATCCGTCGCGATAATCTATATCTATGAAAGGCTACAGCCGTGATTCTTGGAATGATTCTATTGATGAAGCGCTCGTTTCAAGTCCATAAAGGACTCCGTCCAAGCCGCTCGCGCTGCCTTTCATGTATTACATGTTCAGTGTTCACTATCGGTAACGGGCTAAGTGCATGGAAGCTTTCGAGGAATTCAATTTTACGAATTCCACTCCCATGCCTGCATGGAAATCATTCCATGATGTGAATCAAACCACTTCTACTGGTACCCAAGTTCAGGCAATCATTATAAATTTCTTTCCATCTTTAATAAAAAAAAATCGATTGCACCTCTTTCTCTAATGGATCTCCCACCAGGAGTTAAGTAACAAGTAATATCCGCATGATATCATTTCTTCCAATAATAACGTCCGTCAATAAAATAGAAATAAAAAGCGTTTAGTTTCCCGTGAAAAATAATGATCTCATCTTGATGTCACGAGGAAAGGTCTAGATAGAAATCTACGAATTAAGTGACGAAACTTAAGACAGTTCATCAGTCTCGTTAGTTGGCATTTGTTCACTACATTGTTATGAATCCAAGAATTTTTTTAATGATAGCAGACGCCTATGTGTGGCAAATGTTTAATGCTTATCGATTAAAAGCTCCACCAGACTTTTCTCTTTTCTTGGATTCATTGAGCTACCGAGTATCGCTTCCCTTTCACTCCTCATTCAATGACGAGTAATTATCTCACAACCGGCAATTACAAGGAAACGACACGAGGTTATCGTCCGACTTAACCTCGAGCTTCGTGTGATTAAAGAATATTATTATTATTATTATTATTGTGTTATTATTTTTATTTCGGTCAGGAGAGTCTATTGCTGTTGCCATAATCATTCAATTCTTTGTGTACTGATTACTAGACAATTACTAATTTTCAGTTACTCTCTAATTATTTTTAAAAGTAGATTTTTCTTTTGTTCTTATTCAGGTTGGCGACTTGATCAGGAAACCGAGAAAATCGGTAAATGGCTGAGACTAGTTTACTCATTAAAGACTTTTTTTTCTCAGCTATTAGATTTTTAATACTTCTTCTGAACAATAAATGACGGTTCGTCCATTTTTCAGTTCTCTTGATTTACTCATGCGATTTATGCTCCTTTCATGCCATTAAAACTTACATAGTTCCTTATTTTGTCGTTCAACTGATTATTTACTGCGTACCTATCAGTCTCAGATTGGTTTTGATTCGGTTATTTGCTTTTCTCAGGATAATTTCACAAAATTTACGAGTTTCTAGTAGTATTAATAGTGGTCTATAAAATTCAAGCGAAAATGACGGTTTTTAACTCGACAATTGTGCTAAGTCCGCTTTGAGCTTACAATTTTATGAAACGAAGCGTGGGATTAGAAGGACCAAAAAAACCCAAAGCCTTTCGCGAAGCGTAAACGAGGTAGAATTAAATTCTAATTTCTCATTTTCTCTGTACAAATTTCAAAAACCGACAATAAATTTGGCTCCCGTGCTCCTGTTTTATATGGTCGACTATCGGAAGTGAAGGTTTTACCCAATTATCAACTTTTTGGTAAAATTCGAAACGAGATGCACTGTTATGCCGAAGACTGTACCTGTTTACGAGGTCAGACCATGGCGTTCCACGTAATCGGGAACATTAGGAGTTCTTGAAAATCCTTAATGCTCCCGGTTCCTCTGGCCACGACTGCTGATCGACTTCCAAGGAATGTTTTCCAAATGGCCTCGATTGAATCTAACCGAATCTCGGAAGCCAAACAAGACCTTTTTTGTTCTACACGGAAAACAGCTCTACGTTTACAAGCTTTTTATTTATTACTCTCTAGAAAAATGTTTGACTCAACCAACAATAAATCAACACCCAATTTACTTTCCGAGAAAATCTTATTATATCGTCTAATGCCCTCAAACAAGTTTTGCTAGAATACTATTTTTACTTTTAGATACATACATGATTAAAAGTTTTAGGCCCACTAGACAATAGGAAGTCTCAAAAAGCGAGCAGTATATCATATTTCTTTTATTTCTTGTTACAGAATCTGATTTGCCAGTAATGCTGAGATAGACAAAACGGAATGCCATCGCCCAAGATGATGACGGTGATGTGCCCAAACTGTCAGCACCGGTTTCCGGCTCCTGGATGCTGCAACCCGGAGATGCAGCAAAAGCAGCAAGAAGAGAGTAACAGACTGATGGCGTCGCAATCGTCGGAGTGTAAGAACT
This sequence comes from Synergus umbraculus, assembly GCA_900474325.1. Classification (NCBI taxonomy): domain Eukaryota; kingdom Metazoa; phylum Arthropoda; class Insecta; order Hymenoptera; family Cynipidae; genus Synergus; species Synergus umbraculus. Next base: position 294,132 of record UCOK01017627.1, read on the forward strand.
TTTATGGAGGTGGAGTAGTTCAATCGCCTCGAGGGTTTATGCGCGGAAATGGCTGCTTCATCAATGCACCCACGATAATCAACGGGTCGGCGATTATCCAATCTGGAGACCAGGTTGGCCTCATAAACCCAACTATCAAGTCGTTCCTCGACCTCGCCAAGAATCCATCTCAGAGTCTTACTTTCAACGGGGAGGCTTCGAACGGTGAAACTTCTTCCGCTTCCAGCAACCTGAAACTCTCTGGAACAGGATACCACATGATCACAACTGGCGACTACACGGGTGGCGGCATCACCATCACGGCTCCTAGAATTCAATCCGGAGGTTGCCTCATTGAGTGTATAGACTCGGGAGTTTTATTCAAGTCCCCTGCCGAGATAATACCTCAACTCTCAGATTTAGGCTTCTCAGTGCAGAACCAACTCTCCACAGAAATTCCAGACGATTACTCGCCAATCATGGACGAAGAAGAACTTTGGAATCTTCTAAGTCCGAACCTAGTCGAAAACGAATACTGCTGGTCACCATACGAAGACCCCGGAGTAATCAACACTCCACCCAGTGGATGCCAGGAACTACCTGGAATGAGAAATAATTTTTCCTTCTCGAAAAACAGTCAAAATGAGAGATTCTCTACTTGTAGTTCAAATCAATTTAACTGTCATCGAGCAGGGAGTTCATTTGAGAATCGACAACAAATGTATTGTTGTCACAATAACCAGCAGAGTTGCTGTTGTCAGAATAGTAATCGTCACACTTCTCAAGTAATGCATGCGGTCCAAGGGACCAATCCTGACCTTCAGCTCTCAATGAACGCTACTCTTCAGCTTCCGGAAAATTTGGGCCAGTGCACTATTAACTTCACCGCCTCCACCAACACATTGAAGAACTCCTCTGCTGCTAATCCTTTAAATACCACCAGCAGCAGGAGTTGGAACAATTTCAACGGCGGAGGAATCATCCAGCCGGATAATATTTATGGAATGAACGGTTCGAATTTAGAAAACAGAGATACATCACCTAGCACTCCGGTTTCTTGGTTAATGCCTAGTCCCTGGAGCTTTGACAGTATTTTAATGGACAAGGATACACCCAGGCTCTGTGAGGTAAAGAAGATGCTGACGCTTACTGGCTGGTATTATCCTGACATCGGCTGGAAGGAGAGCGAACAACTTATGAAAGGAGCTTCTGTAGGATCCTGGCTAATTAGAGACAGCTCTGATAATCGGTTCACTTTTTCAGTTACTGTTCAGATTGAAAAGGGTGCAACTTCTGTGAGAATTCATCACTCTCGTGGGCAGTTTCGCTTCGACGCCGTGGAACAATTCGCGACTATAATGCCGCTTTTTAATTGCCCCATCAAGATGATCGAATACTACGTGATGTATTCGAAGTTGGCAGAAACAAAAAGAGAAGTTTGGCTTGACTGCAACAGTGGAATAAAGTGTCAGATTTACTTAACGAAACCTGTGGTTAAGGAAATCAGATCGCTTTCGCATTTGGCGAGGCTCGCTGTCAATACGTACCAATTACCTACGTATCAACTCCCACCTCTTATTAGAAAATACCTCGCTGAGTATCCGTATAGTATCTAAGTTTTGACATCTTTCGAATTGGATTTTAAACTTTGACATTTCGAATTCTGAAAAGAGAAAATTCTTCAGAATATTTCAAAATTGGGAATTTTCAAGAATTTTCGAACATTAGATGCGATCACATTTCAAAATTCAATTATGCATTTCTGATTTTATTTCTAAATTAATTAGAAACTTATTTATTATACCTTGAGAGAATTGTTTCCTTTATTATATTTTTCTTATTTTAATAATTTATCCTGTCACTTCAACAAACTTGGTTTGTTAAATTTATAAAATGAAATTGATTTAGACGCAAAGTACCATGTGTTTGTGATTGTAATTGTGAATGCAAATTTTTACGCAACGACTATACTTTGTTATTCAAATCTCTGCTTTCGTTTTTAAGAAAGTAATTTGATTTATTTAAAGGGAAGACCTTGGATCTGTTTTAGTTTAAAGAATCGACAAAGTTTACAATTTTCTCAATTTGAAACAAGATTTTTAAAATTTTGTTTTGATTGAACTTGAATTTTTGAACGCTGAAGAGTAAAATTTTTACTTCTAAGTTCTGCTTGTATAGTTCAAAATTTGTCGGTATATTTTTATAAAACCTACGTTTTCTGCAAATACGAGTGCGAGCATTTTTCGTTGCAGAAATTTTCCAAGAGATTACTTTCCTATTTTTATGAAATATTAGGTTTTCTTCTAAATGTTTAATTTCGCTTTGAACAACATGAAAACAAATGTTTGAAAATATATAGTTAAAAATTCTGTTTTTTCTAATGAGTCCCATTTCATTTTGAATAATTTCTTGATTCCGCAAAACTACCTTGATGATATCAAGCAACCGCAGTTGTCAGCTGCTGATAAAAAAACTGTGCAAGCGTTATTTATATTGGTAGACACGTCAAGAAACAGAATCTCAAATGCTTACGTGCCTCATTGATGGGATGTCACGTAATTTTTTTGTTTTATAGTAAAGAAACTAAAGTGCGAAGATCACAAAAACTGGAACCTTGAAAACTGGCGAAACCTACACTTTTAAGTGTTTCTTTTTTCTTTGATTGTTTGATAATTCTGACAAAGTTTTCTAAGATTACGAAAGCAAAAACATGTGTAATTGGTATTTTTCTAAAGTGTGCGTATATATATATATATGTGATTGTTTTATATGCACTAAGCGAGATACTATCGTGTGACCAAAGAGAGATTTGCATATGGTGCGAGAAAATTCATTCAATCCACTTTTCGCCATGAGATTTTTACACGAGAAATTCCGAATTAAATACAAAATTTTCAAATTAGAAATTGATGTAGCTTAAATCAAATTGCGAAAAGTGGCCTTTACCATAGGTAGTATTATGAACTGCTCGTGTCTTCTACACGCTGGCATTCTTATCCTATGTTCTTAAGTATGTAGTCAGTAAAGCTAAAGCATAATATTAGCGTCTATCTGTCATATTGAGCCGAAATTTTCGAAAGATTGAAGTAAAAGAAAATCAAAGCGTGTCATTGATAACTGAGGAATTTCATAGTATTACTAATGATTAGAGATTGTTGAAAAGATTTTTCATTTTTAGGGTACCTTATACATGCCCTCGATAGCCCTTGTTAGTTTCAAATTTAAAGAAAAAGAAAAATATAAAAACTAGATGTTTGTAAAAGTTATTTATTTACTCTATATAATTCTGAGGCTAGCGGAATTCCTCATTGTCAAAAAGATCGTTTTTGACCAAATCTCATGTCATTTGCTAGCTTGAACACTCAGCAATGATTATCATTCTGAGAAATTCCAATTATCTTCATTAAGTATGTACACGTGTAAGAATTTTGTGAATGAAATCGGGATGTGCGTAATCTCAAATATTCTCTATACTCGCGTACTACGCTACAGGTATTAAAAATACTATGTGTTTACCATCGAAAGTCAATTTCCTCGTGAAAGGTTGAAATTCATTCTCAGCGAGAAGATATATTTTAATCAAATGACGAAATAAACCTGAAGAATTATTAGCTAATATGACGTAAAGAAATCTATATTTTTAACCACGTCAATCCTATCTAGCGAAGAAAAAAACAACACGAGAGTGCTTTATTTACATGTAAATATATGTAAGCCTTTTGCGTGCATTTTTTTCTTTCCTAATTTATAAAAAAAAGTCTCTATATTAGAGACGTTGCGATCAGCGTTCTAAGCAATATTGCAAATTGTAAAGCAAATCGTGAAAACGCCGAGTTTGTAAATAAATATGTATTGCTCGAGTGTCCACAACGAAAAGTTTGTGAAATTTTCGACTTCCGTCTGCCGGTAAGGAATCGGAAGGTGACTACTCGAGCCACAAACTGCCAATTAATGAATTAATTAGTTAGATAAAATGATACGTTCCCAGTTCTGTCCGTGATTAACGGATTCGAATTTTCACTTGAACGACGTCGAACGAGTGGATTGCTTTTTAATAAACGACTGAAAGACCTTAGATTGAAATTCTAGTATGTATTGTACTATTTAATTTAAAAGTTATCAATTTTGGCCTGAAGAAAAATTTAATTTTTCGAATCCACTTGTGCGTGACGAAAGATCCTTATCTAATTTTATATAAGATAGAGGAGTAAGGTGTTTCAAAAACATGTATTTTATATTACAAAGAAAAATTGGATAGGTCACAAGTTAAATTATTACAGAATTATTTATTACAAGTATACACGTCTTTTTACTTCTTCCTCTCCCAGTATTTTCTGTACTTAGAAATATGACTCCTTAATTTGTTTTATTTAAATCTTGTAAATATGTACATTTTTTTATACAACGTGAGACACGGAAATTTTTATTTCCTCGATCAATTTGTTAGCATTCCTTCGTGAGGAATTTAATCTGCTTTGAGGGTTTTCGTTATACATAATTATACACGCATTACGCACGTACAACAACAAATGCATTATGCAACTTTTTATAGGCCTCAGATTATGCGACGTTCGATGAAATGTGGACATTTTTCACCTTGTCAAGAATGCAACAAATATGTGGACCAAATAACCGGTAATTTAATATCCCACGGAGAAAAAAGTATATTAAACGGATTGCTAATGCCAATAACAGTCTCAATAATGATACCAATTGAAAAATAATTGGACGTCTAATCACTTGATTCTTCAAAGTAGTTTACATTATACTTTCTGAGAATAAGAAGAGTAATTATAAGGTACAGATTTAGCACAAGAAAATTTTATTGAGGTCAAAGACAAAGTTTTTTTCGGAATTCCGGTTATTTAAATTGAATCTTTGCAAAAAATTATTTATTGGTTTGAAGTGTTTTTATTATTTCTTTCGGGCATCTTTTCTAAATTGACTAAATTTGAGTACCACCATCAGAAATTGGAACTGCGACGATGGGAATCTGTCTTTTTACGGATGCATTGGCGAACGGAAGCTCGTTAGGACGTTTTGAGCAATTTCGTGGAGAAACTCGATTCCTGGAAGGCGGGCTCTGTGACCGGTGACGATACGTGGAAAACGATGAAAATCACTTAGCAAGAATCCCAGGCGTAGATAAGTGTTTCCAACTGCAGCGACCTAAAGGAGGGCCACTCCTGGTGTATTACAACAAGAAACCTACATTCGAAACCAATCATGTGTCGTCTTTAACTTCGAATAAACACATACAAGCATTATATAAATTTTTAATGCATCTCAAACCACTAATTTCTAAATATAGGCCTCCATTCATCAGAATTCCAAACCAGATGTCTTGGCAGGTTTTTCATTTACAGTAAATCTCCAATTTACATCATTACACCTTATACATAATGTAACAGTTTCATACCCTTTGAAATATTGAAGAGAAAGCTTAAATGTGACCTTTCTCAATAATCAAAAAAATATAAGTAATTACATATTACATTTTGTAAGCCTTCGTCTTTTTTTCTGCTTTTAAAAGTGAACAATTAAAATAAAGCTAACCATTGTTAATTTCTAATTCTCTTTCTCTTTTTCTAGGAAGGCTAGAGATTTCGTAGTAAAACCAGTAAAAACACAAGAGTTTTCAGAAGTAGTAAATGTAAGTACAATGTAGCCGAAGGCAACATAAACAAAAGGACCATCAGTCAATAAGCAAACAACTAAATGAGTTCTTTGGAATCGAAGTGTCGTCAATGCGGAAGTTGATCTCCATTTCCATACGAACGTTAGTTCAAGGATTGAAATTCGCGTCAACATCATCGTTAACAGTATTTTATGAATGCCTGGAACAATGATATGAATGACATTGTCTTTCTATTATCTACGTGACTTATTGTTTTGTTTCAATTTTTTAAATTCAAGGCTAGCGTCAATAGAAAGCTCGAACCAAATTGATTCTTTTCAAAAGACTATTTTCAACTTCACAAAAAATATCAAATTTTATTTTACAATTACAACTTTATATTTTATAAGAAATAGCTTCTTGTGATTTAAAGAATTTTCCAAGATAATTGAAATATCACGAAGAGGCTGGACCAATTGAATTCATGTATTTACTAAAGGCTGTATAAAGTTGACCAGCTCTTTGAACTTCTTCAGCCCTATAAAAAGAAAGAAGGATTCGTTAAAAAGGAAAAATTCTATTAAATTAGAAGTTATGTCCTCATTACAATTTTTAAAAAATCAACTTACTTTAAATCATTTAGATCTCGTTCCTTGTGAGCGATCATTTCTTTGAATTGCTTTCTCTCTTTATCTCGTTCTCGAAGTGTCTCAGCATGAGTCGCCTGGATTTCGTTGATTTGCGTATGCAAAGCCGTTACTTGCAAAGTCATTTTTTGCAATTGTATACTCTGTTCCTTTAATCTAGACCGCTCTTCTGACAATTCTTGTTTATACCTATCAGTCTTCTCTCTCTCCTGATCTAGTTCTTCTTTCAAAATTCCGTATCGTCTCTGAGGCTCTACTAATTCTCCTTGAAGATTTGCAACCTGGCGTTGAAGAGTCCCAATAGTTCTCTGAGCATCACTATACTTTTCTTCAAGAATTTCCTTTTCTTCTTTTATTTTCTGCAGAGAATTTTCAGATCTGGTACATTTTAAAGCAAGGTGTTCCATTTCCTTCAGTCTTGTTTTCAAACTTGCTTGGTTTTCTGAAGCTTCTTTCAACTCGTTTCTACTTTTCTGCAACTGAACTTGACATTCCTCGAGAGCCTGAGTTGTTTCTTTAAGAGAAGTTTTCAAAATATTTAATTCAATTTTATGCCTACTTTCTCTTTCCTTTAATTCTCTTCGCAGTCTGTGCATCTCAGTCTTCCCCTTAGATATTAAATCTTCGTAAGCCTGTGTCGAAGTCAAAAGTTTTTCCTTTATAGCTGAAATTTCGACGGAACTTTTATGAATGTCTCTTTCGTATCTTCGAGCCTTCAATTCAACTTCTTTTTTCAAAGACAGAGCTTTATTGTAAGAATCTTCCAATTCTTTTATACTCTTTTCCCAATTTTCTTTATCTTCTAGGTGAACTTTTTGCAATTCGCTAATCTCTTTTACCTTTTCTAAAATGAAATTTTCTTTCTCTTTTTTTAACTTTGAAATCTCTTCTTCTAAGTGATTGATTTGTGACTTAGCATCTGTAAGTTCTGCCTCCTTGGAACCAATTTCACTTGTTAAATGATCAATAGCAGAAGTTCGTTCGTGAAGGATTTGATTTAATTCGTTAATTTTAGAATTTACTTCAGCCATCTTCGAATTTTGATCATCCACCAAAGCCTGAATAGGAACTTTCGGACTCGAGTCTGGTACCCTGGACTGAATTAAATTTTTTGAAAGAGGAAAATCTTCAGAATCTGTTTCACTGAATGAATTACCTATTTCATTATCTCCCGCTGCAGGCTGCAATGTCTTAACTTTATTTTTGCGTTTTATTTTCTTTCTTAGGAACTTTGTCTTCGTTTTGTCGTTTTCACTAAGGGAAATTGGTTGGTTTTCCTTTGATGCGTAACTTTTTGCCACCTCGATGCCCTTGGATATACTCGTCTCAGAAATTAATTTTCTGCGCTTATTATCATATGTTGATTCCTCGATTGACTCCATGAGCTCCTCTGGTAAACAATTTCCTCTGAGATTTAAACTAACGATTGTTTTATTTTCCTTCATCCCATTTAAAATCATCTGTCCTCCCTGGAGTCCCAATGTGTTCCAGGCTAAATCGAGAATTTGAAGAGATTTGTTATATTTTATAACTTTGGTTAAAGCTTCTGCACAGCGGGGAGAGATTTGATTGTATTTTAAATCAAGTTCTTCGATATTGTGATTTTTAGATAGACCTTCGCAAAAAGCTGAGAAGGATTCAACGTTGGAACCTAAACTATTCCATTCTAAATGTAAAATTTTTAAGGTATTGTTGTGGAGGAAAACTTGGCCTAGTTGCTCAACAATACAACCACTTATGCTATTTCCTTTTAAATTTAAATATGTGATGCTGGAGCCATCGTAGAGAGCATTTAAGATACTGCTTAGACCTTTTGAAAGCAACATACAATCACCAAGATCGACAAATTTTATTGACGAACTTGATGCCAATATTTGAGCCAAGATCTCACAGACTGGTACTATTATTGAGAGGCAGGACAGGTGTAATTCTCCAGTGGAACTGAAATTTAATAGATACACATTATAACCAGTAAGTGTATACAAATTCTTTATCTAGTTTCGAATTTTTATTAGGATCCATGAGGATACAAAAATAGATGTGTTTGAGGCGATATGAGCCCTAGCTGAATTGGCAATCTTATAATTGGTAATTTTCAAATAAAAAAAATGCCAGTTTTTTTTAAATTTTCAAGTTGAAATCTTCAAGTTTTATGTGGAACTTTATCATAAGAGCAATATAGTTTCCACAACTTTACGCTCGCAAAAATAAATATTTTTTGCTAAAACCCTAAAACTATGCCATTTATTACTTTCGTTTCATAAAGGCGGAGGTTTTAGCAAAAAAATATTGATCGTTGTGAGCTTAAAGTTGGAAAAACTAAAATTTGCTCTTATGATAAATATAACCATATGCCCTTAAGCGACTCTTTCACCTGTCAACGGTCAAATACAAACTTCAGGATACTCACCTGCCAACTTTGATAGCTTCTGAAACTTCTGATGGCGCCAAAACACCGCGTTTTTCACACATTTGCTCAAAAAGTTCATAATCATTCAACATTTTCACAGACTGCATTTAAAAGTTATTTAAAAATTAAACAAATAATTTTGCACATTAAGCTATTCAAGCTTTAAATTTTGAACTAATTTTGACATAATATCCCCTGACCTTGATTGTCAGCACATGATGCTACATATATGTTGATATATGTGACTCCATGGTTGCCATCCTTACCACCCACCATAATAAACACACATGACACACATACATACAAACATTCAGTATCGTATCAATAAAATTTTCTCCCTGCTATAAAAGAAACTATAAAGAAAAGTATTTAATTAAACATTACTAGACTTCAGAATTTTATTTTAATTAACTTGACTAAGAATTATAATTTATCTATATTTATCAAGTTTTTTTGCAAAATATTTAAAAAAATTTTTTTTTAATTTAAAGTGTTTGTAGTTGGTTAAATGCCAAATTTAATATATTCAATTTCTAATATAAATAATGAACAAATTCTCTGTTAAATATTGAATAAGAACAACTTTGTATTATTGTTTTAATAAAATCCATGTTTATAAATTCAAGTTTCGCGCGTCCTAACCTATCAATTCGACCACGTGATTTCGGTGATTTCCGTTGAAACCGTCAAACCGCCACTACGAAGGCCGCCCTGTGGCCCTGGCCGCCACTCGCCAGTCCAATCGCCAGTATACATACCAGGCATGCATATGTAACATATGTAGTTTCCACTTTCCCGTTTTAACATATCACGTTTCCATTTCCCGTTTCCACTTTCCACTGTCCTCTTTGATTCCAGTGCAAAGACTACAAAGCAGAAAGCAGTCGAACCGAAAATTGTTGAGCCCGAGTTTGTTTCTTTCTGCTTGTTGTCAACTCTTATCGTCCTATTGTCGTCTAACTCGACTGACTCGACTCTCCCAGACTTTCCATAGTCCACACTCGCGGTGACTTAGTTTAAAGGAGAAGTGATTTAATATGAATTTGACGGAGGACAACTCAACGCCCGAAAATGCGGAGGTTAAGGAGGAAAAAGCACACTTTGTGCCACCAGTAATTCAAGATAATTCTGATGGTTGGGGTCCTTGTGAGCTACCAGAACAGTTTAAAGACATACCTTATCAGCCTTTCTCCAAAGGCGATAGACTCGGAAAGGTGAGACATATGCCATATAATGATTCTTTTTAATCAATCCTTCTTGTACTCATGATAAGTACTGGATTTTGTAGATCGCAGATTGGACAGGATCGGCTTATCAGGATAAAAAATTCACAAGTAAGTTATGTTCTTCACTGAAGAGATTTCTAACCTCCATAACGGTATAACCGCGGTATAACGTCGGTTGACGTTGGTAACGTGATTGTCGAGCACTACGCAAGATAGTTTTCTGGCAGTTTCTGGTATATGTAATTAATTTGTGGCTCATGCTTTTAGGCATTTAATATTTTAAGCACGAAGATTTTCAAATATTTCTTGGAGATCAATCTAGTAGTGAAGTCTATTTAGTCCGCTCAGAATATTGACGAACACTGCAACAAAATTGATGCTTTTAATTCTTACATTAAACGTTTTTTCAGACAAATACGCATCTCAGTTTGGGTTTGGAAGTCAATATGCTTATTATCACGATGAAGATGAGTCGACTTTCCATCTCGTGGACTCCACGAGAGTCCAAAAACCACCATACCAGCGTGGACGTTATGGAAGGCAGAATCAACGTAACATGCGAGGTCGTGGTGGTCAACGTGGAGGAGTGAACCAGATGCAAGCCTTAGGAAAGTTGAAGTTCCGTGATCGAGAGCGCAAGGGCCAAATGAAACGTTGGGGTCGCCAGCAAGGTATGCGTAACAATAAAAATCAGCCCATCAAAATCCGCGACGCTTCAGTCACCGTGCGTCCGGATTGGGTTACCATCGAAGAAATGGACTTTCCACGATTGGCAAAATTGTCTCTCCCTGGTGTGAAAGACGGCGAGGACGTCCTTTGCTGCGGATCTCTAGAATACTATGACAAAATGTACGATAGAGTCAATGTGAAAAACGAAAAACCATTGCAAAGGGTTGACCGTATTTTCCACACCGTCACCACCACCGACGATCCTGTAATTCGTAAACTCTCAAAAACAGAAGGTAATGTTTATGCCACTGATGCCATTCTTGCAACGATTATGTGTTGCACTCGCAGTAACTATTCTTGGGACATAGTAATTGAAAAAATTGGAGACAAGCTTTTTTTTGATAAGCGAGACAACACTGAATTCGATCTCCTCACTGTTAACGAAACAAGTGTAGAGCCTCCTCAGGATGATGGAAACTCTCTCAACTCGCCAAGAAATCTGGCTCTGGAAGCCACGTTTATTAACCACAATTTCTCTCAGCAAGTTCTTAAATCTAACGAACCGAGATACAAATTCGAGGAGGGAAATCCCTTTATTTCTGAGGAAGAGGAAGGAGATGTTGCCAGTATAGCTTATCGCTACCGTAAATGGGATTTAAACAACGGGATCGTTTTGATTTCTCGATGTGAGCACGATGCCGTCATGCAAGGACCCAACAACGAGATGCAGTTCTTAACTATAAAAGCTTTAAATGAATGGGATTCTAAACTCGCAAATGGCGTTGAGTGGCGACAGAAACTTGACACCCAACGTGGTGCTGTTCTTGCAAACGAGCTCCGTAATAACGCCTGCAAATTGGCCAAGTGGACCGTTCAGGCTCTGCTTGCAGGATCTGATCAAATTAAATTCGGTTATGTCTCAAGAGCAATGGTTCGCGATTCCAGTAAACATGTTATTTTAGGGACCCAACAATACAAGCCTAACGAGTTCGCCACCCAGATTAATTTGAATATGGACAATGCATGGGGAATACTAAGATGTATTATTGATATTTGTATGAAGCAAAAGGACGGAAAGTATTTAATAATGAAGGATCCCAACAAACCTATGATCCGCTTGTATGATATTCCTGACAACACTTTTGAGAGCGAAGGCGATGACGATGATGATGACGATGATGAGACAGCAAACGATGCCTTCCAAAGTTAATGCACTTGCTCAACTCTCATTTTATTGTACACATTATGTGTAGGTATAGTTTTACAATAATTTATACCGTTGAAGGCAATTTGTCGTTGTAAATGGCAAGTGGATTGTTAATATGATAATAAAAAAAAGTAACGCAATCTTTCGTAATTGTTATACTACGTTGAGTATATTTTTATAATTACATTTTATCAGTAACATCACTCTAGTTTATTTATAACATAGACAAATTTTCGAATAGCAGCATGAACTAATTCATTATTAATCTCATAATATAGAACGAATCTTGCCAAAGTTGGAGTCAATGCCAATCCCCGAACGATGACTTTGTCATCAGGATCATCGCTTTGAACACTTTTCAGCCTTTCAACAAAATCTTTAGAAGTTATTTTCTCTGAAGAAATATTCACGAACATCATATTTGTCTGCACTTCCTTTAAATTAACACTAATACTTTTTGATTCCAGATCGCTGATTACTTTAGCTATTTTATAGGTCCTTCTGTGATCTTCTTTTAACAACGGTATCATTTCTTCCAAAGAAACTAAACCAGCAGCTGCAAGGACGCCAACTTGTCTCATGCCACCGCCTAGAACTTTTCTTGCTCTTCTGGCTTTTTCGATAAACAATTTGGATCCACATAGTAGAGATCCTACTGGTGAACCTAAACCTTTGCTAAGGCAGAAAGTCACTGAATCGAAATCGGACACAATTTCTTTAACTGGTAAATTAGATGCTACAGATGCGTTCCATAATCTTGCACCATCCATGTGCAATTTGAGAGAGTGTTTTTTAGTTATCGAAGTGAGCTCTTTGATCCAAGCTTGGGGTACAATTTTCCCATTGAAAGTGTTTTCAATAATTACTAATTGTGAAATCGGCTCGTGTTGTCGATCCCCTTTTATTTTTGATTCAAGTTTATTGAGATCAAAAGTTCCGTCTCTGTTATTTGGCAAAGGGCAAAGAGTTACTCCAGCTATTTGAGCTGCACCCCCTTGTTCATGTAACATTGTATGAGATTCTTCTCCGCAATAAGCCTCGCTCCCTCGAACGTCACAGTGATTCATAACTAGAAGAGAAATTGAGATTAAAAGTAATTGAACCAGAAATTTTAATAGAGAAAACAATATTCTCAATAAAAAACATTTAAAATTAATTGCTTACTAGCAATTAAGTTTCCCATAGTTCCAGATGTAACAAAAATTGCAGCTTCTTTTCCAACTAGCATCGCAGCTTTCTCTTCTAATTCTGTCAGTACAAATTCAATATTGATATATTTAATATTGGTATAACATTTTTACGAAATCATAAGTCATTTGAAAATAATACTTTTAACTGTTGGATCTTCTCCATACACGTCATCGCCAACTTCTGCATTCAACATTGCCATTCTCATTGCTTTCGACGGTTTACTAATCGTGTCACTTCTTAAATCCACAAGAATTCCCTAGAATAGAAAGATATTTTTAAATATCGAAAAAGTATAATATTTAATTATACTTACATTGTTCTCGACATTCTTTTCGGTCTCTATTTGCATATACATTTTTGCAAATTGCAGACACTTGCAGACACTGGCCTGAAAATATTTGCACATTACATATTTAATTGTCTAAATAAAATGAAGACTGATATGTACTTTTTATCTAAACAAACTTCAAGTTGTTCATCTTGCAATTTGTTGCCATTTCGTAATTAAGTGAAGGTTAATTTTCCAAGTTCAGTGATGAAGTACTTTGGTTTTAAAACACATTGGTATGATAAATTGTATTTATTCACAAAAATTCTTAATAATATAATTTCACTAAGTAATTATAATTTTGTATAACTATTGTAGCCTCATGTAAAATGAATACATATGATATATATTATTAAGCAAAAAAGTCATATCCAATCTGGGCGATAGTTCGGATTTTAATGTGGTACTTGGCGCAAATACTTATTAAATATCGCAGTACAGGTTTCAGTCCTTTTTTGCTTATATAAAGAGTGAATCATTTTGCGCACAAGGCAATGATCACTTTCCTGCTTCATTGGTTTCAAAACAGTGTTCATTCACTGTATGGCTAGATATTCCATTTATGGTTAAGCATAGTGACTCGCGTCGAAAACATGACCTTAAACTGAGTTTCTATTTATACAATCATTTTTGATTGCAAATGCGGAAAGTATGAAACGAAAATTATTTGATGTATTACTTCATAAATCCTTCGGGTTATTATTTCAGACGTACTAAAAAACAGATATTAAATACACATTTATTTGGATGTATAATAGTTTTAACATTGACCAAGTTGATCCAAGATTAAACTCAGTCGAATTCGAAATGAATAAAACAATTTAATTTAGCGAAATTGAATTAATTTTAATTTACTTTACAAGGGTCTATCTCTTCTACTTATATTTGAAACCAAAAAAAGAGACCTCCAATATTTGATGACCAAAGTTTTTACTTATGTAGTTGGTTTGAATCATTGATAGAAGAAGTTCTATATACCTAATAAAGTAATTATTTCAGGGCAAGTAACTAACAACTATAAACAAGATAAAAGTGGTTAGACTCACCATGTAAGCCATGAAATATTCAGTCCATTTGACTATTTATAAATTGCCGTCACTATAATTAATCTGGAGAATTAGCCACACAATGAAAATAATTTTCCCATCCATATGGTTCAAAAAAATAATTATGAATCATTGAAATTATTAATTTATAATAAATCTCTTCTCAAAAGTAACTAATATACTTAAACGATTAAGGTAAAGGGTATTTAAAAATCAGTGGTAATAGTATCTAAAATCAATTTCTTTTCTTTTCCCTCGGATATCCTAAATGCAGCCTTACCTGTTAACCTGTTGCTCACAAAGATCTTGGAATTATAAAACCGGATTTTTTTAACCAAAATTTAAATTTATACACAATTTTGTATTTATATCTATACGGTTTTACACCTTGCAAAATTACAAATCAACACTTATAAAGCTTGATAACTCTCAAGGTTATCAGTGAGTTCTAGATTTTTATCAAATTTAAGTTAGATATTTAATTATATTCCTTTATTCACAGTGATTCAAACCAAAGTGCCCTCTGCTTAGTTAAATATGATTCAAATGATTCAAATCTAGGAGTGGCCTTTATATTCATCAAATTTAATATTCATATAATATAATATGAGTGTTAAATTACCTTCCTTCTATTCTTTTTCACTATATGACTAATTTGATTTAGAACCAAAGCTTCTAAAAAGAGAGTTTCAGGAAATATGTAGTATTATAAAAATATAATATTTAATAAAATTATGTACCTACAGCAGGTAAATTCGCTACAATTTTTTAAGTTCTCTTGAAAAGTTTTAATTTTGATTTTGTTCATTGATAAATTTTGCCGCCAAAGTACTTTGTTCCAATATTTTATTTTTCCCGTTTCCAAATTCCATATTAAAATAATTTTATTCTTTAATTGAAATGTTTCAAAAGTTAAAAATGAATTTTAAATGAAACATTTAACCAATTATCAAATAATGTAAGAATAAAATTCCTAATTACATCTTTTAATTTCGAACAAATAATTTTGTACTCACAATAAAGGTTGGCTGGCTAAAAATTCAAATTTAGACAATTACGTCACTCAAAGTAGCATTCATTATTTAAATTTTCCCGCCGCCATTTTTTCAGATAATTTAAATGATATGTATACATATACATACCAGATACCTTTGTATATTTACATTAACTATATTTACAAATTTTACTTTGGATGAGTGACAGGAGGACGAGTGTGGCTCCCATTTTAGCTTTCAACCCTACACCATATGCGCCGTGGAGGCCAATAGTATTTACACGCTCAGTTTGCTCCGAGCGAAGTGGACTGTTTTCTTTTAGAATAATAAATCCAATTGGATGCCTTGATACATGCGCAGTGGGGTTGAGAGCTGAATTGAGAGCACACTAGAAACCAGTTCGAGTGAGAGAAGCGAGAGAAGTCTCCTCGCGAAAGCCGGGATTCGGGAACCAGTAGTGTGGTGACCGCCGAAGAGTTCTCTTAGTCGTAGAGCTCGACGAGTTAATATTACGCCCGCGTGCATTAATTTGTTCGCGAAAAGGATTGCTCGTTAAAAAAAAAACGTGCGGTGGCAAAGGAACAAAGCGTGCAACAGGCAAGGCGAGAAAGGCGGCGCACTTCGGACGCATTGTGTGCGCGCTAAACAAAAATGGCGGACGCGGATTCGAGGGTAGATCGTTCTGACCCGGAACTGCGTATTCTCTCTGTCGACAGGGGCTTCAACGACCCTGCAACCCAAGCAGAATGGACCCAAAAGAAGCTGGTATGGGTTCCACACGAGACCCAGGGTTTTGTCGCGGCTGGAATCAAAGGCGAACGCGGCGACGAGGTCGAAGTAGAAATCGCCGAAACCGGCAAGAGGATCCTCGTCGCCAAGGACGATATCCAGAAGATGAATCCACCCAAGTTCGATAAAGTCGAGGATATGGCTGAACTCACCTGCCTCAACGAAGCCTCCGTCCTACATAACCTCAAGGACCGTTATTACTCCGGACTCATTTATGTAAGTAAATCCCCTAATTTTGTATTTCCTACGTCTGTTTACGCTCTTATCTCCTGGGAGTGACATTTCAAATCGGAAGTGTTACCAGAGAAGTTTATTTTTGTTCCCGAAAGATTGAAATTTGCTTCGTGCCGGGTGATCTAACCTCAAAACCATTTCTCTTCAATATAGTGTAAATTTCGTCATTTCAATATAGTTAAGTTTGTCAAATTTTATCAGTTAAGGCTGTCTTTAAAAAATGTCTTTATTTTTAGTATTTATAAGGTAGTTTATAAAGTAATTTTTAAAAGAGATAATCGGCTGCCATTGGCTGCGCGAGTTTTCTAACCATAAAGCACACCTACTCTCTCCGACTCGGTTTCATTGGCGGAAAGTGAACCGACGAGGCGTTGTAATGCGGAATCGAGAGTATTTTTTGCAATGCTCCTCGTCTTGTATTTGAGAGAAAAATGAAGGAAAATCTAGGGGGGTTTCTAACCTCTAGGATGCTCCAAAGAGTTTGTGGAGGCTTCTTATCGGAAGAAAATGAATATTCATTGCTAATGAGATGTTTATTAAATACCAAAGAACGTACGTGAATAGAATAAGAGATTTATGAGTGTGATATAGCTATTCAAGGATCAGTGTACTCGCAAAGCGATTGCAGAGGTTCGCATCCCTATCTGTCATTTGTGCAACAAGTACAGCATCTGCAGGCTATTTAGCAGAGGAAGGGTGTTGTTATTCTCTTTCCATAAATGGATTAGTTACACTTTTGGGTTTAACTAGCTAATTTCAATATTTGAGTTTAAAATTCATTGTTGGTACTTTCCATAATCTCTCAATACCAACTGGTTGGGATTTTAAAAGGGCCAGGTAGCATCCCTTGTAATCCCGATAATGTTCCTCACAAATAAAATCAATTATCACTCTGGTCAGGTATAATTGAGGGTCAAGTGCCCTGAGATTTTACCAACTTTTCCTGAATCTTATGGACACTCTGTTGTTCCGTAATTTGTCTGTAACAACCGTTTGGATATTAAAATAGCCAGGTAGCATCCCTTGTAAAACCGATAATAATCCCCATAAATGAAATCAAGTTTCACTCTGGTCAGGTATAACTAAGAGTCAAGTGTCCTGACATGTTTCCAGAAGCAGATTTGATATTTTTATTTCGGGTAAAATTGTTTCCTTTGTTTGTTTTCTCTCTTTTGTTGATAATCAGGAAATGAGTGTGAATTTTTACCAATGTTTGAATAATTATAGATTTAAGTTATACGCAAAGATATAGTGAAATTTATTAATATTAGAGTAAGTTACTTTAGATTTAGTTTCTAAATTTTGTTCATTGGCTCCAAAACGAAAGTTTTACATACAAATTCCTACACATTCAAGTAAAGATTATGATTAACTACAGTGCCAGTTAGCTGAAATTCACGCGTTCGCAACGGTAATTATGCAATCAGCATAAACCGGCGTAAGAAAATAATACGAAACGGTTTCAGCTGTTTCAGAGAAGCAAGAAAATTCCAAGCACGAGTATGTAGAATTATCAGGATGGTTTGTAAAACTAAAGAAAGCAAACGAGAGACAATTAGAGTTTACAGAAGTTGGAAAAATCGGAAAGGTTCTCAAAACTGAATTATTCTTCTCATTCTTTGTATACGAAAGTTACTCATATATTTTTGTATAGTATATGTGCAGCATGTATACCAAGAAAATTACAGTTCGGTTAACGAGGTGGAAGAAGGCGGAGAATTTCACCTGGATTACCAGTAATAAATTTTGCACAACGACCTTTCCCTCTCAAGCTTACGACACGTCTCGTGCCTTCAATATCGGTCTTTCGTTTTGGCAAAGACCTAAAAAAAACGTTATCGACAAATTCCGTCGAAATTAGTGCAATTCGATTGATATCAAAGTCACCGAAATGATCGTTCTTAACATATCCTGATTTTAATTCGAAGAAGGTGATTCACTTCGTTTTAACTGATAATGTTTTTCTCCTTTCTTAATTGTTGACAGGTACTTATTTACCAGCTGTTTTAGAATTCAGGATTGCATGTCCAATTTACAATTGATATTAGATCTAAATTTTGCAATTATGTATGAATCATGGTCGTATTGTTTGAAGGTACATAATAGAAATAGTGTTTAAAAAAGGTGAAACAAGTTCTCTGTGTTGCCATTAGTATTTCTATTGTATCCATTTCCTTGAGGTGCTTATCAGTTGCGATAAAATTTTCTTTCTGTAAGAGTTTCTGAGTCATATTAAATTTTAACCGTTCTAAAGCAAGCGGTTACATGCCGATGAAATTATTTTTCAGCTCATCGATGTGACGTACATCGTTTGCTAAAGTAAATTGCTTTCTCAGCAGTTTTTACACATTTTCAATATGCTCGCTTCAATAACAATTTAATATTATCTGACCCGGCTTATTTTAATATTTACTGTTGAAAATTGAATCGAATTAAAAAAATATTTAAAATGAATATACGTAAATTAAAGTAATGTATAAATTACTTCAAAACATTTAATAATTACTTTTGTAATTACTAATGAAACAGAAGTCTTCTTTTGACAACGAACCCGTGGGAAAAAGTCTGCTCTCTTTCATATAACGTCCCTGCTCTGATTTTGTTTTGGTTAGGGAACCTTGACTTGTCTCTACGTGACTGTTCTTTTCCTCTCACCGGCAGACGAGTCGATAACGAGTTGACTTACAAATATGTAGTGTAAGTATATAGGGGTGATGCTGAAAAAAAGAATCGATATGTATTTGAGTATCAATACTTAGCGAACGAAGTCTTCTTTTCATATATCTTGTATACATACTTTTTTCCTCGATTCTCTAATGAGTACATTGCAGTTAATTACACCGGCTTATTGTAATTCCATTCTTCAAAAGTGCCAGGTCAATCAGTTATAGAGAAATTTTACATTGTTGATTTGTCATAAAATTGAATGTTGACATGTTTACGACATACTTTTTCTGCTTTAAACGATTTAACGAATCAGCAAAATAAATTGTGAGTGAAGATTATTAAAAATTTATATAATTTCAATTTCACAATTCACAAAACTTTGTTTAAAACCTACATAGCTTCATAATTGAAGTATGAATGTTTTGATTGTAGGTTCTAGGTTCAGATGTTTGTCTACGTTTTTTGCAGACGGTTTAGAACGGACCTACCTGTTAAAGAACCTTGACATTCCGGCTTGAAAAAGAATTATTCTCAGAACTCGTGATCAATTTCATTGAGTATTTTCTAGCTGGTGAATTATCGTCAATATTAAAAACCTTGGAAAGCAAAGTATGAAAGAAACTAAGGATGTATTATAACATATTATTAAAAATACTAGAATTTTTTATTCTTGGGTTTGAGAAGTAGGGAACAAGTGGCATTGGATGTATCATTTCTGCTTTTCTCTTTCGTAAATTA
The DNA here is from genome assembly GCA_900474325.1 of Synergus umbraculus. Taxonomy (NCBI): domain Eukaryota; kingdom Metazoa; phylum Arthropoda; class Insecta; order Hymenoptera; family Cynipidae; genus Synergus; species Synergus umbraculus. The sequence continues at coordinate 313,875 of UCOK01017627.1, forward strand.
GAGTCTGATTTTCATATTTTCCTGTCAATCTTGACAGAATTCGATGCTTGTTCTTAAGTTTTGATGGTCGCGATGACCTCTTTTACCACTGATGAAACTCCCAAAGGTTTTAAATCCTAAAGCGTTCATCGTGACCGACTTGAAGTGACTCACGCGTGACTGATTCAGCAAACACTAGTCGTGAGGGCAGGACAGAGAGGGATACAAAGGAAAGGAGCTGGTGACTCGAGAAAAAGAGAGAGAATATATAGGGATTTGGTGAAAGCAGAGGAAAGACGAAGACAAGTGATCTTTGGTTCGGTATACGATGGAAAAGATTGAGAGGACCTAGTGGTGGAGGTGGATGATGAAGGAGAAACAGAGAGAGAGTGAGAGAGAGTTTCGTTCACAGATTACTCTCTGGGCGCCATCTTGTAAATTCGAGCCTTGCCTACGAAATGCATGACATGCTGTTTAAGTTTACTCTTGCGAAAATTCATCAACATTTTTTAAACGTCAGCGAAATGCCTCCGATGTTTCGTAAAACTCTACTTTGTGTTCATGAACGAGCACGACCGGACGTGCTTTGGTGGCAAGCGAATTCCTGGGAAGAACCAAACCCAAATATCTATGTCAGATGTGTTTTCAGACAAAATTCGTGCGGACAGAGGATGACTGTCTGTTCGAAATCAGGGGGAAGCTGGGAAAATAAAGTTTAAAAAATTGAAGGTGCTCTCAAAAATATTTGTTCCTTTTGAAGAACAAATTATATATGTAGTATAAATTTTTAGATATAAATCCAACAATATCTAGTACTCCTTCATCGGCATTAATGCTTTTAAAGCTTAATTTCTTCTTTACTCTCGACTTTAAAAAAGTTCTTTAGAAAAAATAAATAGTTTGGAGCACCTTCATTTTTTTTTAATTTCAATTTTTGGACCATCCTAATACATATTAAGCTGTCATTGTAACCGTTTTTGAAGAAAGAATGCAGGTATTAAAACTCGTTTAGGTTTTTTAAAAGTAGAGAATCCTTAAACTGGTTTTGCAAATCAATGTACCTATGTAGTTATACGTAATCGGAATCGCATACGAGTACCCTCAACGAGACAGTATTTAGTATTCGAATAGAGCAACGTGTAGTCACACACTAGAAGGGGAACTTCTATTTTACATGCAACCTTCGTTTGCAAAGATAAGCACTAAAACATTCAGGAATTTTCGCGGAATCGCTAATCGATCGACCGTTATGAGCTTACGAGCAATGAGTAAATTTTTTTGATTGGAAAAAACTTCCGGAAAGTTTATTTTTATCTGTGCACGACTACCAAAAATGCTTATTTATAATATTTTGTCAAATAAAATTAAAGGGAAAACGAGTGAGTCATCGCGCAACAAGTGCATTGGCTTTTTACCTTATTGGTTAGTAAAATAGGGACATTTTTCTTATAAATCGTTAGGATTATAAGAGATTTTTATATTTAAAAAATTTCGTGTAATTTTTATGTGTTTCATGAAATTGATTTGTTGTAATTTTGTCTTTTGTACATATGTAAAGGACAATGCACGCTTATTGTTGTCATTTGCGTGTCATTGCTACTAACTTGGCCACGTGGCCTCGTGTGCCATGCCAGTGTAAACGACTTTACCATTTTGCACCGTGTTTACCGTGGGCGAAGAAACCTTGATATATCTTCTCTGCAAACCGCCAAAATCGTTTAATTTCAGCCGAAAGTCTACATACGTGTTAAAGGGAAACTTGATTTATATTCTCCATCACTAAGTCTCTTTACCTTCATTTCTGAATAATTTTAATGATTTAAAAATTAAAATATCTATATAGGTCAAAATTATATATCTCTTTTAAATTCCTATTTTTAGATGTTTTTGTGGTGACAAATTATATTGTTGGTTGCAGATTAGTTGGTCGTGGTGTTATTTTCGATTCTACTCTACGGAAATGATCGGTTATTTTTAATGTGTTTTGATTCGGATGGCAAAATATTATTCTGCTTCTATGAGAGAATTCTATTTTGTATTTACGTATTCGTGCTGAAACATAACTTGTAAGTTCACATAGAGGATCAAACATTTTTTAAATTGTTTAATATTGAACACGAGTATAAATCAATTTAAGTTTTTAAAAACCGTTGCCTAGCTAGCCTCTTCTTTCATTCTCTCGTGATCTTATACAATGTAAGATATCGTTCGACGCTATACCCTGACTAGAAGCGGAGATTAGACTAATTGAAGAACTTGGCTCTTCCGACTTGGCATGGTGGAGATTTTATGATGTTGCCGTTAACTTTTTCATTTCAATGGTAACCCTACCATTGAGATACTTACACGCTTGATGTATTAAATTAATTTAACAATATTTTTATTGTTGGATGAACAATATAAATCAATTTAAAATTACGAAATATAAATATTGACTTCTACAAAATGGTTGTGATATTTATTCACAATATATGTTGGATATAAATTTTATAGTGTGGAGATGAAAAAAGTGAAATTGCGATGCCGCCAAACCGGTGACCGTTTTAAAATGGAATGGTTTTCAAGCTCGACTACATGTGCACCCGCAAGGTTCGATAAAATCAGTCGAATTCACACCATATATGGCCCGAGATAATGAAGTACCTACTCATTGCACAATAGTAACGTTCGCATGCGGTTGCCATCTGGCTGCACGAGTTACGAACACAGTACATTCGTCAGTTTTCTAAATACATTAAATTCACAGTTCAACCACCCAGGGTTCAATTAAAAATATTGCTCTACTTTCTGTCAATTTTCTACAAAAATATTCTGCTTCTTGAACGTGTAAGCCTGTAAGATCCCCTTAATTTTAAACTGGAAGCGTTAACTTTAAAAATATTTGGCAATTTTAAATTGAAATCTTTATTAAAATGAAAGTTTTAGGCATTTGTTTTCTTTTATTTACTTTTGAACAATTTATTGCAGATTATTTTTAAATTTGAACAGGTGTTTCTTCATATTTTTGTTTGATAATGCTTGCATTATCAAACACTTCTTTCTTTTATATAACTGTACTAAACATCTGTCAAGGGAGGAATGTTTTGTTATCGTGACAGTTTATCTTTATTATAGTAGAGGGCAAACGAATCATATTGTAAAGTAACCATTCATTTATGCAAATCTGTATTTTCAAAAGTTTATCATGAAAATAGGATCAATTGAGGACAAATCAATTTTCATTTACAGTCTTATATAGAGAAAGTAGGTCATATTATTTTCTTTGAATATTTCTTTGCATAAACAATATAGGTAGTTTAAAAATGTAGATAACAAAACGAAAGAGTATATAATATTAATTTGTTATTCGCTCTTTTAAGAAGTAGGAAAATTTAAAACAATTGTAATCGCATTGATTAAGAATTGAAAAATATATTGCTAATGCAAAACTTGTTAGTTTACGGAGAATACAATTTAAAATTTATTCTCAAAGATTCTCTCTATATCTTATAAGGGAAGTACATATTATGAACTATGTTACTGGCATGCTTGCTGGCATGTTAACAATGACGTCATGCGTGGTAACACTTTGAGACGAGACTGTAGATGATACTATATATTGTAAATGTGTGTTTGTGTGTGCCCGGGCAAGCCTCTAGCATATATACGATCTCGAAGCTGATGTCATGCCTCGTCGAGGTAAAAAAAACATGTCTTTTTTAACGGACACTGAGGATTTCATTCGAGCAGGTTACTTTTATCTTCAAGTCGGTCTCGCATGGGTCGAGAAGCCACCTTGGTTAGCATTGAAACTCTCTTTGGCCATTTTATGCGTTTCTTCATAAATTTAATTGTGTCCCTGAAAAGCGGTTTGCAAAATGTCACCTCGAAACATTGTCAGGCATTAAAGAAATTCATTTTAGTCCTCAATTTAAATTCCAAGAGTGTATTGGTTCCTTGAAAAAAAAATATGATAATGTTCTTGAGGATTTACCTTCTTTTTTTATATATGATACTTTTCCTTTTTTGGAAAGTTTGGTAAACATGACTACTTCGAGTTGATAAATATTTAAGTTTTTCTTTTATTAATTTACCAATTTTTATCAATTTAATTTGTGAAATTTGAAAAATTTAGTTATACTTTGTAGAATACTATAATTTATTTATTCATTTGAGGAGAGTAGTTAGCATTCTTGTAAGATTCGTGGTTTGAATATTCGTGTTGAGGAACTTTTCTGGTTAGTAGATTTTAAGATTCCTTTTCCTTTGGTATACGCTTGGTCTGCTTTATTGCCGAGAAGGCCCGGTGTTTATTGGGCAGGTGTCCCACACAACGGAATTGTTTTTAAACTCGCCCACAAGCTGTCGCTGCTTTTCTCTTCTCTTCCTCTTTTACATTTTTATGACGTCAAACCTTTGCTTCGTTTCCCGCGTCCAATTCTCGCAATGCGTGAAAAGAATTACGTATTCCTTAAAATATTTGAAAATGTTTCATGAAAGAGTTTATTGTTTTTAAACTTTTTAGATACGCTGATGGTAATGGTCTTTTTATTAACGAAGTAATGTCAATTGCAATGTCAATGTAGATAATTTAGAGTCGGGAAATAATTCTTTTAAGTTTTTTAGCAGCGACTATTTGGAACTTGGACCAATAGCTCTTCAATTTTTTCTTTAAATTAATAATAAAATCGGTTACTTTAAAGGGAAATAAAGGAATCTATCTTGTAATTATCTTCATTTTAAAAATCATCGAAAAGCACGTTTAAAAATGTTGTTTCATGTGCAAATCGGTGACTCATGGCTCGATAAATTCTGACTATCTACCAATGTTGGGTAAACGTTATATATACAACATACACATATACATACATATGTGTTAACTTTACTACGATTCAGCTTCCATGCTCCGACTTCTGGAAAGTGATAACACCTTGGTGTTGAAGAACTCATATTGAAATGAGAAATTTAAATCTTTTATTGGCAGGCTGTCTACTGTCCTCGAGAATTTAAGGAAATCTGGGGAATTGTCCTTAATTTTATTTTTTATGCGGGAAGTGGATTTTCTGAATTGTGAAAAAATAATCCCTTCATGGCTATCTCATCATAATTGAAAAGATTGAGTCATGACTAGAAGATTAAGATCTCAAGTCTTGATATCTTTTGTTTATTCACAGAAAAAAATGTCATCACATTTTCACATTTTATTAATGCTCTCATTTTCAGGAATTTTTATGATTCAGATAGTCATAAATGATTTCATTATTCAGAAATTTCATCCACATCTTTGTCAAATTTAATTGACACCTTGTGGAATTTAATTAGTTTTTCTAATAATCTATCTCCTCTCGAAAAAGACATATTGTTGATCCGATATCATGAACTGGCTATGTATTTAAAAATATTTCACTCTCTTTGAACAAAAACGAATTTGGCAAATGGTTTTCGCTAAAATGAAAAATTCTCGGCTATTATTTACAAGTAAGATAAATTTCTCCATTCGTAGGCGAGCTATTCATTAACAATAAGTGAGAATAGCAACAAAAAATTGAGCCACGTAATATCTTGTCATAAATGGGATAATTATTTGACGCTAATTATAGTTCCGAACCGCACATATCAGAATGTAAATCATGGCTTACGTATAGTGCCATGGATGAGTATAATACTCCATTGGTACTTTCGATCTTGACGGGAGTAAGCGAGAAAGATAAAGATTGGGAGAGAGATACGTACCCGGCAAAAGGCAAAGACGCGTCCTTATAAGGACATGCGTCCTTAACCCGCTTCCTCTGAAGTACTTCACGCATATATGGCGCATAAAGAATAACATACACATACACAATTAAACACGTTCAGACTAGTATGGTACATATAAAAATATGTTGCCAAGTGAGCCTTTTATGGCCGCAACCCATATTGGATTTGACCTTTTGTCGGTGAATTACAAAAAATGGTGGCGAAATTCGCCAAAACTTTTTATTGACCCAATTTGTGACGATCTTTAATTTCCTCAAGTATGAATGCTCATGATCCAACCTCATTGGAAAAGATATACATATATACATTGGCTTTACAAGATTCGAAGTTTTAAATGAACAGGGAATCCTTGTCTAACTTTCAATTATAACGAATTTTTGAAATATTTCACCATAACCGTCATATGCGTATAAGTAAGCATACGTGTTAAGGTCACGCACAATCGTTATACCTGCTGGTTCTTAGCTTCCCGTTCAATGATTCACCCATTTACTTTCCCCAAGTATCTGACGTGTATTCGTTATTTCCAGCAAGCGGAACCGAATCTTCTCATCCTTACACGCACGTAACCGATAAAAAACGTTTAATGCACGTGAATCGATCCTGTAGGTATGCCGGTTATTATGTATTAGACTTCGTCACTGGGTTTTCAAATAACTGATGCGAGTATTCAAGGATCTGATATAGAAATCATCTGAAAATGATAATCTCCAACTTGAATACTTCAATTAGCTATACTTATAAGATTTAATTATCAGATTTAAATATTTTTATACTTTTATTATCAAGGATTCTCCTGATTATTGGACTTGGAAGTTTTTTCGTAGTAAAAATTTGGTAACTGATCAGTTGCTTACAATTTCGGTATTGTTATACACTTTTTGGATGCAGGACTTGCTCGAAGGTCCCCAAAACCGGTTGGAGAAGTTGCGTGTCGTTGACCTATCCAACATTCCAACCTAGCTTATTCGAATCTAAACTAAACTTCTTCGCCCATACCAAAAAGCTTTTCCAATATCCAATATACATATTTCGGTACTCTCCGTTTCATAAATTTTTAATGATGGCGATCGTCAAAAGAAGAGAAACTTATGTTGTTTCCATCATCAGGGAATTGTCCTTGATTTCATTTTTGATGCTCCATTTTCGAAATTAATTTATGAAGTGCCCTGGATAAATACATAAACATGCTTGGACTAGTTGGACTACATTTTCTTTAAGAAACATTCTTCACGAGATTAGCATTATCTGACAGCACTAATAGAAACAGCTACCAGCAAGCTCGATGAAACTTTATTAAGACGAATGCAATATCTACGGAAAAGAGGATGGAAAATGACGAGGCAAGGAACAAAAAGAAGAGACAAAAGTCATCTGTATTCTGCAGGGAGAATCAGACTGAGTCAGAAGGACGTAAATCGTAAATGAATGAGAATAACGGCATTTCGAATGATTAATTAAAACGCGGCGGAGCTTTCAAAAGCTTTTCATTCAATAGAATAATGATTATTATTACTATTCGTGTGAACTTCTCAAGGATTGGCAAACTGGCAAATTGCCTTGCGTCACGGTAGTCTCGTTAGTGACATAATTATTTTTATTCGGTTAACAACAATTCTCTAGTTTCTCTACGAGACATCACTTCCCCAAATACTTCTTATAAATTACATATAATTTGAAATCAAACTCAAAGTAAATATAATATGACAAAAATAAGATTACAACATCTATATTGCAAAAGCATTTCAAATATGTTGATTGAAAAGTTGTGAAATGTATGAAATTATTAATGATATAGAAATATATATAGCTCCAATACCAAGTTAATGTTAAAACCTGATTTTGCAATTTACATTTTATGACCAAAGCAGTAAGAATTAAAGAAATTAATGTGATTGCTTAATTAGAAATTTAAAATCTACTGCATGTAAATACCTATGGTTTCAGAATGCTTTTGCGCTTTTAAATTTGAAAGCCGACAACATTGTGTATTTTTTTATTTTAAAATGACTTCTATCATTAGAGTTGATAAAGATGAATCACTCTCAGTTGAATGAACTCTGATTCAGAGTTAAAAAAATGTTCATTACTGTTGTTCAGCTCTTTTTTTTATAATTATTTATTATTTATGATTTAATAAGAACTGGAAAATTAATCAGAAAACAATTTTCAAGGTATGTACATGAATAACAGAATGAAAGTAGAAGTAGGGGTATTAATGCAAGTGAAGAAGTTTCGCAAGAGTTTAAGACTATTCGCGGTTACATCGCTGTATAAACTGCTCTGGAATGCTCACAAATCAATGCGTTACTCGCGGCACTAATTAATTGCGCAAGCGTGATAATAAAACCGTCCATGGAAGTTGACCTTAAGATCAGCTTTGAATTCCCTTGGGCTATTTGATTGAAACTCTCTCGGGCCAATTCTTTGAGAATTAGCGCCAATCTTCTTTCCCTAAAACAAATTTTTGGGTTTCGTACGAATTTTCCGGATGAGAACCACTCTTAGGGCTTTTAAGAAATGACCGATCGATTCCGTCTACGTCTGTCTCAACTTCTCCCACATTTTTTCGCCGCTACCGTCCTACGCGTTTTTATTTTTTATTACGGGATTAAAAAATATGAGAGTCATGCAAAGATTCTGTATCAGATATTTTATTTACTCTAGTAATGTTGACTGAAAGATGACAAACTTAATTTCATATGAGGAATGCAAAGTAAATTTTATGACATTTTGATATGATTTTTATTGCAATGAAATTAATCTCGTATTTCATCTGTCGCTTTTTAAATACAAAATTTCAAAAAATGTAAAGTACTTCTATACTCAAATAGATACTCACAAAATTAATTAAAGCTTTGCACGTTCCTATAAGACTCATCAGCAAGTCAGACGTGTCAACCATCTCTTTAAGACGAATTATAATGCATAAATTAGAAGGATTTTAAACAATTTCTTAATATTTTGTGAGATTTTAGGGATTTGTAAAGAATTTTTTGTTGTTTGCTTTTTTATGAAAGACAATTCACCGAAATTAATGGCTTTTCTCATATTGTCCATAATGAGTCACTTTTTTTCTTCGAATGCAGACTTTTCAAGGTATCGACCGGAACTTGTGGTCTTGAGTGTGGTCCTTATACGCAAGTTAGCACGGCGTGATGAATATGCCGTTTCCTTTTTCGATTCCTGAATCCAAGAGACCACGCCCAATCGCGAGCTTCGCGAATCGCGAGTACCTACGAACTTCATTCATGGTTTGAATGCAAATGAGAATTATTTTAAAGCAACTGCCGACCCCTGTCAAGGTCCGCGTGATAAATGTGTAATTGTGTACCACTGTGTATTATGTACCACAGAATATACAATGAACATATATTCAGATCACAAGAGTTCGAAAAGGGGATGGTGGGAGATAATGAAGAAAACCGGAGGATCATGAAAAAGAAAAAGACAGTTTAAGAGGTCGAGAGAGTGACTGAGAGGCGCGAAAAGTATATCCCCTCTCTCTCTCTTCTCTCTTATTACGTACGCGTACTCTCGTGACGTCACCTGATCTGACATTCCACGAAGCTTTATACAAGTTCGTGTCTCTGTCTGCACTCTGCATTATGCACCCATAAGATTCTTCGAATAACTTTCACGGCTCCAATGCCGGCAACAGTCACGTTATTTGCGTTAAAACTTGTCACAAAGTTTCTTTTATTTTGTCTCAGAAACATTTTTTACACGATTTTTGTTTGGTGTTGAAAGACACCATATTGGGTTTTAATTGATAAGCAATTATTGGATTTAAGAACATCAGATGCTTCAGATATTTCTTTTAGTATCATTGTCACAATTGCCTGTGGTACACTTTACTTTAATGACGATCCAGAAGATAGGGTCATTGACAAAAATATAAGTATTTCAAAACAATTTCAATTTACACCCCTGCAAAGGCCAAAAATAGTTGCTGAATCAAATCAATCACTCAATCGATCAGTACATAATTCATTTCTGGGGAGAGAAATGCGAATACAGGTTTTGGTTATTATATTGCAATATTCTATTGCAAGTTGGACTCGTATTTTTAAGTGGGATACAACAACGTGGTGTACAGAACATTGTTGTTTTGCTGGAGGAGAAACATGTTCGGATCTCGTTGATCCTGTTGTACAAACGCAGGCAGCTGTTCTTATTGCCATTTTCAAGGTGAATTGTAGAATTTTCTGTCATTTCTCGAAGACTTGAAACTCGGGAAATGTATCCGCTTGCATTCCAGTTTACATACTAAGAAGATAGACAGAGCATACATGTGGTCGCGGATTCAAAGTTGTACTCGCTCGAATTCGCATCTCTCCTGAAATAGAAATCGTCCGAGTACGGGTTGACCGATTCGAAGGCAGGCGAAACTAGTGAAGAAACCAGCGGGAGTTCTTAGGTCAATAATCAGGTCGCGTGCACCAATCCTTTCACTGATCGTTAATCCAAATTCGACCTAATCGACCATATATTAAAAATCAATAGAAGAATATTGACACTATAATGGGTTTAATGTTCTTTGCTTCGCTATTTAAGGAGTTCTACCTGTTGTGCAAGTCCATTCATTGAACTTCATAGCGTTCAACTAATTTAAGAAAACCTTCAGTTGATAAAGTAAAAGAGAAAGATAATTCTGATTAATTCTTCCCTGAATAATTTTCAGAGTGGCTACATGTTATAGAACAAGATTTGTCAGGGAAATGCGAGTAGCTGTCAGGGAAAATAGAAATTGACATTCATGCTAACTATGTTATTTTTAAGGAATTCAAGGAATTTTAAAGTTCTTCGCATTTATAATATTTTTTTGTCGGAAAAATTTGTCTGAAGGTCAGGGAAATTGAAAAATTGAATCTTGTGGCTATATCCTGATTTTGTATTGCTAACATCTGGATATTCCAACTTCGCGTAAGTTTCTCTCTTTTGTTTTCACATGGAGTTTCTGTTGACTAAGCGTATGATTTCGGAGCCTGAATGTTTGTTCTGCTACTTGAAGAAACTCTCTGGATGACTTTAAATCATTGCCTCAATATACTCAACACACAAAGAATACTGGTTTTGTCGACATCACAAAAATCTTTTCAAGCAAATATGTATTCTTCTTAGCAATTAGTGCCGAAGAATTTTTATTTCATTTTCCACGTAGTCACCACCTGTCCGGATTGATACTTAATTCAAGAAATCCATTTCTTTATTTGAATTGGTTTTTTTTAATTTTTCAGGCTTTTGTATTTGATTCTCTCTTTGCTTCCTTAGCTGATTGGCTTTTAAATCTTTCGAGTAATAATTCATAATAGTGCCAGAAAATAATTGAATTTATAATTTATTTTACAATCAAACTTTCTATTGTCACAATAAATCTTAGGCGTTGAAATGTGTCTTGAAAGATTGAAAGAGGGGGGTCATGATAGCGGTTGAAAACTGAATGAGAAGACCAATTACGATGTTACGTGATCCTCCATGGCGTTCCTCTGGCCGTTTTGCTCCAGGAACACGGACCCTAATTGCGAATTCATCCCTCGCCCGTTATTTCAGGCGCCAATGCTGGCAAATAAGTCTGATAATGTGCAGTCGAGGGATTTAGGCGTCTACATTCCACATTATAAATATGCACCGTATACCGCTCCAGTGATTAATCATAGAAAAGAACTGTAAATAATATTAAAAATAATAGAAATAACGATAAATAAGATGAAAAAATAGAAAGGCAAGTAATACTCATTGGACAAATAAAAATCAGGGACGAAGCAAACTGATTGAGAAGCATTAGTTTCTCACTCAAGTAAATCTTATTTGGAAGACAATTTTTCATGGATATTTTTCATGATATTTAATTAATTAATGCTCAACTTGTATTATCCTAGGTCAAGAATTTAAAGTACTTTGACAGATTAATATTTTATAACTTTAAATAGTTTAGGAAAGATTTTGGATTCAATTCTTTCGACAAAATAAATCTTGAAAGTTCTATGAAAATGATTGTGTTTTTAATTTTATCCTCTCGATTTTATTGATTTAATTATCTAACTAATTAAGCCATTCTTTTATTTTCAGACATATTCCGGCCTCTTCTGCGTCGTCGTCAATCCGTATAAGAGACTGCCAATTTACACAGAAAAAATTATGGAGAGGTATAAGGGAATCAAAAGGCACGAAGTTCCACCACATGTTTTTGCTATTACAGATACTGCCTATCGCTCGATGCTTCAAGGTAAGACAAATTTCACCATTTTATTTTAAATAATAAGAAATACGGCATTCGACATTTTAGAAAAATTGTATTTGCTGCATGAAGAGATTACAATCCAGATTTCCTATTATTTTGCATTAATGGAATTTATCTATTTCAGATCGTGAGGATCAATCAATTCTGTGTACCGGCGAGTCCGGTGCTGGAAAAACCGAAAATACAAAGAAAGTCATTCAGTACCTAGCATATGTTGCTGCTTCGAAACCAAAATCGAACGCGGTAAGTTATAATTTGGAAACTTTTATTTTTCCACCCCTTCGATATTCTTCTGTCTCGAGATTTTACAACTTCACACCGGAGGAAATATCTAGATAAATAGTCGCGAGTCATCTCGTTTTATTTTCCAGCGAGTTCTGCGAAATGCAAATCACGAATAATAAATTGTTGTAGCAAGATAACCGTAGAGGCTGCGTTTGCTAGAAGCTTAGGCGATTACAGTAGGTGGCGGATGAAGTATACTATGCTGGTAATTTAAAATTTTTATGTGGGCAGAAGGCCAAGAGTTACCATTTAAATTTGAAGGATTTCAAATTTGGATAATAAAGAATTTTAAGGGGAATTAATAAATTGTGATATTAATATTCTTTCAAAGTGAATTGATTTTGAATTGCAGTTTCTTAATTAAAAGAATTTAAATCTAAGACTTGAAACTTTATCCAATTAAAGAACGTTTTGAAACACAGCATTCGGTTTGTGAAATTAAAAAAAAAAATTATCGAAGATCACTGCGCCTTAATTACGGAGCTAATGAATTCTTCATGTTTAATTAATCTGTATTATAAATATTTAACGGAACATTCTACAGCAAGTATTTTCCGTGTATATCAATTAGTCTCCACCACCTGACTCTAATTGTCTTCATACTTGAAGGTTTTTCTTGACAATAAGATTCAGTCACCCCGTGATCATTGCACTCGCTGATCAACGAGATTTTCTTATCATGACAGCTGTGGCATTGAATTACTCCGCGCCCAGTGAAAATTGATACTAGGTCCATTTAACTAACTATACTTCTAGTTCACAAATACCGAGCGCGATATCTCAGTAAATGCATTCGTTAACGTATATCGCCAACTAAAAGAGAATGATTAACGATTGCATTTTATAGCAGAGATTGTCTCGTTGATTCGGCAAATGACGCAAGACGAGAAAAATGACTCTATCTGATATCTTTTAAGAATCCAAAGTCTTCTAATTAACTCGGTGGGAGATTTTCACAGTTCGATTAAAATACATATTATCGATTTCATAGAATTAAATCTAGAGATAAATAATTAAAAACAAAAATATTCCTTAGCGATCACATCAAAATATTATATTTGGTTTAAAATATTCATATAAAATTTTTTTTAAATAAGATATAGGATACAAAATAATATTTATGGCTTGATGAATGAGTATGGGGGATCGCAAGACGGTAAGGTTCTTGAAAATAATTTAACTGGAACCGTCTCGACAAACAGTAGACTCTTTGTCGTCTTTACATGTTGTGTGAAGACTTGAATCAAAAGTCTATTCCACCTCGCGAAACAAGTTTTACACAACAAAGTAGAAATATTTGATGTACTAGATGTGAGTTCGGTTGCAAAAATTAACAATTTGAGTTTAGAGATCGTTGATTCGTCACTACATCCGCTTGAAGGCCGCAAGCCTCACAAACCTTAACATAGTTTCGTTTACCATAAAGATGTGTTACATCTGTACGGCGCTTATATGTCGATTAAACCCAATCGATTTATATTGTGACTAGTTTACGAGATTGCAAAATCGGCCTCGAAGAAAAAATACCTCGACTTCCTCAGCTTATACTCAATCCCACATTTCATTTTGGCACAAAAAAAAAGTATGTAAAATTCAAGTTTTTCAAGTAAATTAAAATGCATTTAAAATGGAATTACGGAAAAGACGGGCAGTACCAGCCACTTAAGCTTTTTTTTATCAATAACTTTATTTAAATTTCTTTTCAGTGTTTTGCATTTAGAGAAATTTACTACTACATTGATTTTGGGCAAAAATAAACGACTTTTCATAATGCCTTTCAGTTAAACGACTGTTAAACCGCACCTACTGTGTAAAAAAAAAGAAACATAGTCGCACTAAGCACTGAATGCCACGTTCGCTACAACTCATTTCCGTTAAAAGGTTTTTTTTCAGAAGAGAATTCTCTACTGAAGAATGATTTATAGTTTATAAAAGTTTAAGTTTTTAGAAACTTATTAAAAGAAATGCCTACTGTTTATTTATTTTCAATAATAAACCCGTTTAGTTTTAAATCACTGGAAGTATTAATGTACATTGTAAAAAAATGTTTTTAATTGCATTTATATAGTATTAAATCGGAGGCAATTTCTTTATTTGCTATTAACTTAGAAGACTTTTAACAATTGCAAGAATACGGAAATAAAATAATGTATGCAATATAAAATATAAAGGGCACTTAACTTTGATGTTAGAAAATTCAAAGCACTTAATTGCCAGTTGTATTATACACAAAGGAAAAGGAAACACGAAGAACAGTTTAATATTTTGTTTTTCGTTTTTTTCTTGATACTTTTATTGTATTAATTTTTTCCCAACAGAGGCGGGGGGGAGACCTTCGAATTTATTTTGGGGAAGTGAGCTTGAGAAGTCCACGAGACCGAATGTCTGCCTACGGGTACAGGAAAGTCGACGGAAAAACGTTGATAGACCCTGTCGCGTTTTCATTCCATATTTTACGACTTGAAACGAGCACATTCTTGCTTTTATTGCTGAGCAGACTCAGCCGCTCACTTTGCAAACTTCTGCTGCTACTTGTACAGAAGCTCGAAAACCTGCAGTCAGCGTTCGAGAAAAAAGAAAATGAAAAGTATTTAAAGATACCAATTTCTAACTTTTCAGACTCTTGAGGTGTATTGATTTATGGATTGGTCGGGTAAAATTGAATTGCAAAATATTTTTTTTTTTAGATTGGCATGCTTTTCAAATGAGATTTTTCTGAGAGGGATTGGGTTATTTAAGTTGAATTAAAATTGAATTCTAAGTCAGACGTACAACTGAATTCAACAATATTCATCCCCTCGCCTTTCTATTTTAACTATAAGAAAACTAGAATTCCAGATTCTTACCTAATTTAAATTGAGCACTTTTAAATTACATCTTAGGTAGCTAGAATCTTAAAAAATGTGAGAAGCAAACATTCCAGTCGAGAAAATCATCGTTTACATTTGCTTTTGAATAAACATTGTATGACTAATTATATCGCTCATAGTGCGATTCCGGAACGAGAGATAAGTGGTCGAAAAGAGTAGTGTAAAGTGAAGCTACTGATAAGATTGTCTTCTGAAACATTAATTATTATTCCGACTGTGGTTTTCGCTGTTGCTTACCAATTAGTATCATCCATGTACGATTTACGATTACGAGGAAATTGATTGTAATGCACTTTTCGAAGTTTCTATCAACTATTTCACAGCTGTTTCAGAGATACGTTTGTTCTCATCGAGAAACAAATTGTAAAATATTTAAGAACAAATATTCAATAGAAAATTATAAAATTCTTGTTAAGAGGATGTTCTAATTTAGATTTATAAAATACATAAATGGATGAAAACCCAAGTGGAAGTCCGGATAAGAAATCTAATATCCCGAAAAACTGTATCTTATTCTAATGTAAAAATTCTTTCATTTTCGGTGCTGATTTGTCAATGGCCATTCCTGTAGACTCCGAGTCCGGCGTTAATCATAGTAAGTCAAATTTAAAGCTCAGAACGTCACCAGGTTGAAAAATATCATAGCTTTGTTTTCCTGTTTTGCCTATTTCATTAATTCCTACTAACAAAATGGTTTTGGATTCATCAGGAGGATTGCAAACTACTAGTTTCAATTCTCCACTAATCATTTTTTTGTACATATTATGAGTCATCCGTTACAAAACTAATCACCCACTTGCTAACTCATGTCCCTTTGTAACAAGAATGAATTCTCTTTCGCCTTTTTTCTGCTGCCTGCGGATCCAGGGAACTGGGACTGTAGCAGATAAATTTGCGGTAATTAAGGGGCTAGTTATTAACAATATTGGTGTGGTTCTCATAGAGTGTAAATGATTTTATATTTGAATTGTTTTAAGTTTAAGAGTTTTGAAATTCAGTTTTATCTTAATTTTAAATAAATTCACAATATTTTCTATAAATACTCCTATTGTCCATGTTAAGTGTTTAGCTGTCAGAAAAGTTAATTGTATTGAATAAGCTCTTGTTAGTTGGAAATCTTGTCACCAAATTCCAATCATAGACTTGAACTGATAATCGATATCTCTAATGCATTTCAATACTCGACACTTAAAGGCACTTTGATGTTATAACAACATGTATCATGATTAAAAATTAATATTTTATTATTTAAAATTGATACTAATGTGAGTTGTTTCAGAATTTACCAAAAGTACAATAAAATCTCAAGTTTATCTGATTTTTTTAATGACTGAACTTCAAGAAATATTACAAAAGTGATCTGAATTTGAATGAATTAAAGATACCCGCAGAATGGATAATGAAACATTTGTCGAGTGTCGATATAGTTACGTGAAACTATAGTTAACGCTATGAATAAGTCATAAAGTCTAGTTATAAGTGAAATACTGGCCTGTTTCTAATGAATTTATTGTACATTTTATCTCAAAGTCTCTCCTTGTAAAAAGACGTGCTAGAAGATTTGAAATGCATTTCTTGTGCTTTCAGTTTTTGTTTAATCATACTACTACCTCATGTGTTTGGGAAATATCATCATTTAAAAATTCATTACTTTTAAATTCGAATATTTCTTTCTATTTTTTTAAATGGATTATAATTGTAATTTTTTTCGTCGTAGGGTGAACTTGAACAACAGCTGTTGCAAGCCAATCCTATTCTGGAAGCGTTTGGAAATGCGAAGACAGTCAAGAATGACAACTCGTCACGTTTTGTAAGAAACATCTTCATGAAATATTTACTTGATACTAATAATCTTTCTATTAAAATTTTTAATGTTTTTACACTTTTCCACTTATAGGGAAAATTCATTAGAATCAATTTTGATGCTTCTGGTTATATTGCCGGAGCAAATATCGAAACATATCTTCTTGAAAAGTCCAGGGCGATTCGACAAGCTAAGGATGAAAGAACCTTCCACATATTCTACCAGTTGTTGGCAGGAGCATCTCCAGAACAAAAGAGTAAATAGTTTGATTAATTTACAAAAAAAATATCTGCCTGCCACATTTTAATTTTGCAGAAAGTATCTAATAACTAAAAATTTGTATTTAACAGAGGAATTCATTTTGGAGGATCCTAAAAATTATCCATTCCTTTCCAATGGAGCGCTTCCAGTCCCAGGAATGGACGATGCTGCAGAATTTTTTTCCACCGTGAAGGCAATGAACATAATGGGAATGACGAACGAAGACTTTTCCTCAATCTTCCGCATTGTCTCTGCAGTAATGTTGTTTGGATCTATGCAATTTAGACAGGAGCGTAATTCCGACCAAGCTACTCTTCCAGACAACACAGTAGCCCAAAAAATATCACACCTACTAGGCCTGGGCGTTACAGAAATGACGAAAGCTTTCCTGAAACCGAGAATCAAAGTTGGTAGGGACTTTGTGACGAAAGCACAAACGAAGGAGCAAGTTGAATTCGCAGTAGAGGCGATATCAAAAGCGTGCTACGAGAGAATGTTCCGTTGGCTGGTCAATAGAATAAACAGATCCCTTGACAGAACGAAACGACAAGGAGCCAGTTTCATCGGCATCCTCGATATGGCAGGATTCGAAATCTTCGAGTTAAACTCGTTTGAACAGCTGTGTATTAACTATACCAACGAAAAGCTCCAGCAGCTCTTCAATCATACGATGTTCATTCTGGAACAGGAGGAATATCAACGCGAAGGTATTGAGTGGAAGTTTATCGATTTTGGATTGGATCTCCAGCCTACGATAGACTTGATAGACAAACCTATGGGTATCATGGCTCTTCTGGATGAAGAGTGTTGGTTCCCAAAAGCCACAGATAAAACCTTCGTTGAGAAACTCGTTGGTGCTCACAGTGTCCATCCCAAGTTCATGAAGACAGACTTCCGTGGAATTGCGGACTTCGCTATCATTCACTACGCTGGCAAAGTAGATTACTCTGCAGCCAAGTGGCTCATGAAGAATATGGACCCTCTGAACGAGAACATAGTTAGTCTTCTTCAAGCATCTCAGGATCCTTTCGTCTGCCATATATGGAAAGATGCTGAGATTGTTGGAATGGCCCAACAAGCTTTGACCGACACGCAATTCGGTGCGAGGACCAGAAAGGGAATGTTTAGAACGGTTTCACAACTTTATAAGGAACAGCTTGCTAAACTAATGGTCACGTTGCGTAACACCAATCCGAACTTCGTCAGGTGCATTATACCGAATCATGAAAAAAGGGCGGGTAAAATAGAAGCTCCTTTGGTTCTTGATCAGCTGAGGTGCAACGGTGTACTTGAAGGAATCCGTATCTGCAGGCAAGGATTTCCAAACAGGATTCCCTTCCAGGAGTTCAGACAGCGTTATGAGTTGTTGACTCCAAACGTGATTCCTAAGGGTTTCATGGATGGAAAGAAAGCTTGTGAAAAGATGGTATGTTTAATTTTTTATCAAATTTTTTTGTCAATTTTGGCTAGTTAGAATAAAAGTTTCAACTCTGTTTTTAAATTACTAAAAGTTACATCAGCAGTAACTTTTGTATAAATTCATCACTTATAAAGATTCAATACTAAATACTGATAGTAATTTTTCAACTTTTTTTTTTTTACTTCAGATTCAAGCACTGGAACTGGACCCAAATTTATACCGCGTTGGACAGTCTAAAATTTTCTTCAGAGCCGGAGTTTTAGCCCACCTGGAAGAGGAAAGAGATTACAAAATAACGGACCTCATAGTCAATTTCCAAGCATTCTGTCGTGGTTTCCTGGCAAGACGTAATTACCAAAAGCGTCTGCAGCAGTTGAATGCCATACGTATTATTCAAAGAAACTGTGCTGCATACTTAAAACTTCGCAATTGGCAGTGGTGGAGATTGTACACTAAGGTGAAGCCACTTTTGGAAGTGACAAAACAAGAAGAAAAACTCACGCAGAAGGAAGATGAACTGAAGCAGGTTCGTGACAAATTGGAACTACAGGTCCATAGTTCTAAGGAATACGAGCGTAAATACCAACAAGCTATCGAGGAGAAAACAATGCTCGCTGAACAATTGCAAGCCGAAGTAGAACTTTGCGCGGAAGCTGAAGAGATGCGGGCAAGATTAGCGGCTAGGAAACAAGAACTGGAAGAGATCCTTCACGACTTAGAAGCAAGAATTGAAGAGGAAGAGGAACGGAGTACAGCCTTGATCCAGGAGAAGAAAAAGTTACAATTAAACATTAGTGATTTGGAAGAACAACTTGAAGAAGAGGAAGCAGCGAGGCAAAAATTGCAATTGGAAAAAGTCCAGTGTGATGGAAAGTTGAAGAAACTGGAAGAGGACCTTGCTTTGTCCGATGACACAAATCAGAAGCTTTTGAAGGAGAAGAAGCTTCTAGAGGAAAGAGCAAACGATTTGTCCCAGGCCTTGGCAGAAGAGGAAGAGAAAGCAAAGCATTTGGCAAAATTAAAGACCAAACATGAAGCTACAATTGCTGACTTGGAAGAAAGGCTTTTGAAGGATCATCAGCAGCGACAGGAAGTAGATCGATCCAAGAGAAAGGTAGAAACTGAAGTCTCCGACTTGAAGGAACAGATATCTGAAAGAAAAGCGCAGGTAGAAGAATTACAGTTGCAGTTAGGAAAGCGAGAAGAAGAACTCACGCAGGTCATGACGAAAATAGATGAGGAAAGTGCTGCGAAAGCTCAAGCACAGAAGGCCCTTCGGGAATTAGAATCTCAACTTGCAGAACTTCAAGAAGATCTTGAAGCTGAAAAGATGGCTAGAAGTAAAGCCGAGAAACTGAAACGTGATTTGAACGAGGAATTAGAGGCTTTGAAAAATGAGCTTCTCGATTCGTTGGATGTTACTGCTGCACAACAAGAACTTAGGAGTAAACGGGAGCAAGAAGTGGCTACATTGAAGAAAAATCTGGAAGAGGAAACTTCCGTGCATGAAGCTACGTTGGCAGACATGCGTCACAAGCATACCCAAGAATTGACAGTTATTAACGAACAGATGGATGCCTTGAAGAAAGCAAAGGCCGCTCTGGAAAAGGCAAAGGGTACTTTGGAGGCAGAGAATGCTGACATGGCAACTGAACTGAGATCTGTTAGTGCCAGCAGACAAGAATCAGACCGCAGACGTAAGCAGACTGAGCAACAGTTGGTTGAAGTGAATGCAAAACTCGCCGAAATCGAGAGAGTGAAACAGGAATTGGCAGAGAAGGTAGTGAAGTTACAGCAGGAAGCTGAGAGTGTTTCTCAGCAGTTGGAAGCCGCTGAGTTGAAAGCCTCTGCAGCTGTCAAAGCCTCTGCCACTTGTGAATCTCAGTTTACTGAACTTCAACAACAACTTGAGGAAGAAACAAGACAAAAGTTGGCCCTTAGTTCCAAACTCCGAGCTCTCGAGAGTGAAAAAGACACACTTCATGACCAACTCGAGGAAGAGGAAGAAGCTAAACGCACTTTGGAAAAACAAGTCTTGAGCCTTAATGTTCAACTCACAGAAGCGAAGAAACGTGCCGACGAAGAATCCGAGGCAGCAGCTGCTCTTGAGGAAGCCAGGAAACGGTGTATGAAGGATATTGAAGCTCTTCAAAGACAAGTGGAAGAACTTCAAGCTGCGAATGACAAACTAGACAAGTCGAAGAAGAAGATCCAGGCTGAATTGGAAGACAGCACAATCGAGCTGGAAGTTCAGAGAGGAAAAGTTATCGAATTGGAGAAGAAGCAAAAGAACTTCGATAAAGTTTTAGCAGAAGAAAAGGCAGTTTCAGAGCAATACGCTGAACAGAGAGATGCGGCAGAGCGTGAGGCTCGAGAAAAAGAGACGCGAGTTCTTTCCTTGACTCGCGAGCTCGACGATTTAAACGAAAAAGTCGAGGAACTAGAAAGAGGCAGAAGAGGTCTCCAGGCTGAGTTGGACGAATTGGTAAACAATCAGGGAACTGCGGACAAGAATGTTCACGAACTCGAGAAGGCAAAACGGGCTTTGGAGTCACAGTTGGCTGAACAAAAGACACAAACTGAGGAATTGGAAGATGAGCTCCAGATTACTGAAGATGCAAAGTTGAGACTTGAAGTGAATATGCAAGCTTTGAGAGCTCAGTTTGAGAGAGATCTTCAAGCGAAAGAAGAACAGGCAGAAGAGAAACGTAGAGGTCTTGTGAAACAGTTACGGGATTTGGAAGCTGAGTTGGAAGATGAAAGGAAACAACGCGCTGCTGCTATTGCTCAGCGTAAGAAGATGGAAGCTGATTACAAAGACATCGAACAACAACTGGAAATGCATAATAAGGTGAAGGAAGATGCTCTTAAGCAACTTAAGAAGCTTCAAGCACAGATTAAGGACTGCACAAGAGAAACGGAAGAAGCCAGAGCAGCTCGTGATGAATTGGCTGCAGCTTCTAAAGAAACGGAACGCAAGGTCAAGAGTTTAGAAGCTGAACTTTTACAGTCTAATGAGGATCTTACTGGCAGCGAACGTGCGCGACGAGCTGCTGAAAACGAGCGAGATGAACTTCAAGAGGAATTGAATAATAATGTCAATAAGGGTACTTTGATGCTAGATGAGAAACGCAGATTGGAAGCAAGAATTGCGACTCTCGAGGAGGAACTAGAGGAAGAGCAATCCAATAGCGAAATTTTGATGGATCGAGCAAGAAAGGGACAAATTACCATTGAACAATTGACTACAGATTTAGGAACGGAACGCTCCACGACACAGAAGCTTGAATCTCAGAGGATGCTACTTGAGAGGCAGAATAAGGAATTGAAAGCGAAACTAGCTGAGCTTGAGACTGCACAACGCGCCAAGACCAAGGCAACGATTCAGGCTTTAGAATCGAAGATCAATAATTTGGATGAACAGCTTGAGACCGAAGCCAAGGAGAGATTTGCTCAGCAGAAAATTAACAGGAAGCTGGATAAGAAGTTGAAGGAATTGAGTCTTCAGTTGGAGGATGAGAGACGAAATGCTGATCAGTATAAAGAACAGATGGAGAAGGTCAACACGAGAATGAAGAGTCTCAAGAGGCAGTTGGACGAATCCGAGGAGGAAATCAGCAGGCACAAGGCTCTAAAACGAAAAGCACAGCGAGAGATGGACGATATGCTCGAATCTCATGAAGTTCTCACGCGCGAAGTTGCTAATCTGAAAAATAAGCTTAGGTAAATATTTTTTATTGTTTTTAATTATTATTATAAAATTATTTAGTAAAAAAATCATTAAGTAAACTTATTTTAGTAGGAATTATCAACTAGTTCACTTCAGTCATTGAGATTTATATAATTTTTAAAATTCGTATAGATTATATTAAATTTTGAATTAAAATAAAAAGCTTTATTGATGACTGTTAATGTACAGTGAAGTAGATCAAAAGACGCATACTAGCAGACCGTATGGTTCCTACCGTGGGTATTGGAAGGATGAAATTATAAACACTCTTAGCGTGTATGTATCAAACAGAGTGGAAATTATCATTGAATGTTGCTTGAAAATAATTTCCGTAATCCACTGATAGAGAATTTTTTATATACACCCCTTTTAGATAGACATCCCTTAATATGTTTTCAGGACTTACAAATGTGTGATTTTGAATGCTTTTGCATTTGAACCCAATTTTCCTTTCTTATAAAATGTGTTATACAAGAAACTGTATTTCCTTAAATAATTTAAATTTATTCAAATATGCCATCAGTGAATCTCTTTTTCCATAAATTGAAACTTTTAAGAAATTGCTCTCATTGATATAATTCTTTTTAAAAGGCGCGGAGGTCCACCAATCAGCTTGAGCTCTTCGAGATTGAAGCGTGGCTCCATTCAGACTGGAGGTTCCGGGGACGACTCAACAACGCAGGACGAAAGTATTGATGGCGAAGAAAACACAAATTGAAGCCAGACGTCATCTGCTGCGAAAATCTGCAGCCATAACGCATAATAATTCGTTTTGACGAATTCAATTCAAGAGTCTGGGTCTCAATAAGTTAACATAGAATAAGCGTGAGTCATTAGATCGGTTATTCCCTTTCGGTGACAAAATTGCAGAAGCGATTCGTGGTAATTGGTCCCAGTTGAATTGCCAGTGCGATTTTGTTGGCAAGGACAAAACAAGATGGATCATGATAAGAGTCACGTCGCATGCAGGTGATAGGAATCAATTCTTTCTTTTTTTTTTATAGTAGTAATATACGATTTTCCGTAAGATGCCATCAAACGAAGAAAGAAAAACAGAGTTTAATGAAAATGTACATAACTTTACAGCTTACTAACTGACCGTGGAACGGTTCTATTACAGGCACGACTGTAATCATAAAAAAAATGAATCGGGAGTTTTAGGTGTCGATGAAAAGTAATCGTGGGACAGAAAAGGCAGATCGCTGCATAATTGAAATAACTGAATAACACTTTTAGGTAGTATTAAGACATTAATTATTATTATTATTATTATTATTATTGATACGTTATTATTATATTATTATTATATTATTTTATAACTATTATTACGATCAGCATCCTCCCACAAGTACTACAGTAATTATTAATGTATTTTAATAATTAACTAATAATTTAAGAATTATCAAAGTGAGAAGACAATGAAGCAGATCTGCATCAAAGAGTGCAAGTTGGTTTCATTTTAAAAGGTTTCAGGTTTAACATCTACTTTTCATCCTTCAGCATTTTATCCCATTATTTTTGTTTTACAAGGTCTTCTTTTGACAACAAAAAGCTTTCTACACAGAGAAAAATTACGTATACTCTGTACGTGGAATAAATCACGTTACTAGATATTTGAATGAATTCGGGTAATAAATATCGGGCCTCACATGCTCAGAACGTGAGCGCGTGTAATCAAAGAAAGGCCTCATGTCATGAATTCACATGAGGCCTTTAGTATCCATGATTTTTCACCGTGTACAAAGTAGATTTTCACGTGCATTTATAAAACTCTTTTCTTTGGCATTATATATATATTTAATTCAACTTAGTCTTTAAGGTTTCCCTTTCATTCCTCCGCCTTCGGCACCGCATTTTCAAGAGAGCGAATAAAGTTACTTAAAGCTTATTTTCCAAGAATTGTACTTAAGCTCTTATAGTTTGCAACTTAACCTTTTGAAATGAAATGAATGGATGTGCCTTGCAGGCTCAAAGTGATATAGCAAATTTTTCGAAAACAGCGCACGAGAATTGTCAAAAGTCCGATTTATTCTGTAACCGAGAAACAAATCTTAAACTTTGTGTGCACTCTACAAGATGCTGAAAATCGTATAGAAATTGTGTAAACTGCCGATAAATCGTTTGATGTTGTAGAGGCGGAATTTTATACCTGAATTTTTGTAGGCATTTTATAAAATTCTTTGTATTCAGAGGTATTTACAAGGTGACATCGCAAGAGCTGGTATATTTTTTGATGCAAGTAGCTACAAGCGACAACACAAAATATACATTTACCAAGAACATACTATACATAGATCTTCGCAATTAACACCTTCGAAACATTTACAACTTCTTAGTGATGTAGGCAGGACATTTTGAAACAAACGACAGATATTATTCAATGAAACTACTGCTCTGTGAGCCAGTAGATCTAAACAGGCTGAGACTCCGTTACTCGATCGAGAGAAACTTTTCAGTATTTTAACGCGAGCAGTGCCGATTTGTGTGTATGATTTTGCTGGTGAAGTAACTTACACAAAAATCAATTTAAAAATTCCCTTCGGAAATTTAAAATCTTCGAGGAAAACTGATTTTAAGTATTGCATGTTTAGAATGTGACTGAAACTTTTCGAATTTGTCGAGACATTCCTTCGCCAGCGTTTTGACCCGATAACTCTCGTAATCAGTACCACTCTTATGTACATACATAAACTGAATGTATTCGGGCTACTCACTTCTTGCTCATACGCTTCGATTTTTCGAATGGATCTAAATTAAGAAAACCTCTCACCGCCATCGCCTTAAGTTTTGTACACTGCTTGGAATCAAAAGAAAAGAGATAAAATGGACATCGGTGAAGCGATTAAAATGAAAGAAGCGAGGGCGTTTTGATACATTTTATATGAATTGAACATAAAGGGTTGATTGCATCTTAAGTATACAAGAGAAAATATAATAAATGCTGAATACTGAAATTCTTAAATAACGTTTTTATTTACCACTTGTAGTATATATAATGTACGAAAATAGAAAGGTATTAACTTAGTAGTATTACTTAATTTGTGGATTCGGGCGTCTTTTGCATTTCCTTTAGCTGACGAGCCAAACCGGGACTTGCATAATCCAAAGGTGTCTTCTTTTCTTTATTTGTAATTGAAATATCTGCTCCTTTAGCAACAAGCAATTTTGCCTCCTCCTGACGATCTTCTTCGCATGCTAAATGTAGGGGAGTATTTCCGTACATGTCCGTGGCATCTGAAAGATATATTTTTAAATATGTTATTAATCTTAAGAAGCTTTCAAATATTACATAATGTTGAAGAAATTCTACGTAATATTTGAATAATTCGATTTAATAATAAACTAACTTATTTTTAGGTTTTTTCCGTTTTCCAGAAAGAGTTTGACAATTGATGAATTTCCTTTAGATGCTGCTCTGTGTAAAGGAGTCGCTCCTCTAATATCTGTAATGTTGACATCTGCTCCTTTCTTGATTAAAGCTTCACAGATCTCAAGCCAATTTTTGGAAGCTGCGTATTGTAAAGAAGAATGTCCATCGATTGTCTTTGCGTTTACATCGGCATCTCGTTTTAGCAAAACATTTACGACATCTTCACGACCGCCTGAAGATGCAAGAATAAGCGGCGTCATGTTCGTCTGAAAAATTATTAGGCATTTAAAGAACATCAAAATAGCTTAACAGGCTGTCTACAACATTCAATTTTTCACTAAATTTTTTCAAATTTTTAAATATTCCATGAAATCCATTAAAGTTTCACTACTCTTAAAATTACAATCAATTGAAAGCCTTTAAATTATACGAAAAACGTTTTCTATATAAGCTTTGTTAAATTAACAAGATTAAAACTTTTTAGAAAAACTCACGTCATCAGTTGGATCGACAGGTGAGCCTATAGAAATTAAATAAACAACCAGATCATCATGTCCACCCAAAGCAGCCCAATGAATCAGCATCCGTCCATTCTGTACAGAGAAGTCATTTATGAAGGTAACCGCAATAATACTAAAAATTACTTTTAATATTGTACTTACTCCATCCGTTTGAGTTTTAAGCTTCTCATTTTCACTTAAAAGAACCTTTACGGCTGCTGTTTTTCCACGATAAGCTAAGTCGTAAATAGTTGGTTCTGGTTCTGGAGCCATTTTCACTAGAAATTTGTATTCACAATTTGACACATGCGGGAAAGAACTGGTAGTGACTTCATTCACGCTTATTTCTGTCGATAAGAGTAGAATTCTTGTTTTTGTTTTACAATATAAATTTTTTTTATATTTACAAAAGTTTAAGATCAGATAAACATACCTTAGCATATTTTATTTAATTTTAGAAATTTTCAATTAGATATTTCAATAAATGTACAAGTAAGGTTGCAGAGAAAATCATGTCGGTAAGGTAGGGATCGGGTCTTAGATGGCCTTAAGAATAAACAAAAAAATAAGCGTTTACTTAATAAATTTATTTTTTCAATTTTGAAAAGTACATGAAAAAAAATGTACTTTAAATTTTAGAATAGGATTATATATAATAAGTAATATTAAAACGTATTCTTTTATATTTTATTGTTGCAATGTTTTAATTTTGTAACGCTTTTTATTTCTTTTTGTAAAAGTCGGCTGCTATTTTTTTTTAATTCCTCGTTTCCTTGAGAGGATGAACTTTTTCAATGGTAAAATTCTCGATTCTTTTTCCGTTTTACTTGTCACGTCACTTTTAGCAGTATCCTAGACACGAGCGATTATGCAAATGACTGTTTGAAACGCGTTCTAGCAAAATCTTTTATATTCAACGATAAAATGGATTGCAGGATCAAGAGAAGCTGCTATTTCAACTGGAAGCCGACGGATTGGTTTAGGGAAACTTTCCCGACAAATATTTTTACAGCTCCATTAAATTATCTCCGGAAATATCATCTTTTATCAGTCAATCCGCAAAAACATCTTATCATTACAGAGCTAATTTTGTTATCTTTTCCTTATTTTGCATCGTTAATCGAATGCAAATATGTAGTAGCATTGCTCCCGCGTACAAAAGTACTTAAATATTTATAGGAAATATTTGATATTTTCTATAATATTGTCTGTAATTGTTTAAAATAATTTTAGCTACAAATGCATAAGTTTATGAAAAATAACGAAGAACAATTTCTCTATTTTTTTTTTTGCAATGATAAACAAATAAAGAAGAGGTTTTCGATACTAAATCAAGTTTTAATGGTAGTTCTTTGTAACCTTTGAGGGTATGTTGAACTTTTCCACTGAGAGGCGAATAAAGAGGATAAAGGGTGTTGAATTTAGGAAAGAAGTGAGAGGGGAAGAAGACAGATAGGAAGAAATTGCTCGCGAACTTTAACGCTCCATCTTTATCCTGGGCCGATATAGATTTCTGTAGCTGTGGCAGAAAAGTTGTCCTCGTAAAAATAACAATAATTCCATTCGGCGTTTGTAGAGTCAACAATGCTTTTGCGGGGGTGCAGTGGAGTGAGTCCGACAGTGAGATGTACGTGAGGCGAAAAACTTCCTAGCCACACTTCACTATAATATAGTAGTCCTGTCGTAAACAAATCCTAGCTTCTATCATTGAATTCTTCGTAATCTAGCACTAGAAAAAAATTTAACTGTTAAAACGTATTCCAAAAATCAATTACATTATGAATTATGAAACAGAACATTTTGAGTTTAGAAAGGCACATGAAAGATTCTATAAATGAAAATGTAATAAAATATTTAATGGTGATTGTGGAAATGGTCGAGTTATAGAATGAAGACTTGAGGGTTTAAAGAATTAATATCGCAGCTATCTGCTTTATGCTCTTGATGTTTGTCAAAAGAGATTGAATTACAACTTAACTGCTTTCATCAATTTTTAATGAACGGAGGGTGGTGGATTCTACTCGTCTTCCCGATAATTTGGAGAATTACAGGTTTATATATAGCTTTCAGTGTGAATAGTATGCTACGGAAAATAACAATGTAGACTTGAAGTAATTCCAAAATGGAACACTGTACAGGGTGGCAATTAAGGGAAATACGGAAATTACCTTTTAACTGTTTTTGATGACAATAGGTACTGTGACGACTGATATTAACTTATTTTTTACGCATTCCTTGCAACTAAAAATGATTAAAAAAATATATGCATTGTATGATGATTCTATCGTAAGAGAAACCTTATATATGCAAGGGCGGGGAAAAATGCGGAAATTGTCCGGGAATTCGTAGGTAATTGATTGAATCTACCTTTAATGTTTTAGATAAGTCTGGAATGTGTGAGTAAAGAACAAATTTATAGCCTAGTTTCATTCTCTTTCTCAATTTTCTGATTCAACCCCAAGGCTAACTTTTCACCCCTTGTGCTTAGGGATTCTCTCTTGTAAAGTTTGAGAAGGATGAAAGTTCTCTGTAGGGCTATATAGTCTATATAGTCATGCACTTTCAGAAAATGTGTGAGATAAGCACGTACCCTTTGCGATCGGTACTGTAACTTAGTTTCACTCGGGGACGTAATTCATACACCGTTTACAGAAAACACAAGCTTTCTCTATCAATAATGCTGGGACACTCAGGGGAAATATATAACTTGATTATCTGAGAATTCCTATTTTCACACTCCTAGTTGAATCACATTTTTCATAAAGAAGAAGTTCAATTTTGAATTAATAACAATTACATATTTTAATTTTATTATCATGCAACAAAATTATTTTGATGTATATACTTGAACGAATTTATGCAATATCACTTTTATGAGGCAGTATATTATATGTATAATAGAAACTCTTAGTATCCCTAAAAAGACTATTTCTGGAAAATAAGAGGTACATTTTCTATAGTTGTCTTACTTAAAAGTTCGTTGTATATGTGGATGAGGTAGATTGTCTCTGTAAAGGCGAAGGTCTGGTCACGTTTTCTGAAATACAAACATACCAGAAGAGCACCTCCAAGTGTTTGAGCTACCAATTCAGGGCGGTTTAATATAAATGTACTATTGTTAAAAATACAACGAAACACTGTCAGAGAGAAAATCGCAGCTAATATGATGATGCCAAGACATTTTATTATCTACTTTTTTAAATCCATTGAATCAGTATTAAGATTTATGTAATAGCTCTTGAACAAAATCTGAAAATATAAGATATGGCTTCTGCCAGATATTTTTATAACTTATCCTATACAAGAATAACTTATTCTATACAGATAGAAATACAGAAATAAATACTGAGATAATTTGCTATTTTTAAGCCATTTTATAGAGATGAAATAATTAGCTTGTCAAGAGAGTAACTTGGATTAATGGCACTGTGCACTTGACGTGTCACCATTCGCAGAGCTTGAACAGACCCTACGAGCAAAGGTATCAGGTGGTTTATGGAGAGGAGTTGTCAAGCAATAGACGATCTGCCTGAGACGTCTAACGTCATAGGCAAACCACGAATCTGGTAATTGCAGTATGGTTACAAGACCAGTTCTGTTTACATTAACATCGACTCTGTATACTTCCCTTGATTTGTGCAATACTCGAACGAACAAAGTCATCAAACCATTTGCAATATCTTTCAAGCTGCAATAATTTTAACAGTTAAGAAAAATGCCTTATTTGCATCCACTGAGAAAAAAATTGATTAACTCAATGAATTTTCCTTCAATGAAAAAGATTTTATTAAATTCATATCACGAACCTCTCAGGTAACACTTTTTTCATTTCTTCCTTTTCAGTCAGCCATCGTTGTACTGAATTTGTAAAACCTCAAGCTGGACAAAAAAAATAATAAATTCAATTTGCACGTTAGAGTGAAAGAAATATGTAATAATGATTGCTAGCAGAAAATTAAACATCAGTTTGGTAAAGATGAATTGTTCTGTGAAGTTATAACAATACGCCAGTGGACGTCAATGAACATGGCAAATATTATGTCACCAAACTCCTGGTAGTCAGCTCAATTTAGATGGCGTAATGCCTGATAAACCTCGGGTTTAAATTGTGAGCATACCTGATTCGACATTATCCCGAAGGAGTTACATTATTGATCTTGCGGGAAAATTCTCATTACCTTCTCTCGTAGGAATACTCTCTCAATGAAGTCATTTTAGGTGCACCTGTGTAATATCGATAGAGTAGATTTTTATATGTAAAAAATAAAAGAAAAATCTGTTCCAAAACATTCAAGAAGATCATAGAAACTTAATTTAGTAATAAATGGAACTCCATATTTCCTTCGGTATTCTCTTTTATTCAAATAAGAAGAGTACGAGCTACGTACTTATTTACAATCAGTGAATAAAACTATAATCGATGTGTGCTATTTTCAAAAAACGTGAGATAGTAAAAAACTCTTCTGGCTAATTAGAATTACATACAAATAAAAGTTATTGACAAAATATCAATAACTTTTCCATTCCAATACTTACAAAATTCATTTACATATTACCCGGTTGAATATTTTCATTTTTGTTCAATTAAATATAAAACAAATAGATTTTTAATGCAGTATTGTTTGATGTAGTAAATATTCTTTCATATATACAAACTTAAGAAAAGGGAAAGACATTTCTTAGGTCAACAGCATTCGAAGTACATATTTATGCTGATAATATTTACTTTTAGCGGCTGTTGCGTTATTTGGCAATATTTAAGACAACCTCTATTTAACATAAATAATAGAGCATGTTCAATACTTATGATTAAGATTTTACATTAAAATGATCTCATCGATAAAAATACCAGTCGCTTTCTAGCGTAGTGTTCAGTAACTGTACACTTATTTACAATCAGTGCTTTAAAATAAATTAGAGACATGGTAGGGACATAAAATCTGTTGAAATGTAAAAATATAAAAGATTAACAATTTCAAATTAATTTACTCAAATCTATATCGGATAGTTTTTGAGAAAAATTCAGTGTTTAAATTTTTCCCGTTGTCAAGATTTCTAAATCACGCTTTTGAAACTGATTTTGATTTCGGTTCTTATCTACATTCCTCAGATATGAATAAGAGAAGTTATATAAATTCCCGAACAAAAGAAATTATTTCTGGTAACAAGTAGATACTGTGACAATATTCCGTATCTGCTCACGCGAGGAACAATATAGCTAGTAACGAGTTTCCCAACGTGCAAAGCGTATCTCGTAATCTTTGAATGTAAGAAAGTACTCGATGAGAATATTGTCTCACTTGCGACTATGAAAATAAAGAATATGTATTATTGCACGCGAGCCCTTCTGGTCGTTAAAGATAACGATGATAAATCGTAGGTACAAACTAAAGGAAAAAGATTTCGCGCCGATATTTAACTAGATCATATTTATGATTTATGCACAAGAACTACATAAATCGATTAGTCATTTACGATCCAATCCTAACTTTCCATTTGGTATAAATATTATGTACAATCTCACTATGCATCTCTAACTAGACTTTACAGTCCATTTACATAATTTACATAGGTACAGAAAAAGAGGGATGTTTTGCGAGCAATCAATCAGTTCCCAAATGAACTTATAAAAGATCTTCTTAAAATATTCATGAACTTTCTACTATATTTGTTCATCTAATACTTTTAAAAATAAAACAGTAATCATATGAAAAATCATCCTTTTCTTGATTAAAATAATTAACATAAATGCAACGTCTACATTACTTCTTTTGATGAAAATATTTCTTACATTTATTAAAATTTATTCACAAATATTTACTTTGAAAAAAATGCAAAACTGCGAGTGAAAAGTGAAAAGTTAGAAAATTTATTGATTGATCTGGCTATAACAACCCTCCATAGAAATGGACTCGTTTATTCTATTCGAATTTTCAGTAATAGGTCGGTTATTTATTTATTTCGTTCATTTGACCGACCCTTTAGCACCTTTTTGCTAAGTCCCTTTACCTTTGGTTGAGAAAAAATAATTAGTAGCATATACTGCTAATCATTCGCGGTGCTCTTTTCATCTTGGATGACCTGATCAGGTTGTGTACTCCGATTAACGCAATCTCGAACTGCTTGTAATATTATGCCAACCCTTCTGTCAACTGCGGCAAAATGCGGTTCCCACAGGATTGGCGACACAGGGTCCTTTGCCATGCTTTGACGCAGGGCTTCACTCAACCGTGTGGATCCATTATGGAATCTGAAATCAATTGAAAATTATTAATTAAATTGAAATTCATTCGAATTTTACTCAAGAATGCCAAGAAAATCTGGGACTATTGAAAGAATATATGGGAATATTTAGTGAGTACAATCGAAGTGGTCGATCTCTCGCCATTTGGTAAATTAAATTTAAATTTAAATTCGGTGCTCAACACTAAAAATTCGAGAGACATTTTAGCGTTGACAAAAACAAATTATAACGCATTAATAAATAACCCAATTCAATTTACAATCAGTTCAACTCAATTAAAAAGTTTATTAAAAAGAACTGAAATTTACGTATAAATGAATTCCTAAATTAGAATTCTATACATATTGTACCTATTTTTCTTAATATTTACGTTTGTTTTCAAAGGCTGACAAAAATGTTTGCAAATACCTCACGTGAGGGCATTTCCATAATACGTGGGAAAATTCAGGTGTGGAATAAATTGTTTCACGCCGTAGTACCCGTATCGTTGTCAAAAAGAGTTGATTGATTTAACAAAACGATTCCTTTTTTGTGGGTGAAAATTAAATTCGTTGTTTCCATCATCAGAAAAAGATGTTATAAATAAAAGGCATTAAAAAAAAGATTTTATAAAATAAGGATTTCGTGAGAAATTATTATTGGTAAGAGAAAAATGAATTCAAGTGGATTTACAATCCAATTGAAATTGAAACTCAAATATAATTCTCAATAAAAATATTATTTCCAATTCTGAGGATGATTTATTCTCTTTTCTATAACATATATTCTATGGGAAGATGAGACAAAATAAGATACCAGTTTCTGCAACATGGGACAAAGCGCAAAGAACAATGTGGAGTGCAAAATAAAATATTAGAGACTTTATAGGTAGTTTGCATAGCTGTGTGCGATTTTACGAGCCAATGAATGTTCTCCTACATTCATAAATAAATGACAGAAAGAGATTTCAAACAAGTAAAGAAGAGACAAAATTAAAAAGGAAGAATAAAATTTAGGCTGATCAAAACTTGATTTAACGAAACATCCTTCAAA
Organism: Synergus umbraculus; assembly: GCA_900474325.1. Taxonomy (NCBI): domain Eukaryota; kingdom Metazoa; phylum Arthropoda; class Insecta; order Hymenoptera; family Cynipidae; genus Synergus; species Synergus umbraculus. The sequence goes on from UCOK01017627.1 coordinate 347,350, forward strand.
CACGCATTGAAAATATATCGACGACAGGTGTCAGAACAAGATTCGATTGATTGTGATTCCTGTTTTCCGGAGCCATTGTTCCAGGGACATAAATATCGGAAACCAATCGTGTGGTTTAAACACGTTACTCAAATTGAAATGCGATTATAGGTCTTGTATCAAATTCAAAGGAGAGAAAAAAAATCTCGGTTTCCGAAATTTTTACGGGTTTTTTTTTTGAGCAAGTAAATGAAATTTTTTATTTTGATTTCTTTTTCAAAATCACGTAATTCTATTTAATATGTCTTTGCTGGTATAGAATGAAAAATAATGGATTCACTGCTCGGTTTCTTAGAGTCAATGGAAGTCAATAATGGAAGATCTCGACCGGGCGCTCCCTTCGGTCTTGGGCCAATGAATAAAGTATTGGGTTAAGCAGAAACGAGCTGGATATATTCTCGGATTCACACCAAGTCGAAATGCCGGAGGGTTTCAGTTGCACTTGAAAATCCTCTCCTGCTGACTACTTAAGCACCAGAAAACCTATCTTTACACCCAATGGCGAGCCGACAGTTGAAAATGGGGAAAAAAGAAGAGGCTCACTTAAATTTACTTTAAGTGCCTCACTTTGAATTCCAAAGACGTTCAGGGCGTAGTTTGAACTCTGCCAAATCTTACATTGAAATTTCGTATTCTTCTTCTAATTTTTATTTATCGCTTACACTTCTCCACAGAGTGTGAAATTCAGGGTATCGATTCGACGGACGATTTCAAATTCCAGCTTTTTCTCATACAGTATTGGGTTGAAGTTTCCGATGTCTAATCTAACAATCTTTTAAACATTTTTTTTTTACATTTATAGGATTAAGAATATCAAAAAAAAGTTTCTAAAAACTTTGGACTCTAGAAATTCTCACACAATGTTAAAAATAGCGCTCATAAAAAATGAACGAAGCAAATTTCAAGGACGAACAAAAGCTTGAGAAAAAAAATTAAACTAGAAAAATTGCTTCACGGGAGAAAGAAAGAGGCTGGAAGAACAAAAGAAAGATAAAAGAGAAGTGGAGAAAGGATGTTGCGATCTACGAAGAATGTAAAAGCGTAACGAGGTAGCCACAGGAAGCAATTATCTTATGATACTGCGGTTAATAGGAAGCGTGGGGGTTCCTTTAATACGTTTCTTACATGGTTGACTTGATTCAGGCTGACGAGATTCATGAACAGGTCTTAGAAATGAATGCAATCGAGAATCTAGACATTAAAGTTCCTTTCTGAGTCCGAAACTTCATCAATATAGATTTTATCAATTAATTTTAAAACAGGAAATCTCTTTAAGAGTTTTGCATTTGAATATAAAATAAAAAAGAACGAAATAGCAATATGTAGCTAATCTTGCTATAAAATTTTCCCCGTGAATTTTCTCGGATATCATTGGCGTGCCGCGTGGCATTTACGATCTTGGGTTTACGTCCTGGTGATTTTTATGAACAAAGCTTTTAGACGAAATTTTTTGCTGCACAAGAAAGCAAACTGGTTTTATTTTGAATTTTTAAAATAAAATTGGAAGGATTGGTTTTATTATAATAAATAATTTCTTACTTTAATAATGTGGAAAGAGTGGTTTGTCTTATCATACAGCATTGCAAAAGAGGAGTTAAGCAGCTGATTTCATCGTGGAATGGTTTTCCAAAACCTCGACCATGGTCAACATGCAGGGGAAACGTGTCGTTCCCAAAGAGCTTGAAAGTTTCGTAGTGATGTCTGTCCATGTTGCCCATAAGGAAATCCAGGACAGCCATGTCCATTAAATCCAAGAGTCTGTGTCCTTCGTTGTAGGGTGGAATCTCTTTAATCAGAGAACAGTAGTCGGAATCTAAAATTCAATAGAAAGGGGCGTTTTTCAGTATTTTCATTTAATGAAAAGGAGCAGATAAACTCGAATGAGAAGTTTTCCAATATTATTTGAGTAGATCGTAATAAATTTAAGACTTGCCTTCTTCCCATTGAGCTTTTCTGCGTTTATGATAACTTCTTCTCCAAGGATGTCGCCAGACTTTTCTGTTCGCCATTTCTTTATCGGGTAGAAAAGCGGCAAAACTGCCCTCCAGCATATCCGGATTGCCACAGACTGCATGAGAGGTATCGCAGTAGTAAGTACATCGACCATGCAGACAGAGATTACCCGCTGGACTCACAAAAAACGTTTTCAGAATATCTCCAGTAGTAATTTGATAGATTTCTGTCGTCATGTTCAATCTTCTTCCCGTTACTGGCATGGCTCTGCGAAATCCAAGAAGTCTAAAAAACATTAAAACAAATATGTTTGTTATTAATTTTACAATAATTTAAAACAATGCCTACATATTCTAAATAAAAAGAAGCTTCTATATTTAAAAAGATAATAAAAAGTAATAATAATAATTGAGCAAAGATATAATTAAAACTTGAGAAGTTCAATTTAGTAGAAGCCAGTCCAGTGAAACATTAATTCAAATAATCATTAACCGAATGCAATTAAAAGCTGGAAACGTAATCCGCCGAAGCAGATAGAGAATATCGAAAAATATTTTTAAAATGATGGTCGCTATTCGCGGTATTCAGTTGCCTATGAAAATAAATCTGTACACTTTCCAATACTCGAATTGAAAATAGAATAACAAATTACAACTATATTACAATATTTAATTTAATATAATTTGTTTCCATTTTTGGTAATCTTACCTGTCGAGGTGGAAAGCAGCAATCTCAGCTGTGTGTCGTTCGTAATCGGTGAAGTAAAAGTGATTCGGCAAGGTTTGTTGCTCTCGAGGAAATCTGTTCGAACAAAAAAATATTTTAATTAATCGGTTACTCGGACAACTTTATACAACATAGAATCCTGAACGTCCTTGATATAATTTAAATTTGTAGTTTGTCGTTTGAAAGTGAACTCTACGCATAATCTAATGTAAAGTTTCAAGAGATTAAGTCATTCATTAAATATGTATAACAATTATTAACAATTAGTTTCTTTTTATAATAGAAAGATAAATTAAAGGAAATAAATTATGGGTTGATTATAAGCGTAAATTGTTTTTAGGAATCAATAATACAGGAAGCAAATTATGAGGAAATGGAATTTATATTTTGAGAAAGGATATCTCGAAACACAAACATATGTATCATAATAATAATCGCTCAGAATTTCTTAAGCCGATTAACTGCTTACTTAGGAGACGTTTCCGATATCAGAGATGGCATAGACCATTTAACTGAATCTGATCAATTTGGAAACTTTTCCGTTGAAATGAGATAAGCTTTACTCTTCATAAAGCTTTTTATCCCTTTTCGTACATTAAGATATATGACGTGACTTTTATATGTCGAAGTATTGTAAATCGATATTATTCATAATCGATACCTTTTGGGGAGGGATATGATAAATATTTTTTTTTTGCTGTATTTTTTATTCTCTATATTTTATTTGCTGAATAAGAAATATTCTCCTTTCTCTTATTTTCGAAAATAGGAGACACTTTATGGCACCGAATGGAGTAATAAGAATAGAGCAAATGCTTTATTTCTATTACGATTTTTTCTCTTTTTTCACGTTTGTGCATTTTACGGTAGTCTGGCTATAAAAATGGCAAGGGATTAACAATCGATACCAGATGAATTTCCTCACGAAGGCGCACTTTGTGAATCCAGAAGGGCAGGTCGTGCGAAAATGCCAGCAATAAATAAGGGGACGAGCTCAAAAGCAGAAAAAAGAAGCGCAACACGTAATACGAAATCCTCAATTTGATTAGTACCCATTGGAAATTCAACTAAAAGAGGGATAGTGATGTGAAGAAAGGTTTGCAAATTTTTAAAATAAAATATCGTTTTCCTCTTAATTTCCAAGAAAATATTGCTACACATAAAAAGGATTGGATAATATATTTATTTTATGGTTATAGAATTTATCGTTGGTAATTAAACTTGAATAAGTTATAAAATCTGGGATATGTGCTTTGGGGTTTCCAAGTTTGATACGTACAGGAATATATTGGATATTCGACGTGCAAGCGAAAATTCCTTCCTGCCGGAGGCGCTCTCGAGACGCCTTTGTCAATGAGAAAATTCCCTATATGTACGTACAATAGACGTAATAAAGTCTTCTGCGTAAAATTTTCTTCACGGATCAGAGGAAAAATAGTAAGGAATAATTATCTGAAATCAAATAATTTTTGACACCTGTTTATAACCGAAATTAAAAAAAAAAGAAAATTATTTCAGTCTCTATATTCTATATGTACATTCTAAATGAAATTTCTTAATTCGTTCTTCATTGTACAATTGCATTATATACTCAAGACTTGAAGGATGAATTTTTTAGCGGCCTTTAGACGTTGCGCTTTCCGGGACAAGTGATGTACTATTTTGAAATTGATTTTTTATTCTGACATGAGGATTTTGAACAGTTATTATATTTTATGGAATAGACGAGCTATATTTGGTTTATCAATAATATAGAAAACCAATAATTTTACACAGATTGTAATCTGCAGATTGAAAGATTGTTATAAAAGAGGATAGTTATTGCAGTTCAATTAGTGCAATCAATTACAATAGCAAAAACTATAAATTAAGTATTTATAAAAAACAGAAACGTATTTCGTCCATAAAAATGAACAAAATACATATATATAAAACCATTTCAAAGGTAAGAAATCAATTTAAGAGAAACTTGATGAAATAAAAAAAAATACAAACATGTTTCTCGAGACTCTTCGATCCTGGGGTAAACGTCGGTTTCAAACCAAGTTCTTTAAATACAGTTGCGATTGTCGAAAGAAGGTGGGAAGGAAAACAGAGCAAAAATAAATGCAATGAGAGGTCTATAATATCCGAGAACAGAAAGAGAAAGAGGTTGAGTTGTTTGGGGTTTGGGTGCAAAAGGGGGTAGAATAAGAAGAGTCTGAAGAAGAGAAAGAGGTTGAGGTAAGACGCTTATTGAAGCCCTCGTACAGGGTAGCTAGTTTTGCTTCGTTTTTCTTTTTCGTTTTTTTAAACTTCAGACCGACTGAAGATTTCGAGATAAGTAGTGGCAAGCAGCGACCGGGCTTAAACTCTGTAATAAGTTCGGCAATAAGTTCCACAAGAAAGTTTCCTCGGTTTTGCTGTAAAATTGTCGGTGTGGGTATAGATACTCGTAATATTTTTCATTAGATGAGAAAATTGGTAGAGACCCTTCTTCAAAATCGTAAAGTGAGAGTGCTGAAATAATAATTAGGAAACGAGCCTGAATCTGGAGTTGATGCGGTAAAAGATAAATTGCCGAGAGATGATTAAGAGTACACAGTTTATTATAAATGAAGGTTTTAGTAGGATGCGAAGGGTTAACAAATTTCATGGATTGCAATGGATTATTCATGTTTGTTTTCCTGACCTTTAAACCTTAAAATCCTTTGAAATCCCTCAAGTTTCTTAAAAATCTCTTAACATTTCATGAAATCTTTTTAAATTTCTAGACACCTCTTCAAATACTTTAAATATGTATGTTATACAGTAGAAATAAAATAGTTAGCATAAATGTTAATTTCTATTTTTCCTGACAGCTATACGTATTTTTACAATTGGATGTTTGAGAAAATCATAAGACAAATATTTAAATATTCATCATCTAGCAAGGGAGGAAAGAGATTAAAATGCAAGTATCTCTGTTTTCTAGGGAAGCAGATTAGAGGTCCCATGGACCAACAAGAAACTTTTTTTTGGCGACTTTCTCGAATATATCTCTCCTCGTGGAAAAGTTTTTCATGCAAAGTGTTGAAGTTTTTTGTCAGAGTCTCGGGAGTCTATCATTTTGCACCTAATAAGCGACCAATTACAACGAATAACCCATTTTGAATCGTAAAGATTCGATACTACTGAGATACTACTGGTAAGAGTAACTCATGTGTTATAATTGTAAATATTATAATTGTAAATACTGTTAATATTGCTGTATAAGTGACCTCTAGGGAATTGCCTGCGAAGTTATTAGTACGACTTCATGTTCCTAAGTTTCCTTAAACTATCCACATCTTGAAAATATTCTCAGAGGAATTTATCCGCTTGTGAATTCCTGAATTATAGGGAATTTAATCAAGTTCTATAAAGTGGATCTTCTCGTCATTAATTTGAAAGCAAAGAAGTTTCTGGAACAACCTTCTGAAATAAAAATAAAATCACTAAGAATCCTTTAACTTATTCTCATCTTTTCTAACTTTTTTTGAAAGCATTTAGACTAAAAGAACCTAAATAAATATGATTAAGAAACAAGATGAGGAATTTCAGAACAAAGTTAGTACTTCAATGATCTTCAGATTTTAGAAATATTTCTATACATCGTTGTTGATACAAAGTCTCGTTGTCGCGTAAGGAACGTCTGTTAACTTTTAATCAGATGCAAATTATACACTAATTACGCAGCTGGCGTTGTATTAATTAGTCACTGGCTGGACGAACTTGTTCGTACGGGGGTTTTCATTCGCTTTTGCAACTCATTTTCCGCACGTAGAGAGGTGTTGTTCTCCTCTTCGCCGCGATTCCTAGTGTTTGGCATTCGTGAAAATAGGAGGTCAGCAAATTAACGGAAAATGGGCGCAAACTTAAACGCGGAGAAGAGAACAAGATTCATTGAAAATTAGAGCAAAATTTCCCCCATTCGTAAGTTTACGAAAATCCTCAAGTAGAAAATTATTTTTACAAATGAATTCACTTATAACGGTTTTTTAACTGTACTATATAAATATGTATACATAAGGAAAATGAGATATTGAAATTCGAAAATTTTTTATGTTCATCATGAATTAATTCTCAGGGCACTAGATTACATTTTTTCATGCCGAAGACTCACCGTTACGCGCTGCGAATCTCTAATTTTCATGACTTTCCAACGGGACCTACCAGCTTGCACGTTCGTGCTTGATTGCAAGTTACACCTTGCGATGGGATTACGAGCACAATTACATAAGTGGGATCCCAAGTGCCTTGTACCCTGAGAGCCACTTAAAATATTGCCCTTGTCTTTACTGCCACGCCTGCTACCTACTCAATTATTATTGTCTGCTCAAAGTAGATGATACGTCACATCCACTTTTGTGTAAATTTCAAGTTGTCTCATTTTTCCTGAACCCTTTTTCTCTTTAAGAAAGTAAAGAGATGCAAGAGTGGAAAAAGTGACGATAGGTCAAGATGCTAAGTGAACTCGATGCGCCCTTTCACAATCCCTCTTCACAACACTGTCTCTAGAATAAAATTACAACCCAGCCAGGTATGAAATCCATTTCCACTGATGATTGATCCCTTTTCCAAATGTTCTGATTTACTTTAGTCGGAAATTGATTTTTAATCCTGAAGTTAATGAAAAGGCTCCTCCACTCAAAACTATTATCCAATAAAATATTTTTAAGTTTATTATTATTTATTCACGGAAAAAGTTCCAGATTTTAAAATGGAACACTTTAGAGGCCATTAGCACAAATTTCAGAAAGTTTAGAAGACACGTGGGATTATTTCACTTAACATATGATATTCTAATTGTTTATAAGTAAGTTTGTGGATCCTGTGAAACTGCGATACGAAACTTTCTTGTTAACTTTTCTTGGCTATGCACATCCTACTAGCTCTCAAGCTGCAATAATTGCTTTCTACCTCTCCTTTTAAAAGACTAATAAATCTTGAATATACAACGATTCTGGTAATGACTCGCAAGTTTACTGAACAATTTGAGAATAGCCTTCTGTTCAAAAATGAATAGCTAAGAAATTGCACATTGCATTATGCTACTACATTGTGAGTTCAAAGTTATAAAAGGTAGACATTTCAGATAAAAGAAAACCTCTTCTTTACGTAACTGAGCATAAATGCACAATAGCTAATCATTTTTCTCTTTTAACTTAGAAATTTCTTTAACTTTCCTATTAGTTTAACTTTTAACTTCTTTAAGAAAACTTCTTCTGTACAAAATTGAGTTTCAATTCACAAGAGTCTATTAACTTTAGTCTTTAAAAAAATGATATTGTGATTTAAACTATAATTATTGTACGTACCTCATTGGTTTGAAAAGAGCCTGCGTGTGGTTTGCGTAGTCTATAATTAATTTGAGTTGTGTGCCTCCCGTCTTCTCATCTGAAAAAACAATACAAATAAATTTGTTAAAAATCAAATAAGAGTAAGTAATTTTCTCAGAAGTTGAATATTGTTTTAATCGCTTTAATTCTTCACATTTTTATACTGCTCTTTGCTTTTCATTTTTACACGACTATTACACGAGCAGAATATATCCAGGATTTTTAAGATGAAATTATCTCGAGCTGGAATAATTATATGAGCAAAATGCATAACAAAATGCAGCACCAAAACATAATTGACGGTTGAAGCATTAACGGTCCCAAGTTCGCGGGTTCGGCACGGTTCACAAGTAACAACCCTAACAACCTGTTTCTCTGAGAATGGCGCTTGGGAGATGCACTCTGTAAATTCTATTTACTGGGTTTGCTCTCATCGGACAAACTATCTTCCCATGCGTCATTGTAAATTGTATTTCAAGTACATGACTACCATATTTAATTATTAAGCTCTTATAATCGACCGTCTTTGTGTGAAGGAGCATGATGAAGATCTGAGAGAAGGTTGGCATTGGGTCCCAATTAATACTTGATGATGGAAACTACTGCCAAGCAACCGCCAGACAATCCTCTCTCGATCTGTTCTACCTTCACACTTTAGACTCAGATACTAATTAAATAAATTATTATAGATATTATAGTACACCCAAATCCCGACTTTTTTATTTTCAGATTTCAATCAAGGTGTCTACTGTTAAAGATTCACATTAATCCTCTATAATATGAAGAATTAATACATTTTTCGTCACGAATTGCATGAGAAATTTAATAAAAGTGCACGTACGAGCCAAGGCTTACCGCCCTCCCTCCATTATTTTTGTGAGGCGAAAAATTCTTAGCACGAGTCACGCGCTCCTAGCTTTAGTGAAAATTTATTGCACGCTCACCGTCATTGTTGCAAACATTCTCTTTATCGCTCAAAAATCGTTTTTCTCATATCAATAGATAATTTAATAAATTTAATATCAGTCATTTATTTTCAAATCTCGTTCGATGTGTAAATTAAAAATGAAGACAATTCTTGAAATAATTTCACTCTCCAGGATACAAAACTAGGAATTGAGTCTCAAAAAAATAACTGTATTTTAAAGTTATTATATATAATATATAAGCAAAAGAACTCACCAACATGAGAAATTGGCATCGTCGCCATTTCATGTAGTAGTTTATCTACGTATATCGAATTCTTTGGGTACATCTCCAACCTGCTGATTTGCCAGTGGAATTTCTCGAGTGTAGTCATATTTTTCCTGAAAAAAGATTTTAATTCGTTAAGTTAGGAGAGTATTTATTATAGGTATATTATAAGTATGTATAAAGTGAAGAAAATGAAGTATTGATTTTGTAAAGTTGAGACGAAACTTTTCGGGGAATATTTTGCAATTCCAAAGAATAATATAATGATGGAATCTAGAGAAGGAAACGGAAAAGTGGAAGGAGGCATGGTGATCGTTGCTGGTTTGAGTTTGCTATTGCAGCTCGCAGAAAATCCTATCTATCGGCCTAGGATAGCCTCTAAGTTTGCGGATAAAGTGAAGGAATCGGAGAACCCCTCCATGCATTTTAAAAGCACGAATTACGATGGGTTTCGTCGCATTGAAATGGCCATTTCTCAAGATCACATGATCCGACCTTTCAACTCGATTTCGGTATAACAACCCATCCAAATTTACAACCGACGATTTCAACCGTTTGTTCCTAACTTTTCTTCTTATTCCCTTGGTCCAATAGAGTCCAATTATTTAGTCGCCTAAATGCTGCCTTGTTCGAGTTTAATTTGTTATCGATCGAAACTCGTTCCATTCTCAGCACAGCTCAAACTTCAACAATAGAGTTTCCGATCAAAGATTCAAAATTTATCAAATGAGTTGAATTTCGTTCAATCTTTAATATTATAATTTTGCAAAAGAGTTTTAATATTCTAGAAAGTTTTTCAATTGATGCTTTGTGTAAGGTACAGGAAAAATTTCAAAGTTGCTGATTAAAGAGCTCTTCTAATTGAAATGCAAGTCTGCTTTAACCTCCTCCTTTTACTTCCTTTGCTGTCTCTTTCACTCACGAGTCTCCAACGACTTGTCGATATCCGGTACGACGTGTCTTAAATAAAATCGTACGTTTTCGCTAAATAAATCATTACAAATGGCTTACCGAAACTTGAGAGCCTCGGGTACCGTCACGACGAATCTAGTGGGCAACTCACAAGTACTCACTGAGTGCTCCCACAAAACTTTCGACAACATTTCACTACACGGATTCGTGTGCTAAAATGCGTGCAAGCAATGTTAACGGAAGCACTATTTCCTCTTTCGGGCAATAAATATATAGTTGTACAATTTTTCATATATACCTATATCAATGAAATTCACTCTCCCTATCTTTCAAAACTATATATCACTACCGATATAATTTTAAGCGAAAATTTGTATATGATTCATTGAATAAAAAAGTAAGTACAGTTGCCACATAGTTTGGAGAAGGCAAGGGTAGGGATAGAGTATGTAGTTATCAAGACTCTGCAGGGAAACCAAATGTTATTACAAATTTAAGCACTGTCTAGACTCGAGAATGGTTCAAAGAATAATTGGAAACAGATATAGCAATTCTATATATACCTAGTTCTATAATAGAGAACAAGAACAAGTGGAGTGACACAACATAAAAAATTTCCCGCTCTGTCTCGCAAAATAGGGATGATTTGTGCAGGCGTGAAAAAATTTACATATGTTTACATTGAACTGCTAGCTTTCACCACGAAGGGACGGTTGTTCGCAGGACTCCTGCGTTGTTAGACGAACCAGTTCCAATCAAGCGAGCCTGTGTTCTGTATATGTACAATTGTACATTGTACAAGCCTGATGGATGTCAATTATTCAGATTATATTCCAACGCAGATTTCACACTTTATTTTTAAAAATTCGTTAAACAGAGATACGAATTTACAAACGGCTCATTTTTAAACATATTTTGGGAAATAATAACAATAAGGAACGACTCTCTCTGTTAATAACAATAAATTATTCCTTAATTAATTCAGCAATGAATTAATTTCTGGAAAGGGCACAGTCATATTTTATGTCAGAGGCAAGGTAGGATTTTCATACACCTTGGCTCTTAACAAGTTCTCTCTTAACTGGACCTAAGACAAGCCCTTCCTGATTCTCACCCTCCTTCTTCCTTCAGGATAATTCGCAAAGATTTAGTGCCGACCCGTGAAATAGTTAGTATGCAATCCAGTCGCCTATCGCGTGTCACCATCTTCCTCTTCCCTCTAAGGTGGTGTAAGACGAAAGGGGAGATTTTGTGGCCAACTCCTAGGTGATGAAAATATATCAGCTAAACAGATTGCGTTTATCAAAAATTGCATGCGAAAACTTGGACGTAAATACCGATAACCTTTGAAGAGAGTGATAACTTTTATCTATAGAGAGTGAAAACAAGTTGAGAAAGGTCTCCTTTATTTGCTTTCAATGTAAATAATGTTGGCTTACATTTCATTAATCTTCAATAAACATAAGCGGAAATAAAGAAGTACGATACCTATAGAGTCCTGCAAGTACAGCAGAGATGTGCTTAAATCTGGCAGGAGGGATGCATTTGCGGTCTCTAAACCAGGGAAGCACACAGTTGGTATAAGTATGCGTATCCATGGTCCTGCCGATTAATTCACACAACAGTTTGCCAAATCCTGACGGTACGCATATGAGTACATACACGCTGGGGACATAATTGCAAGACTAATCCCAGAGTTTACCTACCACCAAGTTTAATACCGGCAATGCATGCACCCAGGCGCATATTAAACGTAGCTACGGACAATATAAACACCTGCGTAGACCGCTATTCCTCTACATATAGAAATAGCCAAGACAGATAGTCACCAAAAGCAGCTCTTTATAAATGAGTCCACTGAAAAGCTAATTCACTGTTTCTACAAACCGCCAAGTAAATCTGAGGTTTAATAAAGAATAAAATAGAGAAAAATGAACTGAGTTAGCTACCTCGAATATCCAATCCGCAGAGAAAAATATGTATGTATAATGTATTTAAAAATACATGACTCGCGTATAAAAAAATTATGCTCATTAAGAATAGAGCTTATATTAATTAATTTAAAATAAACCTAATATTATATGAGAGATAATAACAAACTTTAAATTCTTTAAAATGACAAGACAAAGTTACGCGACAAGACTCGAATTTCTGTGACGTTTCCCTGATTTCCCTAACAAATTTTTTTTCCCTGACATTTCCTGACTCCTCTGACATGTGGCCACCCTGCGTAAATTAAAATGAAAGAATGAAGGAAGTGAAGCTCCACAAACTTCCTTTTCTGCCGTCTTGCATGGGATATATTGTTAGCTATTTTACACTGCCATATTATTTAAGAATATGTGGTGTGGCAGACACAGAAACGAGAAATAATACGACTCTCATGGAGAATTTATATATGGTTTCGCAACACATGCACTATTTTTCTATTCAAACGTAGACAATATATTTAAAAGTAAACTTATCTTATAAATATGAAAGAAAAAATAGCATATATTTAAATCCGTTTTCAAGTTTTTCAACTCTCTTTAAAAAAATGGGAGGGGGGAGTAAATTTTACACAAATCCAATACATTTTCTCTGATGAGAATGTTAATAGTTTCATGTTCGAAAGGGTTGAGGTAACTGTTAATTAAGGCGACCCTGCAAAGGCTTAGCCTCCCAAACGATCTCAGTACTGCAAAAGTCCTAGATAATGGAAGTTTACGAAATTGGATTCTGGGGCAGAACCCACAGTAACGAGAGGAAGAGAGAGAAAATAAAAAAGCGGATGAACACACACTGTCCCGTCCTCGCGATTCAGGAATTTACAAGAAACGAAAAGTACCGGGATTCCCTGGCAACCCTCCTCGTGGTGGAAGTGGTAGTTGGTAGTCAGGGGCGAATTGGGCGCCCCCTTTTACATCTTCTTTCTAGCTACCTTAATAATACCTTCCTTACGCCAGGACGTTCTCAATGACCGGCATCTCTCCTCTTAAAGCACGATGGCGAATCTAACCACGATTTCTCAATCTGCATTTTATTACAAGCTACCCTCCCGTTTTTCTAGGAAGACTCAAAGAAATATGGGTTGAAATAGGATAAATTTCGCTTTCTTTGCATGATCAAACATCTATACGGCTCAACAACCTTTTTCATGTTCGCTTTCCATTTCCAGTATCAAAAATTTCCAGACTTTGCTAATTCAAGAAGCTATAAAATGCTACGGTTAGGCAATCATCCCGGTAGTTTTCTGGGATAACAAGGCCTTCCTGATCTCAGCAAGAAGTCGTGGCAAATGAAGTTGGCTTGATTAGGAAGTTGTTTTATTAGCCTAGGATCTCGTCATCTCTTCCCATTTATATACTTATGTCTGGTGCTTTATCTAACCCCTCAGCTTCCTTTATACTTGCAACTGGGGTTTGGAAACACGCAAACTGCAAACCGAATCTTCCGGCGTAGATTGAGTTCGGAAACACACGTGCGACTCGAACTAATCTCATCCCTCTTCGAACTACCACTACTCTACGCCCAATCCACCCCCAAACCACCCCATCGTCCTTCTCTCATTTCCTTCTCGTTCACCCCCGATCACAGAGAATCCTGTCAGGAGTGGGATTTAAGCATAGTTCGCATGTATAACGCGTCCCACGAGCTCTACAACTCTACCAAAACTATTTCCCGGATGGTTTTCGTGAGACATCGAATATCGACACCGCAGTGTCCTATCCTCAATGTTTCGTGGATTTGGTTTCCTTCTGGGGTCAATTAAGGGAGAAAGAACCCTAAATTACCCTCACAGTCCTAGGAGCAAAGAACAGAGGATTAACGTCCGCGACACATGGCTTTCATTAACTTTGTTGTAATTAAGTCGCTAATCAGAGTGGCGTCAAGGTGGTCTACTTGCTCGTACTTTTACTCTAATTTGTATTCTGAATGAGAAATCCAAACAAAGATGTCAAAGACATTATTATATTATGTATGTAAAATAAATATGATTGTGCTGAGAAAAATACGAAAATATATTTTAAATATTGCAAAAATACAATAATAATGAAATAAACACAATTCGTATTTTTGAAAATTTTGGGTCAAAAACAATTTTTAAGTTTAAAAAGTTTAGTTTTTTGGAAAATATTGATCCCAGAAAATAGTGACATTAGAGACATTTATTGTTGATCTAATTTCTAATACTTTTAAGTGAAAAATGTCTTAAAGAAGTTGTGCTAGGGTACACAATATGCAGTATACTTTCCATTTTTATGAAAATTCAAGATGGTGGAGACAACTTCCCGGACATCAATTCTCCTCTGCATTCTGCTCACTCTAAAGTCGCAATCATTTCACATATGCAGATTGTGTTAAGGAAATTCTGGTAGGGGATGTAAAGATCTCCCTGGTCAGATATATGCAGAAACTACAACTCTACTTCGTTGGAGGGAATTCCTTGGGGAACCAAATAAATAGGAAGTTGTAAGGAAGGAAGAAAGAAAGAAAGAAGTGTACACAATATTATACACAGTACACATGACAAGCACAACTACTACTTGCATGTATACCCACGCAGGAAATATGCGTGACAAGATCGGTTAAAAACAGGTGGTACTCATACCCTTCTAGGATCGAGAGTCTTTAGATTTACACGTATACACGGAAAACGAAATGTTGTTGAATCAAGTAAATTGTACTTGGTTCAAGTTAATGACGGGTACGAATGAGGACAATAGATTATGGAATTGGTACAAGAAAATAAGTATACTTGATACCGTATGTTTGGAACAAAATTGCATATTTTCTTAATATGAGAAAAGGTATATTCTCTGATGGAATAGAGTACAAGAATAGAATTCAAGAAAACCGGTCTCTTGTACTTAGATAAGAATGATTTCTCTCAAGTAAAACCTGCCAAATAATTACGCTGTCTTTTGATTCAAAGCACTTTATTTTTCCGGGTATATAGTATAAAATCTCTCGGATCCATACGATTACAGCAGAAGCTAGGGGAAGCAAGCAGAAGTCATGCAAGAACATCTTCATCAGCAGGGTTAGGTGAATGGGAACCGGAATTGTGGTTTGTATAAATGTACACGTATAAGTGTAAGTGTAGGCTTCTCTAAAACAAACTCTGTCTCTATTTGTCTTAGAGAATTGCAAATGCCTCGCGGCAATGACTGCCTTTTGCAAATCGTCTTGAAACATTATTCAAAGGACACGCATCACTGTTTCTGTCGGATTGAATTGCGGTAGGAAGTATGTACCAGCAAAGAGAATTCATGCTCATACATTTTTTCCAGCAGAAACAACCTTAAAGGAATTGCATTTTCAAAAAGGTCGATAATAAATGTAAAATAAGAAAAAATTCTGAATTTCACAGCAAAGATTACTATGAAATCGTTTTGTGAAGCACTTCCTTTTCGCAAATCACTCTTGGTGGAAAACGTAATATTTCCTGATTATCCATTACAGTGAGTTTAAGTGAGGCTCATAATATTTTAAGTAAATACTTCATCAGAGTTACTTAAACAGATTCCGGATAGCTTCTCTTGATGTGGATAGCATTATCCGTAGTGTAACAATTAATAGGTATAACCCCAGGAAGAAATCTCGTGAAACGAGCTCTGCTTTTTATGACTGCCGTTCTTAATTGTTACCTTTTGTCTCGCAGACAGCTGAGTGCATGACGGTACTATTTTACGAACCGCATTCGCGCAACACCGTCACAGATTAAACAAACTGCAAGTGCTCATCCGCTTTTAAACTCCCGTTTTTACGCAAGAGTACCATAAATACTATACTCTTTTCCCTTAGAAAATAATAACTATGAAACATTATATCTGAAATTGCTATTAAGTGTAAAAAAATGATAATTATTTGTAATGTGATATCCCCCGTGTGGAACAATAAGTGGGCCTGATAGGGACTTAATTAAACCGTCTCTAGATTAGTTGGACTAAATTCGTCTTCAATTGAACTTAACTCTGTCGCGAAATTTGTCGAGTGAAATCACAAATATTAGGAGACACCAAGATCAATACGTACGATTTTTTCTATGACTGACGAGCAGGTTTATCTGATATTTCAATATAAGCTTTTCATATGATGTAGAGTATATTGAACTTGAATTATTAAACGTCAGTCTAACAACAAAATTGGAGGGTGAATAACGTGATAAAATCCTACTGGCAGCTTTGATTTTTTTTACGAATGTTAATAAATTTAATATATATGTATAAATATAGTTTGACAGTTAAGGAAAAATATAGTATAATAAAAAAGATGAATAAAAAGATAGAGGAAGATAATATCTCTGTAAGTGACAAAGCCTGTATTCTCTAACATTTCCAGCTTTGACTAAAAGCTAAGTAAATTACGTTTTTGACGTTTTAGCGAATAACGGAAAATCCTGAGAGTCTTTCACTTTCCTTGAGCTCTTAGCGACAGAATTTGTCAATAAAAGAGCTTCCAATATTTCCAGCAGAGCAATAAACTGTATACAAATTGAATTCGAGAATTTGAAATTGAGCTTTTGTATTCAGTTGGAACTTTCAAGGTGTTTGTTTTACTCGTTTTCAACTTCTAGATTTAAATAGTTAGACAAGTAAGAATTGAATTTTGAGGGAATCAAGTTTACAGACGGTTGCAGCAATTAGAATGATCTATTAAAAGCCAAGATTGGATGAATATTTATTAATATTAACAACTGAATAAATAAAGTTAGAAATTCCATCTAATAAAATTGGAACATTTTTAAGAACCGAGATAGTGGTCGAATGTTCGTGAATTATCAAGTAAAATAAAAAGTTCTGTAATTAGAGTTTGAAATCTTGGCTGGAAAACTTTTACGACTCTTGAAATGCGGCAAACTTATGAAAAGGTAGTGGCGAAACTCGAATAAACGAAATTTGGGTAATTGAACTCAACGTATATTTTTCCGGTGCAAGCATAGAATATAAGTGTGAATCAACTCAGGGTTATACGTAGAAATTTTGGCTTATGTTACCCTATATATGAATAACAAATGTCTGTTTCTGTGTGACCTTTTGACACGATTCTCTTTCCTTAGGTTTTGCGAAGTTTGAGTTGAATATTCAGATTTAATACGATCAAACCCAATTTTTACATTTAATTTTTAATGGAAAAAAACTCCTTTGCGAATAATTTATCTCGACTTCCTCTCAAGTTGGTTACTCAGATCTCAGAAAAAAAAATCCCGGTCAATAAGTTCTACATTGAAATCTATACGAAAAAAATCACATCTAGTTTGAAACTCCGAGGCCGGTTTTTAATATATAATATCCAATTATTTTTAAAAACGCTTGCTTTTCCTTTCGTTAAAACTTCCAAACAAAAGATCCATCTTATTTTCCCTACAGTCTCTCCCTTGATTTTTTTGTGAAGGATAAGCTTCGCTAAAAAATTCAGCGGTTGAGTTTTCCCATGATGGCTATTCCCGTATTTTACAGCTCCTCGGATTTTTCTTCCCTGGAACAAGATTTTTGCGAGCGGTCATTTTCTCAAACGCGATTTTGTTTCGTGGCAGGGGTGTTGAATGTTATTATCAAGAGCGATTGTTGTAGAAATAAAAAGGTAAAAATAACTCTTGTTGAAAGAAGGGACAACAAGGGCAGATTCACAAAGAAAGATAAGACGAGCAAAATATATATATACATATAGTAGGAGTATCTCGCCGGTAATTAGGACGCGTGCTTATGTACAGACTTATACTTTTCTGGGGCTAAGAGAAAGGGGAAGTTCCGCGAATAATGAGTTGCCAAGTTTCTCTTTAACTAGTAGCTTTTTATAAAGACCACCATTGAGCTTGAAAGCTGACTCCAGTGGTAAGTTTGCGAGAGTTAACCTTTAAAGATTGAGATCTGATTAAAAAGTTTAAGATGATGAAGCTCAATTATATGCTGTGTAATTATAAATATCAAAAGAAATATTCCCAGAAACAATTTTTCAATTTATCATATATATTATTACGGATCGAACAGTTGATCACTCAGACGTTTCTGGTACACTCACTAAAAAATATTCCCATACATTCTTTCAATATTCTCAATAGATATTCTTATTAGATTCCCAAACTATCTTGATATTCTGACATATTTCTCAATTTCCGTTTGCACTTTACAAGAAGTATCTAAACGATATATATGCTTTTTAAATTGCAAATACATATTGAATAAATTGTGTTAATTGAAGTGCCTTAATGTATTGCTAATCTAGTCAGGGATAATATAGCTCTTATTGGAAATTTGATCAGCACTTCTCTAATCTTGTAAATTTTCCACAATGTTATCAGTGACACAAAGACACGTTCATAAAAAGTAAATATTTTTCACCCATTTTCTTGATTATTAGGTTTAGTCAATATTGTGTGTAAATTCATTGAGTACATTTATTGAGAATGCAACTACATAGATAGAATTGTTTCTGATATATAAATGGAAAGGAAAAACTCTTATACAAACACTAACAATATCTAGATATTTTTCTTTGCTTCAAGAATTGATAAGATGTCAGTCTTGAATTGCGTTTTACTTTCTTGGTGCTCTTGCTTTGAAAATATTTTTAAATATGTGAATAATTCTAATAATTTCATGAATGCTGAATTATTTGCGATAAGCACGTTCCCACACTGAATTATTATTTCATCACTCTAGGTTTTCACGTATTCTTATTTGCATAAAGAATACAAGTTTTATTTTTGTGTAAATACTTTTTGACATCTGTTATATATTTACATATCAGAATGGAGATTTATAAATAATAACTGCTATTTGAAAGATCAGTCGAGAAACTAGTCCATGCAAAATTGATATGTATACTGAAGAAGCGAATCCGGTCAAGGACGAGATAAATCATCTCTATACGTGAATATTCCTGAGTTTGCATCTGGAATTTGTTTTCGCGGTGCCTTTTCCGGGTCCGGTGGGAAAGTGCACAATATGAATAATGCATACCAGACGCCTGGAGCTTGGAAAAAATGGCAAAGGGGTGGAAAGGGGATAGAAAAAGAGAATTGAGAAAAATCCGGAAAAATCTTGAAGCGAACCCCGGTACTGGATTAAATACTTATAAAGATAGCTTCATCCCACAAGTCTCGAACTTTCAACACCTCTAAAGACTCATAAACTCAAATCGAATCATTTTCCTTTATTTAATAAACATACTTGGAAAATTTAATGAAATGCACGACATAATAAAAAGGAATCGAAGAGTATTCATGTGTAGTTACTCTTATACCAAAAACGTTTGGGGTATAAATATTTGAGAACCAATTCGACATTATGCGAAGGAGTTATCTAATTTAGATCAATAATAGAGTGATTGACATTTAAGAATTTCATGAATATAATTGAGGAGTTAATTTGCCAAGTTAACCCTTCAATTCGAAAGGTTATTATTAGTGTCATTACAATTCATTTCCAATTTATTTTTCGGACGCATATGATATATAATCATTAGACTTTTGATAGATGGCGCCAACTCAAAGGAACTAATACATCATCGCTATATACCTTTGCTGAATATTAAACATCACGAATACGAAGCTCTTGATTCACACGACTTTGGTGAGAATGCACTTCTGTGAACATGCCTTCATACATATGAATCGGTCGTCCGTCATATTTTGACACAGGAATCAACATTTGCTATTGAGCAATGCCAGTTACATAATTATATTTCGTTATCGCAATCGGAAGAGTGAACTGCAAATGCACGCAAATTATGTTCAAGTATAATACCCGAAAAAATATTTTCGGACTCAACTTTTATTATATTCATTACTTTAATATAAATTTATGAGACCGAAGTTTACAACGTTTACTCTAAACCGTGAAATTCTATAAACTTATAATGAGATGTTCTATTTTTTATTTAAACTTTCCGTTGTGCGAGAGAGCGGAATAATAATACCGAAAGTGGAGCAAGTGACATATTCAGAAGTAATTTCAAATTAATGTCATTCTAATCTGATAAAATCTACATTTTGTTTTATATAAATTCATAATGTACAATAGCAGGCTTTATATTCATACTATAATGAAATAAAATCGTTTCTTTTCTGGCTTTGAAACTGATTCGTGCTCTTTTATTATTGGTCAGATTTTCATTGACGTATGTCGATGTGTCTCTCAAATTAAAAATAGGTCATAAGAGTGAAAATGATATCCAACATTTGTGTAACTTCAATAGAATTTCACGATCGCCTCTTTCATTTGTTCAGAGGCAAAGTGAAATTAAAATTAAATACATCAAAAGCATTAAATTCTCTGAACAAAATCATTCAGTGTACTATATTGTACAAATGATGAACGCAAACTAGACACCAGAAATTAATGTATCACAATTCAGCTAACACAAGAACGACGATTATGGCGATAATAATTAATGATATAATTGTAGTGCCCAAATTGTTGCGTTAACATCGATATACTTTGGAATTTATAGAATGTCGGAAAACAATAAAAATGAAATTGATTGGCAAATGCGAAAATAGTAATTTTCTAAGTGGAATTATGCAATAACCATCGTAGAGGTTTATATTTTCGTCGTGTATTTAGACGGTATCGACATATATACATATAGTCTTAGCCCGATGCGAAGGGTAAACTTGGGTAAAGTATGCTCCTCGTTGAAAACGGTCTCACATTTTGATATCACACTCCAGAGTCTGGAGCTTTCAACCAGAGCCTGCTTGCATTAGATAGCAGGCGGTGCTTTCTTCTCAAGCACATGCATTTCACACATTTAACTTTTGGCTCGCTTACTGGCTGGCAAGTATACAGCCGGTGACTATATGAATAATAATATTCCCGAGAAAACTCCCTTTTTAACCTTTAATAACTGTCAAGAGCCTATGAAAATTCACGAGGAATCGAGTGCACCGAAGTCTATCGGAAATGTGGTTTACTCTTCCTCTGGGTTTACAGAAATAAACGAAAATCACTCCTGCTTTCTCTAGAAAATCTTCTCATTCTCGTAAATAAATTTATTTACAAGAACTTTATTTTTTAATTGTTTTTGTTTAATTGTTCAATTTTAGCGATTCGTATTTTTCGTAATTTATTTTCCATCACAAGTAAAAACCGTGTACTTCTAAACGGAAGTTTTAAAAGATTTTTCTTTTCCAAGCGTTGGCATTTAAATTCGGTATGATCCTTTTCAAATTTTCGTTCCGAAATTTTGCGCATCAGAGCAAAAAGAATCAAGCTCGCTTTTCGTTTTCCTCTGTGGCAGCTGTTCACAAAGTGTAGCCGTGGAGAAAAGCTGCTTTCGAGAGGTCTGTAGTCTTTAAAAGCGTGGCTCGAGTCAACAAACCTACTGAACGTTCGGTACAAAACAGGGCGCTTCAAATATTTGACTAAAAAAGAGTGACCACCTTCTTGACACGTAGATGGCTATCTTTAAAATTCAGTGTCCGGATTTCGCACCGTGTGTTCAAAAAACGCTTAGAGCGAAATTAGCTCCTCGTTAACCCCCAAGATCATGTGCCAAAGTGTCCATACTCATTTGTAAAAAAAATTTAAATGAATCTATGTGAATAAAAAGATTAATTTTTATTCAAATGCATTTTCCAAATCTCGCCTTTTCCAACGACTACAAGTATCTTAATAGTTTCAGTGAAAAATATTTATTATTGTGGACGTAAAGTTATACGGCAACTTAATTTCCTCATAAAGATAAAATGCCTTTAAGTAACTTTTATTACATTCAAGTAAGATGAATTTTATATCTCTTCAATCTCAGAGTGTCACTCTGTGTTTATTATCTCTTGACTTCATTTTCTGTTGCACATCCTTCTGAATATCGAGAATCAATTATAAGACACTAGTTGTATATTTTCCCTCTGTTTAAATATTTCATGAACAAGAATCTGTGACAAAAAGTCTTGTAATTGACAATTCTCCTCTCAAAATTTAAAATCACTTGTAATTAAACATTTACGTATAAATTAGCATTGTTACTAAAATAAATTAATTTAAGAGAGTCCAAGAAAATCGTTAAGAATTAAAATAATAATACACAATTTACTGTGGAAGGTAGATATAAAAGTTGAGCTTTTTGCACTTTGTTGTGATCCACCGTTTGGAATCTTGGCATAGAAGTAGGAAAATCAACTACGAGGATGCTATATCCTATATCGGATATCGATTCCTGAAAATCGTATCATCGAATGGAGTATCTTATCTCGCTTTATGACCCCAATAAACGCGAATTTGAAATTTTACCGAATAAAAGCTCGACATTTGAAGTTTCCGTAGATTTCGAGAGCTAAAATTTTCAGTTTATGTGGAACGTAACGTAACGGCAGGTAGGGAACGGAAGTTTAAACAGAAAGTGCGGTCACGCGAGATCACAGCAGTAAACTTACTGTATGTATATGAGCTCTTACAATATGCCCGCGTGTATGCGTTTACGTTTCTCATCATTTGGAGATGAGATCGTTCATGCGAACAGTGTGTACATGGAACGACATTTGCCCTGATTAGTTATTCACCTGAGTCAATCTCTATATACATAATATCGGCTTGGTTCATCTCGCTATCGATTTCGATAATAGTTCAATTGATGAATGTTTTGTCAATGTACATCTCATAACAGGTTTCAAGCAGATACCCAAACTCTAGTTTAAAATTAATCATTACTTTTATTCATAGATAAGAATTTCTCTCAAAGGTTTTAAATACTACATGTTTGCGTGTCACGCAGAATCAGAAAATGAGTAATTGTGACAGTACGATTTCAAACAATTCATCCCTAGGGTGGCATCAGCTCGTATTCATTGTAACATGGAAATTTGCTGAAAATGCCAATTCGCGATTTGCAATTCGTTGTCGTTTCAGAATACACTGGTATGATTACGTGTAAAACAGGAGTTGTACGTGAGTCAAATTTTGTATTCGATCTAGATGAAAATGACGCACACGTACAAGAAATTTTACTAATACATATATTATAAAAGAATTAAACAGAGTTGTCATGTCACATTGTAAATGGGATTCGAAATGCCAGGAACGCGATGTTTTAGCAAGTTCGGTTTTAAAATGAATTTATGTGGAAGCCAATTGTCAAAGAAAGGATTCCAAATTGATCAATGGTGATTGTACAATAAACGAATTATTACTACAAAACTATTCAGTTACTCGTTTTCTGTATTGAAAAGGAACAAAGTAGAAGGAGTAATAATAATATATCTGACTTCAGAAATTAAGTTTTATCGACCTTGAATTATAATTGATAAAAATAAAAAAATAATTGACTTAATTAGCAAATATTTGCAAAAACTTGCAATATGTATGTCGGGCAGAAGGAATTGTCAGCCAGCTGTGATCATATTGTGATCAATGCGAATTTACATATGTAAGTATTGATCTCAAGGAACTCTATAATTATTGTGTATATTAATAAAATGGGAATTACAGCAATATATGCAACTTAAATTTCATTTTGCATGAGAATTTATTATAAAATTAAATATGTGGTAAAAGTCTTTACACCTATGTATATATTCATGAAATCCTTAAAATTTTGATAAATTATCATTATCTATATATATTCATCAGATTATTTGAATGTCTAACCGAATGAGAATAAAATAGGCAGTGATAATTGACAGGAACTGCCTTTTTTTGTTATTTCCCTTTATTTGACAGGATACACGATATATTTGTTTGGATTTTACTCATTGTTACATCATCTGAGAGTTAATTTAATTGACCCATGACCTTCGCTAGTACTGTGGTAATTTTATAATCATGCAATTATGCTTCAAACACGCTCGTAAATATACTCATTTCATGCATTTATTTTTAGTTTTTTAGCTCAAATCATGACCTAAAAGAAGTCTACCGAAAGTAACTGCTATTGAAAGTTAATTGGGTTATAGTTATAATAACACTTTTGCATTCAAGCGTATATTTACGTGATTACTTTCAGCTCGAATAAACTTGTAATTAATGGAAGCCATGATTTCATTTAAGTACATTATTGGTATTATATTATTATTATTATTATTATTATTATTATTATATTAAATGTCGAAATGACGAGACTTTTCGCGATCAGAATAAAAGAGAGAGAGAGAGAAAGAGAAGGAGAGAAGAGGAGCTTGTTTACACCTGAAAACTAACTTAAGTTCCTCTTTATTTAGAAATCCCAAATGGCACAAGACAACCAGTCTCTTGGACCTCCAAGTTGTTGAAACTTGGTGATCCATCGTCCAGGGAACAGAGCATTGTTTCACGATACTCACTCCACTCTATCTATCTCTCTCTATCTCTTTCTATCCCTCTTTCTTCGCCATCCCTTTCCTCTGCTGGTTCATACTCAACAATGGAGTTATATCGTACTTCTAGGGAATTCCCTGAATAGCTTGTATCCACCTAGGATCATACAGGATCCCACAAAAGGGGGTCGAGGGTCCAAATCCCAGGAGCCGTGTTTGCTCGAAAATAATTCATGTCCTCGTATCGTACTCAGGTACACCCATGTGACAGCTCGTAATAACCTAAACTGACCTGACATTATATCTCAACCTGTATGGTCCAACTTTGCACGTTTGCACCTCTCTTTCTCTGACGTTCTTTTTCCTTCATCTCTTTCAAATTGACTACATACTCAAAAAAGGAAATTCCCCTAGAATAAATACTAAAGTTGATTTTTTTTCTTTACTTCAAACTCAATACGGCAACCTATTCAAATTGTTCCTTTTATTGAGAAAATTACCACTGATTCTTTTTAGATTTGGAAAATAATATTTAGAGGTGCCTAGTGGGCATATAAGACGTCTCAAGACGTTTTTATGATGATCAATTTATGGAAATTCATAACATTGTTAATTCGATTTCTTCAATGAATGTTATCTACTTAATTATGTTAAAAGTCTTGCTTTTGAAATTTATAATTTATAAATACTGAATATAAAAAAGTAAAACAGTGATGCAATAATGGAGTGCAACGCTTGATTAAGGAGAAAGATGACGGACACTTTTATGATTCTGACCATGGTGATTATACTGATTCATTGTTGTAGGCAGAAATTGGGTCCTGTATGAACTGCGTCAATATACATACTCATATCATGCCTAAATGCGATTTATGCTTGTATTGATGGCATTTGTTCGAGTTAAATTGCATACGTATGCATATATGGACGTGCTACAAGAATTCCTACTGGATACAACACTAATTACCAAAGGCTTTAGGAAATTTAATCCTTTTGTTCAAGGAAAAAATGATTATGGAAGGCCACATATTTAATTCACGGTAACGAAAATAACAAAGTTGATTGAACGAACTGATAAATATTATTAAAGCGACTGTAATATACGTATGGAATTATCCTATTTTTAAACGAAGTATAGATAGATCGGCTATAAAATTGTATTCTTACACGGTTACGCGAAACCACAAGGTCACTTTGGGATGATTCAATAAGTTATTGTGTGCACGTATTGCCTTTTAACACTTGACCTAACAACTAGCAAAGCACCTATTTAATATTCCTCCTTACCAGATGATTCTTGAGGTAATTATTACATACATTTTAAAGTAACTGTTTAAACTCTAACTGGAATAAATATTGCATAACGATATTTACTGGAAAATGAAAATCCTCTATAAAAAAAATAATAAACAAATAAAAAGAAACCACAGAAAAACTCTTTACATAAATAATTGAAAGTTTACTAAGTAATAAGAGAGTGCTAAGTTCCTCTAAACTGTAGCTTTTATTTTGTTTCCTCTTTTAACTTTATTTCCCTTTTTTATGAAAAAGATACTCTTTTCTTTAAGTTCTTTTATAAGCAGCTAACTTTCTGAATTTTTTTTCCTTGAAGGGAGAAAGATATACTCTTTCTTTTATCCGTCTGACGAACCAAGCGTTAAAATCTCTTCCGAAGGAAACTTTGCGACTAACACATTTTCTTCATGTGTAGAATCATGGGATTTATCTTTAACTTGATTAGCAAACAAGCTCGAACGATCGAATTATAAGAAATTATTGATATACGTCTTATTCGCAATATCGATAATCCGAGTCTAAATAAAAATTCTTTCCTCGTGTACCGACACAACGATATACTTTAACATACGTTTAATGGCATTGGAAATGGCAGGCTTTATTACTAAAAACTACGTTCTTTTAAATCGTTTTAGTACATCCTATATTCGAAACTTAGAGTTAATCTTGTGAAAAGATTTCTGATAGAGATATCGCTACTAATAATAGGTTCGCAAACAATCGAGAAAAATTTATTAATAGGTCAATTATTATTTAAAGAAACCATTATGAATTTCACACCATTTTCTGGTAATATATAAATAAGAAGATATAAAATTGATTCGTCTAAAGAGTAATCATATTTTATAAACTTTTACTTTCTGCAATAAGGATAGTGCTATTGAAATTATAAAAACTTTTATCGATATATTTCTGAACTTGGAAACCTCGTTTGAGACTGAAGAAACGTAGCATGAAAGACTAATTATAAGTTGATTCGAGAGGGCACTCTACCGTTAAAGATTTTCTTATAGAGACGTACGAAGAATTCTTAAAAAAAAGGTTTTCTATTTTTATGTGAATTCTAATCGCGAGAATTGAGAAAAGTAACTGTAAGAAGTTTTTACATATTTCCTCACGAGTCGAACAATCGAAGCAAGAGGAGATAATTTGAGTTTATGAGAAACTATTTCTAAGAAGGATCGTAATGCAGTGCAAAGGCTAAGAATAAACTAGATTATAATCGGTGACTTTGAAACTGTCAGCAGATATAAAGAAATAATTGTATTTTTAATAATTTTAAAGTCCCATCATCTAGAAAATTTAACAAAATATAGAAAAAGAGTACAACTGAATTTTTCTCAAGAGCTAAGAATTTACTAACATCTGGTTATCTCTTACGACAACGATAACTGTTAGAATTCATACTGGCTTTGGAATTCCTAGAAGTATAGAGCTCAAGAGTCTTTAAGGGAGGATTTAATGTTATAACTTAGTATTAAACGCTCTCCCGTGCAAAGCCTTGCATCTTTATTCATCTTTCCGGTTCTCATTGAAAAATATTTTGGAATTTTATTCCACTTCTAGAGACATCGTTTTAATATTGATAAAATCTTCTATTTTCTAATATGCGTTTTACAAACGAGATATGTACGAGAAAATCTTTATCTACTTTGTTGATAAGATTTCCGAGCAGTAAAGTTCCGAAAATTTACACAATATAAAAGAAACATGGCTTTCAAGTCCATAAATATTCTTACCTTATTGGTATCTTCCTGATTTCCCCAATCGTTGGATTGTCCGTATGATCCTCTCCACTGATCCTCACAACACCTTCATCGACATTCACACCATCCCCACTTTCCACAAACTCCACAAGATCCGCAAAATCATCATGCACTTTTGGTTTCTCTGTCCTTTCAGTCTTTTTCATAACCCCACCTTCGTCCTTGACAGTCTGCGCTGAACCAGAAACATCCCCTCCTGATTGTTCCCTACTTCCATTCACTCTCTGCAGAAACTTTCTTCTGAAATTATTATACACAGTATCTCGATTCGGATCTTCTCCGAATTTAACCCTTCCATGACTCGGTACGAGATGATGTCCACTATACCCAAGATCTAGCTGAAGGTCCATCACCAAAAAGATGGTGAAAAGAATTGCAAAAGCACTCAGGCCGAGTATTAGCCTCTCTCGAAGTCTGATAAATCTTACTGCGAGCTTCATCGTTGATCTTTTTTTTAATTTCAGAGACCTTTTTATAGAAACCTTCTTCCCCAATTCTTTCTTCTTTAAAGAATTATCCCTTGAGGGGATAATACCTAAGAAGGCCCCTCCATTCTCATTTTCACTTCTGTGCTGATCTTCAGATTGAAGGATGTCCCAATCAGCGGTAACGTTTGATAGGCAACTGTCCCTTCTGATTTTCAAGGGTCTCGTTATTGAACTATCAAAGAATTCTTCTTCTTGATCCTCCCGACTCTTACTTGAAATCCGGGGATTATTCCCATCCGATGACTGTCCTACGTGTGGGTCTTCACGAAGTGATTCCGCTGAAACTAATATGGCGTTCTGTTCTCTCCCTCCACTTTTGTAGCGTTCCGGTGCATTCACAAAATTTGCAAGTCGGCATTTTACGCTAAGAGAGACTCCAGAAACGTCCGGTTGTGCGTGCGAGTCGTTACTGTTGATATGACTCTCTGTCAGGCTTTTCTTATCTGACCTCTGGTTATCTTGAATTGACAGCAGCCTTAGAGACCTTTGAACCTGGACCTCGTCTGGAGGCGGTGATGATTTCAGTTTCTCCGGCCTTCTATCAAGTTTCAAACGACCTTGACCTTCCCCGAGATCAGGGACTGATTCTCGAAGTCTTCGATTTTTTAAATAATCAGAGCTCGAAAATTTTGTTAAGCTTTCCTCGCTTCTGGACTTTTCTCCAGAAGGAAAGGAACTTTCGAAAGCTTTAAGTCTCCTTTTAAGAAGGTAGCGTTCCTGCAGAAGTCTGAAGTTATCCTCTGATCTGATGATATCATCCACATCTTCTACAGAGACACTTTCTGATCTGGGGATTTCCTCAGTGAAGGCAAAATGTCTTTCTGGGAACTGAACCTCGGGACTCCTTTCTTCCTCAGATTCTGGATACAAAAAGAATTTCGGCCTCTCCTTTTCCAACAAATTGTCTTCCTTTTCCGTAGAACTATTCTGCCTTTTTATGGATCTTTTTCTTCGTAAAGGTGGAACAGGTTTCTCTCCACTTTTTGAACTTCCTAAACTGTCACTGCTCCAACTAAATAATAGCTTTTTCTTCAAAACTCGAGGACTTTTTTGAATGTGCCTCACGAATCGTTCACAGCTTTCTGCTAGATTGTCCTTGGAAGACTTGACGAATCTTTTCAAAAAAGAGTCCGTTCTTTGTAATTTGGTTGGATCATGCTCCGCGCAGGATATTCGGAATTCAGGTGTCTTCAGAAGATGATGAGAATCATCCTTCCGGATATCGGTTTGAGAGTCTGTTTGGGAATCTTTGGAGGACGATTTTTCTTCCTTATTTATAGATATTTTGCATCTTGATCTTTTAGAAGAACGTTTCTTTTTCGACTTGTGTTGGAAGCTGAAAGTGTGAAGAAGTTTTCCATAAGTCTTGAACGGTTCATCTCTATGAGTAATATCGAAGGTGGAAGAGGAACGTCGAAAATTTGATGAGTTTCTTTGAGATTTGGAGGTCTCGAGACTTGAATCGCTATCTTCGAATATCTGGCGGTCGGAGACTGTTGTTGCCAAGTTCTCGGTACCACTTGCGCGACATTGCTGACCATCCAGACTTTTTCTCGGTGGAGGCAAGATTCCCGGATATTTGTCTGGGAATTATTCACAAGTTTTTTCTATTACTGACTGAAGAGCTGATGCAAAGTTTCTTGCGATTTAGAAGTAATATTTGGAATGTTTTGGGATTGCTTGAATCAGTCTTCAGTATCACAGGAGTCTTCAACTACTTAAGGTGTCACCTGCAACATAAAAATTAACTTTATTAATTCAAAGAATATGAGGATTTCTTTAGGATGTTAAAGGGATTTTAAGTCAATTTATGAAACTTATTGAGATTCCTAAAATTAGAATTAAATTCGCGCGCTAAGAGTGCGGATCATAATTGCTGGTACATTTAAAAAAAGTCCTTAAAGAACCTTTAAATATCCTCTAGGTCTGTAAAGTTAAATTTGCTTTAGAAGAAATTTCCTTTCAAACTTTTCAATGCTAAATAAATTTTTGTCTGTAAAAGTAGGTCAAGCTCTTCCGATTCACGTAATGGTATCTGCACACTATTTCTAGTACGAATATACACTTTTTTTAGATAAAGCACACTTTTAAAAAGTCGTATGAAAGGATTTTATATCACGCTCTTGTCATTTCTCGAAAAAATGTACGATTTGATGAAGATAAACAAAAAATGTTGAAAGTATTAAAGTAGACAAGGTATCTTATTTATAGAGAAGATTTTTTATGAAAAAAACTACCTGAGTAAGTATATATGCAGACGTCTAAAATTAATTGATATTCATCCGATTCAGCATGTAAAATTTCAATGTGGAAGGTAACCAAGGTAACCTGACCACTCTAGAATTTCTCCCTTCATCTCATCACTTTTTGTCTACTGGCTGACCAAACTCTAAAAACTACTATACTAGAGCAACTGATTAATAAGAACGTGATTCATTATTTTTAATTCTTCTAATGTAATTCTTATTTGTTTTGAGTAAAAGCTTTCCATTATTACTGAATTATTGTATTTATATGTATAATAAGTATGAAATGGGTCACTCAGAAATGAGAAATATAAATGTACGATAGAACGACTTCTCTACCTCTCTTATAAAAATTCTATACCGAGCGCATTCTCTTGAAAACTTGGTAAAGCGCATTTGCTTCTCACTGGGCGGCGAAAATGGAAGTGCCAATCAAGTATTCAAGCACGTTTGAATCTCCAAAAAATTCAGTGAAAAAAAAGCATCAGATTTAAATTTGACTGCATGCAGACTACATATATCAAAACTTATAATTTAATAAACAGCTATTAGCTCTGATCGACCTATTTATTAAGCGCCTACGAAAAAAGCACCTTTTCGACCAAATTAATTGGTAGCGAAAATTCCTACTAACTTCTTCCAAATTGCCCTAAATTCGCTAAAATTCCCTCAAAATTTCGCGGAAAATTTCCAGATTTCCTTAAATTCCCGTACAGTAGACTTTCTGATAAAATTCAGTCGATTGAAATTCTTATTGTAATTAAGGATGCAAAGATTATGGTCTCTAGGAATGCAGTGCTAACAGAAATGAGAAAAAAAATGATAGACTGGGTCAAGGTGTCGTCGGAGCAGCAGAGATATCAGTGTAAAATAGAGTGACGATAATGGTCTAGTTCGTATCGCAAGAGTGGCCATTACAGTTATCGCAAAGTCGCGTATAAAGGCTGCTTGGAGGGTGGCAGCTCATAAAAGCTGCTCTCTCACGCCGCAGCCATCCAAGAGCTTGCATAATTCAATATCAGTATTGATGCATCCATTCCGAACTATAACGGCGATAATAAAGATTCGCCTTGCTTCCATGATACCACCTTGCCATGCAGTTACCATATTCCCTCTTGTGGAAAATACACTGATAACCACATCCCCATCGTTTCCTGTCCGATTAATCACCAGAGTAGGTGTACAAGTATATTTTAAATGCGCACTTCCAGAATGATACTGCAAAGTCGATAATTCTATATACACGTGCATCATCATGAGCATAAATAACGGTAAAAAGATCTTCCATCTCTCCCTCATCATCGAGAAAAAAAATCTGGTAAAAAGCGAATCAAGTCTCATGTAAACATAATTATTCTATTGTTAAGACTTCTATATTTTCAACTGACCTGAAAAGCTCTTCTATTGATCATCTACAATCACGAGTTCTATTCATTTAAACTTGATTGATGAGTATTTATGTAATTAACTCGAGGAAACTCATCATTGAGACTTAATGAAATCTGCAGCGTTCGAAAAATAGTATCAAATGGCTTTCTTCCTCAGCAATAATTATTGAGGACATATATGTTATCGATATTGTCCATGCATGCCATAAAGATTTTTTGCGAATCGTTGTTACTATGCAGAGAAAATCTTAGAAAAATCTTGAAAATTTGTATTGAAATTACGCAAGTCAATGATATGGTAATTTGCACTTTGTTAATACTATATAGACTACATTATAACATGAAACTGAAATGAGTTCTTCAAGCTCGATAGTATATGTTATATAGCCAAATGAAAACAAAGGCGATTGGCTCTAATCGGTAATTTTATTCGCTGTGGTATCGAAGTCAGGGAGGTCAGATAAGGATAAGAGCAGACGAATAAATTTTAAGTCATTTTCCTATTCCCCACCACGCTCTCTAATCTCCTAATCGAATTATGTCTCTGCACGTGTACAAAACAAATTAGAATCTTTGTACCACTATAGAGTCACGTATCTGAACAAGCAGTACATAAGTTCTTCTATAAGAATGGCTTGAAAAAGTATACTTTATTTTTAATGATATAATAGAGGATTGGCGATATTGTTAAGTTGTAAGCAAGGTACGTATAAGAAAAGCACGTACACTTAAAAAAGTACAGCGAGAAGAATGCAAATTAAAAGAAAAAACCTGACAAATAAAAATGTAAACTTAAGACGGACGTGTGTAAACATTTTTTCAAAGTTATTCAATCTCGAAACAAAACCTTTTTTAAAATCATTTTTAACTTTTTTGTGAAGATTCAAGGTCGAAAAAAAACTATCTCAAATATTTTCAATTTTACTGAATGTTTATAGAAATATATTTCAGAAGTCAATTTAATAGAAAAATCTTATAAGTGAATAAGAACCCAATCACTTTTATTATCTATTGAAATCTGACATCAGTCAATTGAAAATGTTATTCAAAAAATTTAGATTTATATTAAGGCGTGACATTACAGCTCGTTACTCTATAGATATATATGTAACTGATAAGGAGAAAAAAAGTATAAGCCATATCTTTCTTTGGTTTGTTCTACAGTTATCAAGAAATCTTGGATTTTCCAGTGATTTTATATCTATATAGTCTAGCGAAAACTTATAGCATGGGCTCGAACCTCTTTACAACGCTCAGGGGGATTGAGACACTCGTTTTTGGTAATGGCGTAGGTTTCGTGATGGCTTGTGGGATATTAAACACCTGCCCTGGGAAAACTAATTCGTCCAAGTAGCAGAGAACCAACTAACTTCTCGAGAAAACACGATCGGTCAATCTCACCTATAAGAAAAGTTAAGATATGGACCCTTTTGTCAAAATCCCTTTTCGGTTTATCTCATCATCAACTAATGGAATAACAAATAAGATGATATAAAAGGAAATTCAGTAGCTAGATAATTATGAAATAAATATCTTAATATGACTCATTACTTATTCTGTATACTTTCTGTCATAAATAATACAGATTCGTTGTATTCATTATATGTAAAACTTCTATTCATGAAAGTTATAAGATGTCTACGGAACAATCTGAATATTATGAATGGGGACGACTGATTTATGTACAGTACAGTGTTTATAGGTTGAAGTAATGAGATTAGGTAAAGAACTTTTTACATCCTATTACTGTATGGCTTTAGACGCAAGCATCAATCGCCTGATGAAACTAGATTTTAAAAGGTTCAGTATAAATTTATACTGAACCTTTTAATGTATGTATTGACTTAATTTTTAAGAATTAAAAATTTTGTATGTTTTTCTGCTCCTTAAAAATGTTAGATTTTAATAAAGAAATAATTAGAAATCTTGAATTAAGTGATCTTAATTGAACTTAAGTTGAAAAGGTATCATGGAGTAGGTCAAGAAGATCTTCATCATGCAAAATGAAATAATCGTGAAAAGGAAGTAGCAAATTTAGACAGAATGCTGTTTGACCTCGATTATTTATTGACGTACGGCTGATATCAATTCTCTTGTTGACGAGAAAATAACGATAAGGATTCTGACTGATTCGCCATGTTTGCATTTAACTTTTATAAATAAATTCTGCAAATAGTGCAGTCTGTCGCTATAATTTTGTAATCCTCAATGTTATTAACTCCTTGAAAACAATTGATAAGCTTTAAGCGTTATTGTTGAAAATAATCGACTAGCGTATTGAAACAATACCTCACGATTTACTATGAGATTACAATTTAATTGATAACGTATGCTAAATTTAATTAAAAGCAATAAATAATTAACTGCTAAAGAATTATGAGAGTTTAACGCTTTGATTGCAAGTAAACAAGATTATTATCAACTTACTTCATTGAATCGTTAAAGTTTAAAGTTTCTCATGGATATTTACATATTATCTGGAAAAAGATTTGAAATCTGCGATAATAACTTCAGTCACGTGTGTCCACTGTGTCCATTTAATGGCTATTAATTAATTTTGTATTAATTCCTAGCATTCAAACTTACAAAATCCAATGAATAATCGGGACTCGTTATGTCATTACATTGACTCAATCGGCAATTATTCCAAACTGAAATTTGCATCCCGATGATTCATAATTGCAGACGTGGATTACCGCCATGAATCCAATGTGATATTATAATACAATCAAAAGAGAGGAAGAATTATTGTTCAACAGTATTGGTTACCATTCTTTTTTACTTTTTAGACGTTCAACGCTTTTCTGTTTCATGTTATCGTTCGCAGCAATAATAAATCGTCTACTCTGATTTATGATAAAATCATCACGTAATAATTTTCTACCAATACTTTTGTCTCTGTTTTAGGGATCTAAAGACGTTTTTCCTACACAATAAATTATAGAAATTAATCATTCATTGAATACAACTTTTGTTGCCAAAGAACTGAATATGAATCGAGATTTAAAAAAAAATTATACAAATGAGAACTACTCTATTCACCAATGTACCAAGAAAAATGTAAAATAATTACGACTCTATACTGACGTAACTGGTGCTCTGAAGCGTTAGACATTTCGAGATTTCTGAGTGCATACCGGACGTAAAATTCACAGAATAAAAATCGCATATGTGGAAATAAAAGTGAAGGCTTAATTAAAATTCTCATTAAAAAAGAAGCATTCGCGTCTAAATGAACATGCGTACGAGATTCACTGACCCATTCCCATAAGGGATCGGCGTCGTAAATAAGGACGTATTGGATACTTCTATGTTCTACACTGTACACAGACACCAGAAAATAAAATGTGCCTCTCAGCAATGGAAGTTGTTGACTGCTTTGAAAAGAAACTCGACTTTTTTTTCTTCTGAAAAACCTACGACTAATCGGTCTAACTCATTACATTATTTTCCCAGCTTTTTCTATCGTAGGAAACTTTCTGGCTTTTAGACTTTTTAGAATCGTGGAAGCCGCAGCCCGATAATTACTATTACTCAATAAATTTGGCACCTGTTGTCGTTTAATTTTTTTCACAAATTTAGAAAATAATGTTTTTTGCGAGTAAAAGAAGTCAGTGTCTCATTTTCCAATGATTGTTTAGAATCAAATAGCGTATAGTATGCCGGCTTTTCATTTCGTCAACGGAATTTATTTTAGGACACCACTCTGCCATTTAGGAGGCCCTCTGCCAAGAATCCCGTGGGTACCTACTCTGTTGTCAACGTACGTGCTGTGGAAAATGAGAACGCATGCGAAATGCGTATATATTGGATTTAAGAGTGCTTATTTGAGCGGCTAAAAGTAAAAATTGAATAAAAATACATATTTCGTTTCACTTTGTTTTTCCTGTGTATTGACTAATTCTAAACAGGATGAGCTCTATGAAAATTAAATTCTATTATACATATTGACAATATACTTATAACAGAAAAAGTAGAAAGATGTATGAAGGTGTTGAACAGCGTGTGTTAACAAATAATAGGAGATGTTTCACTTTTTAGAACAGTAGACTAAAAAGTGAGACATCCTTTATTTTAACAGAAAAAGTCTAATAAAACTTATTTCCAATTACCTTTTTACCGCCCACTGTAAAATCAAATCCTCGATTTTATTACATAACTGTAACTCTATAACCTCTCGTTATTCGCAATGGCTTTCTAATCGTTCGCTGAACACTATTTCGGACTACATTCCGTTTTATACTTAAACTACCTTGAACTTGAATGGGATTAGTGCAATGACTCGATCGTGCAGATTGCAGACTATAATAATGCCACCTCAAAGACAACAAATTTTCTATAAACTATAAGTATTTCTTCCTTTCTTCACTTCTAAATTTTTGCATAATATGCGAAATAAAAAAATGAGAATGTCATAACAAAGCGGTCTCCGAAATTTCAGTAGGTATATTTGATAACGTGCTTTGGTCTAGTTTACTGACAAAGGATATTTTTTATTATGTTTATTCTCGGCGAGTTAATGTAAATACAAGTCACGTGTCCAAGCGTGTCAACGTTACATTTATTAGAGTTAAGATTGCTAGTGATTTGCTTAATATCCTGTTTTCAAATTAATACAGTGAAATTATGGTAAAAGTTATGTCTGTAAGAAAGAAAAAGTAATAAAGTTACAGAAAAAAGGCAGTGCTGTGAGACAAAGAAATTGTTCTTTATATTAGCATAAAAGAAAAAAAGTTTTATCTTACTGAGAAATGGAAATCTATTCCTAATAAATGAGAAAAATTACCTGATTTAAAATTCAAATAAAAACACGTTTACGGAGGAAACAGACTTGTAAATTTCATTTTATTGAATTGAAAACAATAATTTAAACCTATACTTCAACATAAACGTTGACAAGTATGTAAAACAGCTGTAACCTGCTAGTGGAAATGATCATGTATAACGTTTCAAATTCATTCAATTGTAAAAGGAATAGTATGATATCAAATTAATTGTGAATGAAAACAGACATTATGAAAATAATCTACGTGAGAACTGAAATAGAAACTGATTCAAGTGTTTATTCACGTTTCATCGCCAATTTGCAAACTTATGCCAATTTTCTATACCACGTTACTTCACATTTAACTCCACAATACTTAAACAATAATTTTCAGATATTTATTTTTATAGGCCATGCACATGGATCATGCTTTCCCACTGTTTGCTCCTCCTTTTATTTTCTTTATAAGGCGTAATTTCTTTCAGTAAGGCAATAAAAGAGAAAGCCAACAATAATGTCGCGAACTATGCCTAATACGCAAAAGAAAGAACGTGATTGGCATAACGATTGCACTGACAACCAGAGGTTAATTTTTATTTAAGTTTATATGCCCTGTGGTCTATTCGTGGAACAATGCCCTTGCCAGGGAATGATATTTTTTTATCGCGAGTACTTCCTTTGCTTGGCCAGAGGATGTAATTATCCAATTAATTTTTATGCTTCAACGTTTTATGATAATAAGTAAACGATTTTTATGGTGAAGATATCAGAAAAATCACGAAAAGTTTTAATTTGAATAGATAGATGAATTTTAATTGAATGCAGTACATTCTCGGGGTGTCTATTAAATTTTTTCCACGGAATTCCCGCATTTTTTCGCGTTTATAAATATTTTTTTAATTTTTAAGAATTTCAATTATGTATAAGAAAAAAGTAGCATCGTTGAGTTGCAAAGAATGCATAGAAAATAAATGAATATCAGTTATCAGAGCTATAATGAAAAAAAGAGGGTTTCAATTTTGTTGAATCTCATTTTTATTAAGTTTTCAAAATTGCATTCGGACCAAAAAATTTGATATCCCTTTTTATTATACGGCGGTTCAATTATGTTAGAAGTGAATTTCAAGGCAGTATGAAATCAATTAAAACTCTAGGAATTGCTCTAAAGCATAATGACGCTATGCAGAAGTACCTTTAGCGTTTGTGTACCTTCTACTTGCATACGGAGTTTACGATTCTTACAAGTAGGTAGTTATACGCGACATGTGTTCTTGTATGCTTGTGTTAACACAAGCAATCCATGCCTTCATTCCCAGAATGCAAGACAGGAAACAATGCTTTCTAAAACTACTATTAGTAAATACTATTGTCAACTATTGTGAGAATACTAGGGAGAACGAACGAATTCATAGACCTTGGAAATATGCAAATGAACTTTGAAATTAACAACATCGTGCAAGGATCATTTTTAGTTGTGAAGAACAATCGTTTGTTTAAGTAATTTTATTCATACTTTTATATTAAAACCAGTAATGGATTATCGAAAAGTAATAATGTAATATTAAATCATATTAACTCGGTGTCTGAAATTTCATACATTTTATCAGTATATACACACGGTAAGATAACACAAGTATTTTGTATCATCACATGTGTATGGCTATTATGATATGATAAATGTAATTAACATTGTTAACATGGATATTAATAGAAATATTCGACAGTTAAGTGATAACTAATCTAATTATTATCGCATTAGTACATATTTTTATCAGATATAAACAAAAGAGTGTAAATTCTTGCGATTAAAAATCTGTAATGAAAATCGAATTTTCAATCTACGAATTTACAGAGGAATTTTTAATACCTGGGAGGAGGACCTTTTGAAGCGTATTTCTAATTTTGTGAGAAAGGGGAAAGGTAGATCGAGAAGTAATCTTCGCCACTTGTCATCCTTTACAGTTTCTAGACACCAAGGCCATCCGGGTATCTCAGCGAAATACGAGGACGAGAGCTAGTGAGAAGGCTTTTAATTGCGCAAGTTAATTAACGCTTCTTGCGCACAAGTTTGCGCCGCGCCGGAAGTGTAAGGGAAACGGAAACGTAAAAGACGGTATTGCACAAAAATTGTAATCGGATCGTTATCAGATTGCGCATCCTCGGTTCTTCCTCTGCCATCACGAATCAGACCTGTCTCGACCGAAGTCTTGACTCTACTTTTGTCCTTTTTCGGACAATCTATATTTTTTCAGAGAATATACGTTTCTAGAATCTTCCACCACCTCACAGTCAAACGTAACTTGTAACTTGAATCTCTAGTATTCAGTAATTAAAAAAGTAAATATTAATTAATATATATATAATTAGAGATAATTTTGCTTTCCTTTAATCGAAAGTAAGCTAATGAAAATTCATAAAAGCACTGTAAAAATACAAATTCTAGTTGACCGTTAAGGTAACGAGGAATGACGGCAATCCAGTTTCGCTTTCATCGGAAAAACCTGCATCGCACTCTTTTATGGAATACCGTGACCGCTTCGGGCTCTTGGATAATAATTATCACTAAATGCGCGTTAAATGTGAACCACAAACGAGTAGACTTGATTTTTTTACCTTAAACAATCCTCTTAAGAACTTAATCGAAACTTGTCCTTATATAACTTTATAACTGGTATTTTCATTCAAATAAATTGTGAATTTCTTTCTAGCTACAAACTAAAAAAGGTCTGAACTTTATAATACATCATGACCTGGAAAACTATGAGAATGTAGGAATTTGTGTCTTTTATTTAGTCGTAACTTCATCCAATAAATAAAGTCGTCTCAACGATTTTACATCAGAAAATGGACTTAATCGATTTGACAGGTGTAAGATAAATATTCCACTTGCAATTGATAGTAGGTCAGCCAATTTCTGAAGTGCTTTCAAGGTTAAAAGAGTGCACGGATCATATCCGTTGCAATTTATAAATTACATATCTGCTCATATAAATTTGGTATTCTATTGAGATTCTATTTATAGCGAAAAGTAAAAGTGTGTGTGTACTTGACACAATATAAATACATTGCAAAGCTATTCATATTGCATAATCAGAGAGAAGCACACGTGCTGTCGCATAAGAACGTATAATTTTCATTTGCGCACGCGCAATCGAAAGGGTTAATCCACGTTTAGAATACAAGTAGTGACTTGTATTTATTTAAAGTCCTCACGTACTTAAAAAGTGGTTGACTTTAATTTACAACGAAATATCTTGTTTTTTTTTATCAAGGACTACAACTGTCGGTTAGAAAATACTTTTCCTTTTTGGAATCATTACTCACTATAACATAGTTATTATTGAACCATTCAAGGAAATCCCTAACTATAATATATTCGTTTAGAATTTTTTAATTTATTCATCAAAGTTTTAATAAAACTCGATGGTGGCTATGTTATCGTTCAATACAAGAGTTTAATTTTGTGGTTTGAGTGGTTTATGCTCCTTTCGTTGACCTCTTTGATGTTAGAATGTTCTCTAGCTTTTCTACAAACTAGTATTTAAAGAACTACTACTGTCGTTTATATTACTGAAATGCCAAGCCAGGGCAAAACTAGATTTTGTGCCAACTAGATCACATTCAAGATTTATGTTTCTGGTTATACTATTTTTTGCTACTATACCAGATCAACGTATACAAATTATTACTCAAAAATAATTGTGAGATTTATATTATTCAATAATTTTTAATCAGGATAAGATTTTGATCCTTAAAAATGTCGGAAGAATCAGAGAATAATATAGAAAAAAGGTGAAGATTAAAAGCGAAAAACTATAATCCTCTGCGGCAAGGTGCATTGAAATGCAAAGGAGCCCCCAAGAAAAACATCTGGGTTAATTCCCAAGAATGTTTCGATTCTTTTTCTTCACAGGGTGATGGAATTTTTTGTAAAAAATATGTATTACTTTGAAGCCCACAATCCCAGGAGGAAAGCTACAATGTATGTACGCGATGAAATAATCCAACGAAGCATGTGAGGATAAGCATCACCTAGATTTATGTGTATATAAGCAAATTTTCCGTATTTTGTATTTGCAAAGTTCTAGTTTCCTAAAAATTATTTTTTCAGTTCTGTATAATTGAATTTACCGACTGTAATATTTTTTAAATGATGAAATTAAACTGCGATACTTTTACAAAATGTCAATCCGGGTACATTTATTATTATAAACAGGGCGTTGTCTACTAAATTTTACCCACGA
Organism: Synergus umbraculus; assembly: GCA_900474325.1. NCBI lineage: Eukaryota > Metazoa > Arthropoda > Insecta > Hymenoptera > Cynipidae > Synergus > Synergus umbraculus. The sequence continues at coordinate 387,921 of UCOK01017627.1, forward strand.
AATTTCCGGATAATTCCCGGACTTCCTTTCAATTAACTTCTATATATTTTCTGACACTATTTCACATGGATGAATTTAAATTGCGTCAATTTGATGGAAAGTGTCCTAAAATCACATCAGAAATGTATATCTGGACATTACGGAGATAGTGATGAAAGGCAGATTTCTGTAGTCGACATGGCATGGAGAAATCGATCGAACACAAATGATTAATTTTTTCTGGGATGCTACTCGAAGACCGGAACGTTTCCGATCTTCTTGCGTAAATCCAGGAACCAAAAAAACTTTCAAGAAACGAACAAATTTCGGTAAATCTCGTAACGCGTACTAATAGTTTCGTGACTTGGATTACATTTTTTCAATAACGGTGCTCCGTTTCAATTTTTTAAATTGTGCTATATAGTGTATAATCATTTTTTTCAAAAATAGATATTGGGAAATATTTTTTAATCTTTTCCTTCGAAAATGTCGAATGTCGTTGAACATTTCGAGAATATTGCATGTGACAAGAGTTGTAAACATGCCTATTGCTTTTTTACTGGCTGTTTATATCTGACTTCTATTCTATTTTTTAATATCTTTTTATGTTCAACGGGACATTAATATAAAATATATGTAGGTATTCCGCTGCAAGAATTTCATAGCTGGTCTCAAAAGCAATCGAACATAGCCGTATCGTTTCCCGTGACCGATTCGCTATGAACAACAAAGCGAATTTAATAGTTCATTTTGCACGATACGCGTAATATAAAAGTGTCGATATTAGTGCTTCTTCATCCACTCAGAGAATCGAGTTTTTCAATCTTTTAACCTTCCTAATTGGAAGAAAATTTTAGATATTCTACAAGGGTTAATCTTGTCGTTTGTTAAAAGAGATGATTTAATCAAATTTATGTTTAGAAAAAAAAAACTTCAATCAAGTTACGGCAAGAAGAATCGTTTTCACTAACAGTCTAAGGTTTCTAGATGAGATTTAACGTGCCATTGAAGCATAAAATTATCCGGAAAAATTACAAGAGATTTAAAGACTACCGTGTATGGTAACATAAATGGGATTAAATTTTGTTATATTAATATTCGTTGTAAAAAGAAAGTATATAAGTGTTGTAGAAGTAATTTTATGATTTTTAACTAATAGTTAGTATGTTGTCATAAATAATTTTGATAAAATCCGTACTAAGTACTAACTGCCAGTCAAATTATCAAGTTAACGAGTTTATACATATTTGAAAGGTCGGAAAACTTTTAGGATAATCAAATGTATACATGGGCAACTTTCAAAAGCGTCACGTGGGAAAAGTTGGTCTGCATTTTGCGTATTTTATTTGGGAATCGCTAGGAAAAGAAACATCGTCACGAGTCGACGCCTTGGTTACTCGCTTTTGCAGTTGGGAATGAAATTATAGAAGGCTGCAGGCTAGAACGTATTTCTTATCTTTGAATTTTCCTTTAAGATTGCATTCCGCCTCTTTCAATCGTCGTTTTTTTTTATCTCAAATTATTGTACGATTTTAATATTCCTAGTAAGCAACATCGGTTGCAACATTAAAATTTACAATTTTATTGAGTTGCTGATAGTAAAAAATGGAAAAAAATATTTCGTTTGAAAGAGTGGACGAAAATTATTCAGAGTAAAAAAAATAGGAGAAAATGAATTCTCAGAGAAAAAACTCCATTAGCTAAAGGTGGAGAAATAAAAAATTTAAAACTTAAGTATTAACGTTAATGTACCTTCTTTATAAAATATCATGACCTATAAAAAGACAATTTCTCGTATTTTTCATTAATAAACTCGAGGACATGTCCCGGATTGGAAAGTTTAATTTAAAATTCATTTAAAGTTAATTTTCTCGTTTGAGATATTAATTTGCACAACATGAAGGGGCAAACAATTATTTTTATTGTTAAACTAAATTAAAGCTGGCGCAAAAAGCGAAAATTTTACTCACCCCATGACGAGGCATTCCACTGGAACCTCAGTGCCCACGTTTCCTCGTCCATGGTGTATGTGCGAAAAATTTACATTGCGTTAATAAGTTGTTAATATGCCTCGAATATTCACGCTGTTAATGTCACACTGTTAGTAGAGAATGCACTCCATCTTCTTATCCTATACCGTCTGTCCGTAAACTGAAATCAAAAAGAAGGAACATTTTCAAACTATTTAAAATTGAAGAATACTTTTGTAGCACAACTATGACAATGAAAACACCTGTGCAGAAATATTGATGGATTCTGATGAACCATAAAAAAATTTTTGCACAAGAGGCAGCTTCATTATGCGTGGCTAATAAGAAGTCAGACAATATAACAAACGATCTCGAATTCGAATAATCGAGATAAATCATAGTTTTGAGAAGTATTCTGGACAATTCTGAATTTTCCCAGAATCCACAAATCACCAAAGAACAATACTCTTAGATCTTTGCATTATAATTCATAAGGTCCGTCATACGAACTAAGTGTATTTCATCATAAATTTACGAGTGCGATTCATACAAATTGTTTTTACAAGCACACCGATTAAATGAACCGACTACTAATCGCAATTACTTGCCTGCTAACGTTGTGGAGAATCAATTTTATCGCCAAACTATGTATAGAAAATCAAATATCTCGAGCGCCAGGCGACTAAATTCGATCGCACTCGAAAATAACTTCTTATTTTCGCCAAGAAAAATTGCTACGAAAATTATATACAAAAAAAAATACTCTGTGTAAATAAAGATTATTACTATTAAATTATTAATCATTAATAGATATTTCTAAGCATTTCCGTCTTGCATTTTCCTGTTTGAAATTTTTGCTTAGAATTTTACTCCTGTAGTATGTGTGTGCGTAGATAGTACGGTAAGCGGAAATGCTTGAATAGTTCATGTGAATTGCGTCTTGCATCGCAAATTCAGGTTACTAACGTAACTGACTCATCTTAAGTAATATGTGATTCAGTATCTCTCATTTTTTCATTATAGGATTTCGCAGTAAACGAAGAAAACCCATCTTTTATTATCATTATGTCCAGCATTTATAGTTTAACTTATCAGCATTAATTTTCTTTTAAAAGTTATAGTTTTATTAACATTAGGGCCTAAATTTAATAGACTTTTAAAAACTCTTGACTTTTATAAAAAGTTTTATTTTCCACTTGGGCAGACGATTCCACCGGAATTTCGCTCGCTTGATTATTTTTAACACACAAATCTTTTTTTATTTGAACCAAAGAGCTGCACGTCGGGGAACAGTCGAGTGTGAATGAGTAAAGTAACAATATCAATGTGTAAAAAATAAAAGTCATTTCGCGGATCGTGATTTGAAATAATGGCGAATGAAGCTTGAATATTGCAGCTATGAATTGTTGATTTACATAGCGACAATAAAACCATTTCTTTGCCATGATTTATCAGCTAGTGCCAATATAGCACTTTACAATCATTTTTTACTCTTGTTTTTTTTAAATAAAGGGTCTTATAAACTTTTCGTATTTTTTATACTTTTCATATATTTTTTCCAAAAGTTTGTTTTTTAATTTCATTAATATTACGATAGACTTCTCACTTTCTAGATTTCCTTAAATTCCCGTACAGTAGATACCCTGACAATTGTAAAAGTAAAATTCGAAATTATGAGTATTATGCAGTTAGTTTATGAATGAAGATTGATTTTCACAAAGTCAAGTATTCAAGGTGAAAAGCGTCCTTTCTAATGAAGTGGTCTCACGGCACGGAAATATCCGGCGGAAGGGGCGTTATAGGACGTATACATAGATCGTGGAAAACGAGTTATCATTCTCATAAAATGAATGCGCTCACTTGGATAACTGGATTCATGTTTGTTACTCAAAGCTCTCAAAGTAGGTACTTGATTCTAATAGATGCCTCAAGTCTCCTGTCATTCGAAAGTTTTATTAAACAAAAAAAAAAAAAAAAAACAACAATTACTTGAATTAAATAATGCTCGATTCGTGTCTTTTAAAAGACGAGAAAAACTAATCTTTCTTGCCAGAATTGGTAGAGTGCCAATTCCGAGATAAGATACTAACGATAAACATAGCATGTTTAATGAAACAAGTGGCATCGTTGAATATGTGTAACAGAGGAATACAATAACAGATTTATAATCTTTAAGTTAAAAGAGAAAAAAAATGGACATCTATTTTTGTTTAATCTTTCTCTAATTTAATTATTTATAACAGATATCAACTCTAAATAAAGGAAAAAAGTGATTTCATTTAACTAAAATTCCCATTTTATTTGATTATACTTAATATAAACAAGTTTATATATATAAGCGGCTGGGGATTTAATCTCTAGAGTGAAAATTTAATGATCCATTTAATAAAAGTAAAAATAATAAATATAGCGTACCAGGTGATGAAGAACTGATTATTGTTCGAATAAAGATAGTCTTGCTCTAAAAAGTAGACTTCAACACTTGTGGTTCTATATATTTTCCGTTACGTTTAATTGAACAGTTTGTGTTTATTGGGTCGCGAAAATTGGCTTCGGATATGACCATCGTGATATCGTTCCGATATTTGCGTACTTCGGAAGTTAATTGATGATAAGCAATAAACATTATTTTGGTATGTATAAAGTTGAGAATTTTTTACTCCTCTCAAATCTATACTAATTATTAATAGTTCTAGATATTGGTAAAAACTTAAATTTAAAGTCTTAAAGCGATTCTAATATCTTTGAAATAGTCAAAGTTTTATGGGGTATTTTGAGTGAAGAATGTAATACGAGAATGAAAGGCTATCTATGCATCCTCGATTATAAAAATCGGATCCTAAGAGAATAATGCTATAAAGGTTCTGGTTATGGAAAATCGTTATTCAAGCACGGTCTTCAGCAACAGATATGATATATATATATATATATATATATATATACATACACTTAATACATACTTAACACTCACATTCAAACAATAGACATGAAAGAATATTACTTTTACGAATCTATAACCCGCAATTCGCATACTAATCGGGATTTTCTGTCTCCTTTTCTGCAGCGAGAAAAGTCCTCGGACTTTCCACCCAGAGTGACGCGCGTGAGAGGATTATGAACAAAGTAGTTTATCTCTGTCTTTAATCTTTAAAGCAGAGCGCAGAAAGTCCGAAAATCTCAATCTTTATTCCTTGCAAAACCCAATTTTTATCAAATATTCTACTGACATATGATACCAGTTACTCTCTATATCTTCCGAATTAATATAAATCAAAGATATAAATAATTAAATGTCCTTTATATACTATAACTACCTACACCTTTTTATATACTACATAAAAGATTCGGAACTCGTATTTCTTGCTTACTAGTCAAAAACTATAATGAAACAGGATCTCATTAAAATTAATTGAAAGCAAACTGTATTTTAAGAGCTACTGTTTGGATAAATGACATCGTATACAATCAACCAAATATGTAGAGAAGCTTAAATAGTTCGACCTCTGACTCTTACGTAAATGAGAGATTCTTTAATAGGAGACTCGACAAAATTTTTTTCTTCAATATTGTTTTCTTTAAACTTATAGAGCAAAGAATAATAAGAGTATGTTATTCTTTTTTCATAGAATATTCTCTTCAGAGATAATATTCTGATGAGTAAATTTATTATCTTTTCAATAAAAAGCAAAGAATAGCAAAAATAAAATGATGCAGTTACTAAAAAAGTTACTGCTATATTATAACTCTCGCGGTAAATAAGTTAACAATGGAAAATTAGTAACTGTTATCTAACGGTGTTCCAATTTTCTATACTAATTCATAACTTCAGTTTTTCTAGTCTAAAATTCCTTATTGATGTAAAATCTTTCATTAATTATACGAACGTATATTAATATATACAATGATTTTTTGTCTGAATACATTAAAAATTCAACTCAAACTTCGACAAGGTTCTACATTTTTCATTTTTGACGAGTGAGAGTGATCTTTTTTTTTTGCGAGTCAGTGACCCGTCCCATACCTTTGGCTATACGACGCAATAGTTTGGTCCGAACTATGTTGACACAGACGAAAAATACAACATTGGCTTCATTTATAAAGACCTTGGATCTTGAAATTTTATGAGCTCGACTATGCATATTTCATACATGCTATCCTTATACTTCAAATGAATATTTTATTTCGAAAAATAACAAGCAAGAGTCCTTTACTACCAATTTTGAAATTTGATTGAGATACTATTAATTAAAAAAGGAATAATAATAGCTAATTTCCAGACTTCCACCGATTATTTTAAAAACCTATTCTTAATTTTTTCGTGAGCTAAAAGAAGTATTTTATTCTCCGATTTCATAATGCATTTCATAAAAGACAATAATCGCCAATAGAGTTAATTACCAGTATCATTATTAAGTGAAACAACTTAACTAAGATGTATTGGTTATTATATAATTATCTACGTAATAAACTACACTTTCCAGGAATGCTAATTCAAATGATGCCTTAAAGAAGTAAACGATAAATACATGGCATGACATATGATGCTATAAAAGTCTCATCGTGAATCACTGAATTCACTTGCTACACAGATGGAAGTAAACTGTATTGCACTAATTAAGTGCTTTTAATCACAGATTTTGAACAAAAATCGTTTTTCTCATTTTAGAGTGATATATAATAACAAGTTTTTTCATAGGAAAGCGATGTCATTTTTACACATTTATACTTAGTGTTCAAATGAAAATATGATAATAATACCTGATACTAAAAAAGTAAAATATTTCCACCTGAAGATAATTTTTACGAGTTCAGTTACGAAATGGAATTTTACGACTGACTAGTCTGTCCTTTCACAGTGTAGTTACTTCCTCCCGCATTACTGGTAAACTTATATAAAGTTAAGAATTTGTTAGATATTTTTGAAGTTTTAAAATATGTAATGCATTCGACTTTATAAAATTGACAGTTATAGAAGTTTTGATTTTCTACCTTAGGAATTTTTCTATTATAGATTATAGTATAGATTGTAGATTGGAAATACATAATATTTAGAAGAGTTGAAGATTTAGGGAAATGACACTGCTCTGTAAACGGGACACCTTGTGATTCTATTTTTAAAATTTCCCGCCACAGGGTCACTACTTCTCGAGGCCACGGTTGACGTTTCAAAAATTAGTAGGAGAGTTTGAAGTTCTTCATTGCAGATGACACGTGCTCATAATATTGGAAATTATCATATAATTCTAGATTAGTAAAAAGTAGTTACCTGCACTTTTCTTATGACGCTCTATTTCCCTGACTCTTATTTCAATTTAACACGCGAGAGCCTCTCCATTTATTTAAAATTGCCGCTACGTGTAAGAACGATCTATGAATATATGTACTAGGAACTACAATACAATTTGTGGTATACGACTACGCTATTGTGCAACATGAGAAAAAATAAGAGTGTGGTCACTAAATGCGCAAATACGAACATAAATATGTGTTCCATTAATTATATACATTTTAACCTTATTATTAGGAATCGTAATGAAAATTTTTCGATTCTTAAAGCAATTTAATTGTGAAAGCTTTACTATAAACATAAAATAAAAATATTAAACAACATTTATTAGCAGACTTTCAAATAATTCAAGAGACTTTAAGTGATTTTATGGAATTTCAGGATATTTTCAATGATTTTTAAGAACTTGCACGCAGGATTTAAAGTGATTTTATGGAATTTCAAGGGAAATCAAAAATAAGATTAAAGACAATTTCCAGATTTCCTTAAATTCTTGCACAATTTCTAGACCCCCAGTTTTGGAAAGTAGCCATTTCGTGAAAAAGTCAAGCTATTTTTTCGCCATGAGATTAAAGCTACTTCAGTAAAGTTTTTCTTTTAAACACGGAAAAGCCAGATCGCCGGCAGCCTTTTTCGTTCAAGTTGGATTCGTTCACCGATTCATCGCTCGTTTATTGTGTTTCTCTACGAAATTTCCCTTGGCGCCTTTAAAGGGCGTCCTGACACGACAGGACGATAAAATTATTCGAAGAGAATAGAAAATCTATTATTTATAACATAGGAGACGTTCCCACGACACAATCTTTTCCTTGACGTTCAGTAGGTGGGAATTTAAAAAGCCCGAAACGTCATCAAATGAAGAAAATCAATCATTTCTAAAACTGTCTTCCCTGGATTTCCAATGTTTATAAATTGAGTCAAGATTAGAATTTGAAGGGATTTAGTTTGATTTAGTGAGTTTCAACTGTGTTGGGTTAACAAAATCCCAGGTTATTTTTATAAGTACATTAGAACTGTTTCGACATCAGAAGAAGGCATCGAATTAGTACTGCTTTTTTTATTTAAATGGAGGAACTTTTCTGATTTGAAGTCTTTCCAATAATTCGAAATTAAAGAGATTACAACATTTTTCAATGGAAAGGTGAAGTGACATAAATATTTTAAGCAAGGTAGAGGTGTTGACAAATTTCAAAATATTGGCACGGTGAAGTTCTAAACCGAAGGTATGAAAATTAGAAAGACAAAGAGGACAATTTTCTAAACTTGCTCATTAATAGATTGTTTAGAATGAAGACAATTTTAACGATTGAAGTATTTTCGAGATTAAAGTGTTGAAAAGAGCAACAACGCTTGGTCTTCGACTTTCACGAACTTTTGATGATTTCCGTGCATGGGACTATTATTAATTTCGTGATGAAGTAACATTTCTTCGAAATCCTGCGCAAAGTAATGAACAATTGTGGCTTCTCTATTTAGTTACTTATAAATTATCTCCTCGTCTTACGGAAACCGTGGTAATAATATAACGCAAAAAATGAACAGAATTAAAAAAATAAATACTAAAAAATGAATCTTTTGAATTTGACTCGAGATTTAATTTACATTTTAATGATGAATTATAATTGGCATGCATTGTAATGAAATTCGCAAACTGTAGACTCGCGAACACAATACGGTTTAGAGTTTAATTAAACGAAATATTAACTCACTTTTACATGTGTTCAAAAGAGCACTCTATCTTTGAATAACGTTTCTACAGCCGGCGATTCCCACTGAAATAAAGCTTAATCGGCTAAAATTCAAATTCAGTCAATCAGTTGAAAATCAGAACTTAAAACACGATAAATTTTTCAGAACACTTAACTACATTTAGCCGTGTTTGAAATATTTAAATCCCTTCGAAAGAGCGCCTCTTTTTAAATTCGATCACGGCCTTTCACAAACTCTACTAAATCCTCCATTTTGAATTCATTCAACAAAGTATAAAAATAAACTCAAAATTTAACATTGCAAGTTATATTTATAATGTAAAGATTATAAAAACATTCATAAACATTTTGTAATCAGATGTGCGCAATAGGTATTATCTTATCAAACAAAAACTCTTGATAACAACAAACCAGCCAGAGTAAACAAATAATTTACTTTTCTTTTGCAAAATCTTCCGAAATCCCGAAGATTTTAAAAGTGGTTCCGAATTGTTGATATACTAATATTAAAATTATTCCTATATAAGGACTCATTGTCAGTTTATTTATTCCAAAAGTATAATATAGAAATACTTGTCGAAGCCTTAAATCTCGTGACTTTGGTAATAAAGCTAAGCACGATTTTCGTCTGAAGTCTGTAATAAGAGTCGGTTCATTTTTCAATTAATCGCAATCTCAATAAACCATAAACAATCATCTCTATTTCTTATACCTTCAACTTCTTCCTCTAACTTCCTTCTTCCTCTAGAATGGTTATTTTCTTCTTAGACGAGATCGACGTCAATTTTCAGTGGTAACCGGATCGGTAAATTTCCGCGGAGTCGATTCTGAGTTTAATTCGAACGATTTAAATTTCAACGAGCATCGACCCACTTTTTAGTTGGAGAGGAAGTCACGCGATTGAGAGATCCGTCATAATAGAGGAGCACTTTTCACGATCGTCGGAGTTAAGTGCCAGAGGTACGAGAAGAACGGTGAACACGTGGTCGTGTATTTATCAGAGAAGGAGCTACAAAACAATCTTCACCGCACGAGAGCTCGCTGCTCACTGAATTCTGTAGTGTAGCTGTAGGGTGGCGGGACCACGTGACCCTCTCGATTCTTTATCGCCCACCCGTCCCTCTCCCAGACTCAACCCTAAGGTTCCCTATCACCCGCACACACCCCCCCCCATCTAACGCGAACTCCTCATCCCGTCCCAGACGGTTTCCCGCGCCATGTGACCCCCGCTAGACTTTATCGTTTTCCCCGTAGCTGATTTTCCACCGTGACTACTCCCACCCAACATTTCCGCACGTCTTCAGCTCTCCAGAAAAGCTTCTTCGGAGCATAATACATAACACGTAACACATAACACGTAACGCGTAACACATAACTCGTAATGCTCGTTGTGTATAGTAAAGTTTTCGCTAATCCAATAATTCAGGTTTATTCAATTATTATTTTTCCGGATAACACGTGAGTTGACATAGGTCGTAATAAGATGTTTGAATGGAAGTATTTTTTGTCTCTAAATCTGAGGTAAAAAGAAATTTCTAATGCAGAATGATGAAGTCTTATTAAAAGTTGTAACAGGATTCGCAATTAAGAGTAGAAAAAGCGATAACGTAAGGTAAAAGAAACAACATGAAGTTTTATTTCTTAACTTTAAGTTAAATATGAATTTTATATTGTTTACCGGATAATTTTAATTAAAAAGTGTTTTTGTCTCTTTTGTGGTAGGAAGAACATAAAAGAAATTTTGGAAAAATTTTTTAAATGAAATTCTATGCTATTATTCTACTTTTTCATGCGGAAACGTATATTTTTATTATCACAGAAGAAATGCATAGATTTTCGATACATTAAAACACGAATAGACTGTCACGTTTATATCAAATGATTTGAAAACCTTTTTGCGAGTGTTTTAACTTTGCAACTCGTTTTTCCGTTTTCTTAGAGAATTTAGAAAAGCGTACGCTTTCACATTAAATTAAATATTGAGCATATAATACGGAATAGTCTGTCACTAGGTGATAAAAGGAATAAATAATATCTTCAATGCAAATTTTTCTATTCAGCAAATATTCTAAACGGTAAAATTTCAAGTTCTTCCACAAAATTTCAATATTTGGGGAACTTTGTCTGCATACAAAATAGAGACTGCGATTTCTATATTTTTCAAAATTATGCACATACACATACACTAAGAGACAATGTGTTCCTCATCATTCTTTTACCTCACGTTCTTTATCTTCCTCGCCACGGGCATAAAAATTTTTGAATTGTTCCGGATATGACAAAGAAGCATAAATGAATTATACCTCACTTTCCAGTTAATAAAACATTAATTCACAATATTTTTTTCATAATTTAAAAATAGAGTTCGAATTGGAAAAATTATTTATTTGCTTTACTAACTAGAGATGTAAATTTATCGTAGCTCTCTACTTTAAAATCTTCTAATCCAATCTTTTTCTTTCAGTCTAGTCTTTAAGAATCTACACACTTTAAGAACTGAATGCAAATATATAAAAATAAGCTTTATTGATGAGATTGCGATCCGAAAATTGAATAAGTTTGCAAAATTTATTCCACTGAAAATATTCTTGTTCATTTTTAAAGCATTTAGAGACACTTTGGTAGTTCTACGAGGAAGATCGTCATGTCATTTTTTTGATGACGTACTTCTAAAGTTTAAGCGAACACACAGATATGAGTTGCTTTAGGTTGTCGGCAGTATATGAGCAATTTAAATTTAATGTCACGACGTTGGGCTTTCAATGTGTTTGGTGGTGATTTTTATCAGCAGATTGTGACTTCAAAGGAACAGCCAGCTCCCTTTATTTTAGCCTTTAAGCAAAAACCCGGAAGAGGGACTACATATATGAAATTCAGAGAGGGGGTAATAACACACTGCAATTGATTTTTGAGTATGCACATTTAAAGCAGGTTTTAAAATTTTTAATTTCTTTTCATTAACTGGGCGGCCACAATATTCAATTTTTCAATTTCCCTGACTTTCAGAAAAATTCCCCTGACAGAAAAGTATTAAAAATGCGAATACATTTTCAATATTAATGCTATTGACACTTTTCAAAACTTTCGCATAATTAATGTCTATTGATATTTTTAGTTCGAACAATATTTTTGGATAAAATAGAATTGGGAAAAAATATTTTATTCATTTGAACATTCAAAACTTCTGCTACCTGACATTTCCGTGACTTCTCTGACTTTTCTGACATGTATCCACCCCGATTAATCGCCTCACTTACAAAATTAGGAGAATTTATGTAATTATTTATAATATCAGCTTTCCGGCTGCCAGTAATAAAAAGGAGGAAATTTTCATTAGACCTTCTTTTGTAGTAATTGGCAAACTATCGACTGTATAAAGCATTATAGATCGCATTAAATATCAACTGACTATTGTTCTAGATTCATTAATTTCGCAAATTCAAAAGTTAAAAATTGAAATTAAATTGATGATTTTGTTAGACTTCTAATGAGCGTACGTAAATGGGAATGTAAAATCTTGAACAAGCTGCCTTTTTTAGTGGAGCAGATTGCAGATATTGTTCAACATGGTCTTGCGGTACAAGCAAGACATGGAAAATTCATACTTGCATAGGTAGGTTACTGGCTGGCAGCATCCTATTAGAATTCTCCAGGTAATCCAACAATTTCTTCTTGAAATTCGTGTCGATATTCATAATTTAAATTAACATTGCTTCTATACGACAATTCTTCTTATCGAGCGTCATAAGAAATGGTGTTTGAACCTTCAAACTTATTAGATGTTTCTGTCTTTGGAGACAAAAGTATTTTATTAAAAGTATTCCTACTAAGTATTCAAACTTTAATAATTTTCAATATTTGATATAAAATATGACCTTCGATTTTCAATTCAGAGAATAATCAAAATACATTCAAAAAATAGTAACGAGACCTCATTTAAAAGTTCAAATTGCCTTATAAATCGAACGCTTTCGTCTCGATTCGTTCCGATTAAAAATTTGTTTTCAGAAATATCTCTCTCTTCTATACTGAAAGTCTGCAATTACGAAAGAAGCCCGCAGCTTGAGTTGGAGAAAACGAGGAACTGACATCCCTAATCATGAGGATGAAGTTGACTTAACTCCTACGTCTGAATGCATTTTGCAAACATCACGATTTTACAATTTAAATTTTAAAAATATAAATCGATTCATGCGAACGGATGCACTTAATGTAATGCAAAGTGAAAAACAAATATAGGAGCAATTCAGTGAAAATGTTCTATGTACTATTCATATATAGATCCAGAGTTGAGGGGACAGGACGTACAGCAGAAAACGTTGTAAATTTCAATAGATACCATCGTGCGAAGTTAGAGTTGGACGAGTGAGAAAGGTCTATCTATCTATAACGAGTAGTATGTAACGATGGGATCTGATGCCTGGGAAATAGAGAGTAAGTACATATCGTGTCAGTTTACACACGTGTAGGATTGTAGGATACACCGAACAAAATCACGTGTGAAGTATCAGATCGATTCGTTGCTTTCAAAATGATGAAATATATACGATACCAAATGACACTCATCGCTATAGAAGATTTTAATCCATCTATTTTATCATCAACAAACGGAAACTTTTTATATGTGTAAATTGTATCAAGTCAGGGTATCTATTAAATTTTATCCACGAAATATTTTTGTTTGGTTGAAATGTTTTTTTTTTTCAAACCAGAAAACTCTTCCTGCATCAAAAATGTATACAAGCAAGAAATTAATCCGAGATTCCTTTAACAGTTGAAACCGTCACGTAAGAATCAAGTTCCTTCATGATAGTTGCCAAAAAACTCGAATCGTTTCTCTGATTTTTTATATACGTGGAAGTGGGTAACATAAATTTTTACTTTTTTAGAAAAAAGAGGTCATTGTTTTTGTCAGTTGTTTCCATTAAAGCACTTTACGATACCTGAAACTGCATAAATTATGACGCTCCTCTAATTTTGTTTTCCAGCAAACCATCAAAATGAATAATTCTTGTTTAAAGAAATTTGTTTTAATTGTAGATTATAGATTGCTGTATCATCCCGTTCAAGTTAGTGTGACTTTTTCACATTATTTATTTTAAAATACGTAATTCAAAATTATGAGTTTCTTCTTTTCAATTCGAAATTATAATATGTATAAGATAATGTCAGTTTCTCTCCAATCAATAAACTGTAGATAAAGCCGAAAGCCAACGTAAAACTGCAATAATTTCTCACTAGGAGCGCTCTCTACCTTGACAGTTTCTCGACAATATCCCTCCCCCCCCACCTTTTTCGATCAGCTGACGGAGTTGACGTAAAATGACATCTCAAGAATAAACAGAAAAAGACAATATTATTGACTTTTCTATTTAATCAACTTATAATCACAAATTTCTTCTAACATCAAAGTTCTCATCAATCTAAAATAAATGTATTACTTGGAAATCTTTTACAATGGCATTCACCATCTAGATAACCTAGAAAACAATATCCAAATTAACCATCAACACCAAAAAATTTTATATCCGTAAAGGCCGTGTGCCAAACAAGAAACTAATCTTTTCCAAGAATTTTCTTCGACATAGAAGGTGAGTTAGACAGTAAATCAATTAAGAATATTTAACATAAAAAATGTCATACTCAGGTAGGCCATAATATTCTATTTTTCAATTTCACTGACATTTTCCTGACATGTGGCCATTCTGGTTATACATTACATCTAATATCCATTTACAAAACCAAGCAGAATCTAATGTGAATTTCTGTCCGTTTCACAGAATCTTTATCAGCATATAAATCATCACCTTACTATTAAGAATGGGATCAGAACAGAGTTCTCAAACGGGAAATGCTCAAGGATCAGAAGGAACTCGAGCCAAGATGGCCCAGCTTCGAAGGGGAAAAAGCGTTCCAAACAGAGAAACAGTTTCACAAGATACGCCACCAAGGGCAACGAGTCCAGGTCCCAGTATCTGTTCCGATTCGGATTTACCATACATATCATACACAGTAAATAGACCAATAGGCGATTCTCCAAAGATGACAAATAAATCTCAACTCTATAGAGGCAAAAGTGTTGGTCAAGAAGTTACGAGGCGGAAATCGAATGCAGGGAATATAGGACACAGAAAACTCCACAACATCGTGGTTGTAAAACCAGCGATTTCTGATCCAACTGCTGATAAAGATCCAGACTTGGTAAAGCTTCAGAGCATTCCTATGTTTCTACCAATCATGCGAGGAACCCTTAATCTTCCACCGGGTGTTAGAGACCCGGAAGTTTTAGAAAGATTGGATCCAATAGGACTTTTCAATCTCTGTGCGAGATACCAACACCATTTGAATAATAGTGCTCAACTTATTGCTGGTGAGCAGCTTGCCTTGTGCACTAGTGTGGATGCAGAAGTGGCGAGACTTGTAGGAATTGCAACTGAGAGACAGAAGAGATTTGCGAAATTTGCAGAACAATTGGGCAAAGTTCATGAGCTTAGTAGACAACTCACAAAATGTCATATACAACTTAATCAGACGCTTGAAAGTTTGGAGACGTTGAATAATTTGCTACCGATTGAGGAAAGGCTCGAACCTTTTGTCTGGACCACAGGATAAAATTATTTTTGGGATAACACTCCTTTCCCTATTTTTGTTAATCGATTTAAGTTTTGAGATTGTTTACACTCATATAATCTTAAGTATTATTATAAATTATTTTACTCTAGTTAGTGATTATTTTCGAAGATTTCTAGTGGTATTAGATTATAATTAAAAATAAAAATAATAATACAGTTTATTTAACAGTCAATTTCTGAATAAAAGATTATTTCTGAGTTATTAAGGATTACTTTCATTCATTAGGTTTTTAAATAAAAAAATTTCTAGGAGGACCGTTCACGATATTTAATTATATTTTAAATTAACACAATTCGAGTTATCAATAATATATTATAAGAAATTATATACAAATAACCGAATTTAATTAAACCCTTAGTTTAGTTTCTGAGACTTTAACAATCTGTAAGCAGCAATAGCATCACTCTGTTGCTTTTCTAACCGCATTCTTTCTCCTACCGGTAAATCTTTTCTCTTTCCGGACCTGTTAATAATTTGTTTCGAAAGTTCCTTATTCGATTCCGTATTTTGATTGAATAATGAATTCAACAGCAAGTCTTTTCTGCCAGGCTGCAAAATATATCATGTAAATTCTAAATATTTAAATAATGCCGGAAAAACAAATCAGGGTGTCGATTCAATATTTGACATAAAATACTAAATTTTTTTTTCTTATGGTAATTACCATATGCCCTTAAGTAATCTTTTAATACGAAAAATTCATTAATTCGAGGTAAAAATCCTGATTTCTGAATCAATTCCCAGAGTTTTTCCTACTGCATAAAATGCTTAATTTCTAAATCTTATACGTCATAAAGATAGAATAAAAATCCTTACCCTAACACTAGAATCTTTATCAGCTTTGGAAGGTCGGATTTTCAATTCCGGCGGTGCATGAGCAACTTCTCTAAATTCAACGTGGTCCTTAAAAGTTTGAAACTCGTCGATCTGGTCCTGAAACTTCTTACTCTTTTTCATTTCTATTTTCTGTTTCCTTTTCTGCTCTTTCGATAATTTTATTTCACCCTCTGGTTTCTTCGCTTTCTTTTTCTTTTTTATATTCTTATGTTTCGACTTCAACTTCATCAATTCATCAATCTCATCTTTTGGTTTCTTTTCAAGTCCTTCGACCTCTCCAGTTTCCTGGTTACGTTTCACTTGAACATTATACTTGTTCTCAAACTTTGTTTCATGTAAAAAGGCTTCAGTTTCCCTGGCAACTCGCCTCTTAAATGCTTCTGGAGTTTCTCCTACTCTTTGATTAAATAAAGGAACCACTTTTTCGGGTTTCGATTTCGGATGTGGTAATTTGTAATTTGGAGCATCCAAGGTGATTAAACCACGATTTAATTTTTTCTTCTTCTTTTTTACTATTAATCCGCCTTTAACTTTGTTTTTGAGACTAATAACACGTTCAAGGCTTTTCGGAATTGCTTGTTCATCGACATTTTTCGGCGGAGCATTTATTTTTGTGCTTAATCTGAAAAATGTAAGTTTTAGAGCCCGGTAAACATAACCTATAAAATTAATATATTGAATATTTACTCTTCTAAACGCTTTGCCTGTTGTTTTAATGGATCTTTCACTCCATGGTGTTTCTTTCCTGGTATTTTGCGCCCCATGTCTTTGTGCAAACACTAATTATATTGATTTTAAAAACACGTGTTTCAATACAGGTTTACACCGCTTACTAAACATCAGTCAACCTTCGTGAAGTCAACTATAAACAGTAAAGAAACCTCTGTACTTGTAGTTTTGGATCCTACCACTAGAGTCGCAGTTAGTCTCCGGCGGGAGTATTTGAATTAATTATTTAGTGTTTTTTGTTTAGTTTTTAATAAAGTTCTGAATTTTTCAATTATTACAAAATTTTTAGTCATTATAATTTTCTGAATTTAAAATTTATTACAAAAATTTTAGTTTAGACATCCTGATTATAGTATATTATGTATAATTTTAAATTTAAACTTTCCCGCAGTTCAAAACGTCCTCTTGTGTAGAAATTTGGAGTTACTCAGATCTATTAAAATCCTGATCTTGAAAAGATCAACAAGGTTAAAAAACCACGTTCCAAGTCAAAATGATCAGTGTCAATTTGTGCAAGATTTGTGTCAATTTCCAACACTCACGATATCACCAACGAAAAGGGTAAATAATATTTTAAAAATCTATTTTATCCAATAATCGAAAAACAAAAGGATAACATATTATTTGTTGGCATGATGGTCACGTAGATCCGAAACAGTTGACAGTTGACAATAGTTTAATCTCCATTTATTACTGATGATCATTGATTTGATTGCATTATTACAAAAATGACAAATTTGGCAAGTCTTCGACGTCTTTTTCTCGAAAAGCAATTTTGCATGTACGGAAAAAAACTTTCAAAATGCCATCGTTTGAATTATTCGGATGAAAAAAATCCTGTCAATACAAAGAAATCGAAAAAAGATGAAAGATTGTATTTTAAAACTACCTCTTTTTCATCATGGAAAGAAATTGAGGAACCAACGACCTGCTGTATGTCTGGATGTGCAAATTGTGTCTGGATAGAATATGCTGATAAAGTGGCTCAATTTATGAAGGAAAATGACAAAGATATTCAAAAAATTATTATGGAAAAAGTGCAAGATCCAAATATGAGAGCCTTTCTTCAAATGGAACTGCGATGTCGAAAGATAATAAAGTAATAAATAGGAACAACAAATATTCACAATATATAGCAAAACAAATCTATTAGAGAATTACTTTCGTAAACGAAGTAACAATCTTTTCTATATGTAAATTTGTATATATATTAATAATAGATCTATAGATAAATAAATTGTGTTCTAATATTTTTTAATTTTGATACCTAGTTTCATTTAAAAAATACCCTGTCCCTATTTTTAATTAAATGTTACTCGTTTGTAATACTTTATTTGGTAACTGACTTATTGTTTCTTTATAATTTATGAATAATTATAAAAGTTTATGAAATTATAAGTAAATAAGTAAATTTGAGTATTTACTTTCTTAGAAAAACGAGGGATGTCAGCACATGTATGAAATTGTATCATATCGGCAGTATTTAAATCAGATTTCGCGCTCAAATTACATATAAATTTTATAAACAATTGAACTATTTAAAAATGTAAATTTAAACATTCAAAAATGTACATTTGAGGCGTTTCAAATTGATTTTAATATGAAACATTTAAAAAATGATTCATGTCGTGCCTGGAAATTTAGAATTGTTTGCAATTTAGTGATTTTGTTAATAATTGATCCAAGTGAAAGCTTTCAATTTTTATAATTTTCTATTCAATATTTCTAAATTTACGAATATCGGGTTCAAACAAAGTCCAAAAGTTAATCAACCCAGACGACATTTGACAAACACAATATGTTCGATATCATTCCTTGGCAAGATATCAAATGCGAAAAATGAAAAAATTGATAGAATTGTGTGAAAAGATTTTTAGAAAATTAAAAGAAGGAAATAAATTTCACACTTAATTTTACTTTTAGTTTAATTAATCATATTTTTTCATAAAATAAATGGAATTTTCTAATAAAAATTTAATAGTGATTTGAATTATTTCTCACCGTTATTCAGTATTTAACTTTTAAGACTATAATCGAATAATAGATGTATAACGTAAGTTTTTTATGCAGCAATTTTATTCCTTCATTTAATTTCATTATAGTAAGTATTTTTTAAAATGCTTAAATTGACTCATACTTCATAATACAGAAATAATTTTCTATCGCAGTAAGGAGAACGTTAGTCTCAAAGTGTTTAATACGTCTGCCTGTATGATTTTATATCAGTGTGGGAGAACGTGTAGGTGGGGGGATTTTCCCATGTGTGTGCGAGAATGCATGAATGTCTTTTTGTATCACGTGGGTGTGCGTAAGCTCGTGTACGCTAATGTGTGTAGATTATTTTCGCGTATACCGGCGTCCGCAATCTCAGAAGTAGCTCTCGCGTTGACAGGTTCCGAACACTCGTTCCGAACACGAGGAGACTTTTGAATTTCTCGAAATAGTGATTTTGCCTTCATTTCTTCTTCCAGACTTCATAAAACATATCGTGAACCTCCTCTTCGCGAAGATTGTATAAAATTCCAAAAAAATCGGTTGTGCCAGTCTTTAAAACAACACAGCACAGATAAAAGTAATTTCTGGATATTTCTATTCTTAATTTATTTTATCAATTATAGAAAAGATCTAAAGTGTGAGTGATTAAAGAGTGCAAGAAAATCCTGGTGTGCATTTACATGTGATGGGTTTAATTTTAATAGTGTGAAGGTGTCAACCAAATTTATAATCTAAGAATTTGAATAAGGTATTCTGGGATATTTCGAAGAGAACTGGAAGACTGAAGGAAGAGTCTTATATAATAACGGATCAAGCAGTGTGAATTGATTCTTTAAATGTTGGAGAGCATGGCATTTTTTTGAAGTAATCAGTCTCGAGCATTCAGGAATTGATGACACGAGCTTAAAACTTCTTTGTTCAAAGAGGCGTAATATTTACAAGTCAGACTGAAGCTAATATACATATATATTCACAGGCCGGTGTCAAGGCGTGTGATTTCGTGACATTCGATCAAGTATTGTTTGCAACATGGAGTACACGTTACACCGAGGAATAATCGACCCGGAAAAGGCGATCGAGTATTCGTATCTCAGGAACACGAAAGGCAATCACGAGGTCAAGAACACAGAGGCCTTTTTGTGAAATCTCAAAGCAGTAGAAAAGAAATTAGCAAAGTTTGTAGAAAAAGAAATTGACTGACTGATTAGATTTGCAAAAGTGATCTTTAGCCAATAAATTATTAACAGCTAGAATCTTTTAACGGTTTAGCTAATACGAACTTGACAAGGCTACAGAAATTTCTTTTTTTTTTTGCAATATCGAAATTCGTTAAGGTTGAGAGAGTGAGATTAACTTGTTAATAATATTCTTGTATTAGTGCGGTACCAAAACTCTTCTCTCATGTTCCTAACTGCTTGTTGTTAATACTACCAAAGCATAGATCTATACTTATAAGTAGAGGATTCAAAATCAAAGAAAAAATACAAAAAATATATATATAGAGAGATAGAGAGAAAGAAAGAGAAAAATAGAAATGAGACCCTGATGATGATAGGGTGGGTCTTGACATAAGAGAAGAGATCGACTAGATCAAAGGCAAAGTCCAGTGATGACATCTTGAGAAGTTCTTAAAATTGAAGCATTAAAAATATAGTAGATGTAAAAGGGGATGTAAATACATAGCTCGGATGAAAGAAGTCTCTAATCAGTGAATCTTGGAAATTAATGAGTGAGTAGTACTGGATTCGAATTTGAAGTTGATGGAAATGCCTATTTCGCAAAAGAAGTCTTCGTCAAGCATTAATAAGAAATTAGAGGAAAATGTGGCAAATGAAAAATCTGCATCGCCATGGAGTGAACTCTTAGTGAATTCTGCAGTTCCTGCAACAGCGGTTGCTATAAAATTGGGTGAAGATTCACCTGATGAAACGACAAAGAGTACCAATAAAGAGAAATTAGGGGTCCTAAGCAGTTTTCAAAGAAGAACTTTCAGTAGACTCAGTTTCAAAGGCGAAGGTGGACCACTGTTGAGAGTTAAGTGCGTATAATTTCAAAATTCACTACATGTTTTCTTTCCTTTTGCTTACTAATGTTTAAAACATTTTTCTGTATGTATGTTCCGTAAAAGTGAAAAATACGTTGCTTGCACATGCGATAAAAGTTTTAACAACACTGGATATTGACTGACGAATGAACCTTATCATAAAGATAACTCGTTTCAATTTTTCAAAGCAGATTAGAATGGCACTGAAATTTAAAATAGCTTTTGCGAAATCTAGAATGAACTATTTTCTTAAGAAAAAATTTCAATAATAATAAAATTTCAATAACGCATAACTAATTACCTTCTTGAAAAGATCGGGAATAAATATATTTAGAGTCCGGAGTTCTACTTTCTTTAGTTAGAACGTTTCCTTTTGTACGATGCTATACAATTTGAAATATTTTAGCCAATTAACACCTACTGGATCCAAGCACGCAAAGTCAGGAAAGCTACTATTAGCCTATTAAATATGAGTCTTTCTATCATAAGAATTATATATTTATTAAAAAATATCCATCTTTGCGAATATTTTTGTTATTGATTTAGTTGAGAAGTGAAAAACTATAAAAATACAACTGAAGTCGAAAATTAAACCTGTTTAAGATTTGTGAGATGATTTTAAAATTCTTCTATGCCTTTTTAAAGATAATCAGATAATTATTTTTGTTTTCAATAAACTGACCGTTTTGTGGGTTATTCAAAATCAGTGTAGCACGTTTCGTAAGAGTCGATAATAATTTTTACTAGCATTGTTTCTACTTCCGCGCCATTCAAGTTCCATCGGAAGTCACATAAACATAAACAATAATCTAACTTTATTGCGACGCACTGCATATGTCATATGAAGTAAAATTTTAAAGCTGCTCTAAATTCAATTCTATCACTTAAAAAGTAAGACATTCGCAGTTCATGGTCGTTATTACTTTCAATAAACATTTGGCTAAATATTTAAATATAAGAGAACCGAAAAAACAATCACGTATTTCATCAACACTGCCAATTACTGACACTGTTTTTCTCACTTATTTTACTTTGGTACAATGCAGAATTAAAAATATCGTAAATTACGGCATACGAAGTATGATCATATCAATCTAATTGTATGATTAGGTGTTGGCCTTAAATTAAAATTATATAACTACTAATTCATATTATCCAGAAATCCACGCGTGTATGACCGTGACCTTCGATACTTTGTAACTTACATCGTGACCCTATTTATACTGACATTTACAAGTAGAGACTCTGGACTTTTGAAAGAAAAGGCATTGAAAAGAATGAAATTAAATTCTTAACATTTCTCAGAGTGTTTACTAAATTTTGCCCACGAAATTCCTGCATTTTTCCCGTTTATAAATATAAAATCCCTCAACAATACAATCAATATAATACAATGCATAGTGGGTTGCGATATGCTAAATTTGCTCCATTGCAATATTTCAATTTATTTAAAAAATATGTTTTTTAATAATTTTTAAGAATTTCAATTGTAAGTAAGAAAAAAGTTTCCAGGACAATTCTTGGATTTCCTTAAATTCTCGCATAGTAGACACCCTGACTTCTAATCTATAATTATTCCCTTTGAAAGATTTTCTCGAATGTTGAATCTTTTACGAGTTGTTAATTTATAAGCTGTTAGTTGGCACAGACTTACAAAGGAGCAAATGATTCGATCGTAAATTTATACTGGCGAAGATAATTTTACGTCTTATAACCGATTACGAAGTCATTCACGTCATTTAGAATATCGTTTTCCCGTGTTTTCATACTGATACTAGCAACTGTGCTAATAATCATATTATAAACTGACACAGAAAAGATCGTTAAAAATGAATAAATATGCGATTAAATATTCTCTGACTCTAAATTTTGATGAAGGCTTCTACTTGTTTTTTCTAACATAAAATTCGAGATAATCTTAAATATTCATGGAAATTAAGGATGAAAATAGCATTCGAAATGTTAAGTTTTGGGATTGTAAATTAAATATATTAGATGGAAGTTTTCGAAGCCTAGTGTGACGAACATTTTTCGTTTTTTTTTTTTGACATTTATTGGATTAAGAATATCAATAAACATTTCCCAAAACCATTTTATTTTTCTTTATTTAAGTGACTTTAAGGAATTGCTAGAGATTTCTAAAAAATTCAAGAAATTTTAAGGATTTTCAAAAGATTGACGTCTGAAACTTCAATCCAATTCTAAATATAAATGCAAAACTGACATCTATTAAAATTGCACACTTGAAATAGAACATATAATTTTGCTTCCTGCATATCAATTTCCTTCTATATCGTTTCCACGAAAGTGATAAATTGTTTAATACCACAACAGATTAAAAACTAGACAAGATTGTAAACTGATTTAAAAAAAAAAGAAACTTCTTGTTATACAGTATTAAAAATGGATTTTATCACAAAATTAATTTAAACGGAATAAAAATCTATTATGAAAAGACCTGAAACTTTTTTATTGAAGTTTAGAGCGCCACAGTCTATAAGTTGTCTGTCTGACTAAAACCGTCCATATCTACTAATTGGAAAATTATATCTTCTCTATGGAAATCGTAAAGCATTTTAACTCTTTGTCTTTAGAATGTTTATTTTAGTTGGAAATCTTAATCAACAACAATAAAAATATGAACTAAAGTATGCAATTATATTTTTGTTTTTTTAAAAAGAACTCGTATTTACTATAGAGCAACAAATGAAATGCGTTTTGCATAGAAATGATTAATTTTTAATATTCTGTAAAAATTGAGATCGTTTCTCGAAAACAGGTGGGAAAGAACTTCTACTAGATAGTTTTTGACGTCAATAAAAATCTGGATTACACAATGGTCGAGTTTTCACGAAAATAGCCTCGCGCTCTCATTTCTCTCGATCGCGGATAATGTGTCATTGTTCTTTCTTCTTTTTTAAAAAAGCTATCACGAAAGACGAAATGAAATGCTCATTTCTTAATAAAGGTACGTAAAAACTCTCGAGCAAAGAAAAAGTAACAAAAAGTCATTAAAAAATGTATTACATATTAAGAAAATATGCATCCAGACAAAAATTTACTATATATCCATGAATTTATATCCAAAAGAGTCTGTTTTTAAAACTACAAAGCTCCATCTAGAGGTTGAGCGAAATTTAGCCGTGATTCGCATGCCAGTATGACGCACAATGGATAAAAGAAAATCGTATGCTAAGCCAAAAGCTAAAGTTGGATCACGCAGAATCGAACAAGCTCTCTTTCGTTAGTTAATGTTTAATTAGCGACGGGGTCGTTGGCAATGTCCTCTTCTAAACGATAATCTCGATAAAAAATATCACGCGAAAATTGTGAAAAGCAAACAGAAGTGAGTGCTTTAAAAAGGATTTCATTTTAAAATGAAAAATGATTACCGTTTACGCGAAATTACAATACACGTATACATAATTATAGAAGATTTTAATAAAAGATAAAATTATGTCAGATATATTTCAAAGAATAGATTTTAATCTGATCATGTGTGTAATAATTCAATTTCAAGTTTAAGAAGAGCCAAGATTGTTTCGAATTTCGTTAACGAGTAATTTCTATTTTAGAAACTTAAATTTTCTCAGAGAGGTGTTAACAGTTTGGCTTATATTTTTTAAATGAAATAATTTTAGAAGGGGATGATTTTACTGAAAGAAAAGTTTTTCAAAAATTCATTTCATATTTCAGAGAAAAATTCATATGAGCAAAATAATTTCCGAGATGATTTCATTGATTTGTGTCGTATAAAAGCCAGACATATGTCAGTAAATTCAGTAATTTCAGTAAATTCCCCCTAAAAAGTTTTACTGCAAAAGAAAGCAGATTTACTATGAAAATTTGTATACCTATTGAATATTCTTTGAAACCTAGAAATTCGTCACACTTGACATACTTCCAAAAAGCTGACATTAAAACAGTGAACCAGAAACAGAAGCTCCTCGTTCTAGTCTAAACTTGTAAATTGAAAAGTGAAGATTTGCTTTCTGATAATCGAAAAAAAAGTGAATGAAAAGAAATAGAAGATAGTGAATGGGCAGCTAGTGGCGTTGAGGTTTCGTGAACGCCGGATGTGGTGCAAACGACTAATTTGGATATTCCTTTGGCTGTGGACTCGTTGCGATATTTGGCTCTAGGGATGAAAAGAAACGTCGAAATATGGAAGACGCGAGTATATTAGGTATTTCGTCTAAATTTAAATTTATGTGACTGCCACCCATCTCGTGTCTTCCTTAAGGAGGTCTCTCTTCGGCCATCTTGTTGCTACCGAGGGCCGCTAAATTTAGAGAATCGGGGCTCGGCCATTAGTAAATCAAAGTCTGTCTTTACTCGAACTCTCACATTCGCGTGTGTCTCGGAAACGCAACAAAGATTTTAAAAAATCCAGATCTGCATTTCTAAAAAATCATAGAACTGAGAAACGAGTTTCTTTGGATTACTTGTCAGTAGAAAGACAATAGAAACTGTGAGATGAATGCTGGTCGAGAAACCGTTTCTAGGAATTGATTCTGCTAATTGAATCTAGAAATTGAATCTAGAAATTGAGTAAAAGAAACAATTTGCGAAAGACGTCTTGTACATATTTAAAGTTTTCTACCTAAAGATAATATAGAGTAGAAGAATTGAGTGTCAGATTCAATATGGAGGATCATATGTCGAGAGATGTTGTTGAACGCCAGGCAGAGATATCTAGGGGTACTCACCTTGGTGATGGACTGGGTCTTTCTGGCCTTCGAAGAGCCATTTCACAGGTGTCGATGTTAGTGGTGAAAGCCACTTCCTCGGGGGAAGCTGCTTGGCGTGAAGAATGCATCAAGTACGCAAGTTTACATCTTGCTTTTGAAAATTATAGATGTAGCAACCTGTAACAGAAGATTAGTTTATAGATAATCAAGTAAAAAAGATGAGCAAAAAGTTTAAGAAAACTTTAATAAAGCATGTCATTTTTAGGATTTAATTCATATCTCCCGTCGCGAAGTGGAGATCATCCAACTTTCGATTTGTATAATATGGTTTGAATACCAGGAATCGAATCTGTTCTTGAAATTTTATTTATACAAAAAATCAAAGTGCTTTGACTTAAAAAAAAAATAATAAATAAATATTTGTCTTTTTTAGAAGAAGGATTCTGGATTCAAGTTTGAAATGCATATACTAAAATTAGTTCGAACTTGAGTGTTATTTTGAGTTTTCATAACTGGTGTTTTAACCCAAGCTTATAGTTGAGATCAGATTTAGATTTTGAGAGTCGATAGACTGGAGGAAAATATCAGACAAAATAACTCGGGGTCATCATTTGCGATGACTTTATTTGTATAGGGCATTGAACCTTCATTGAAAGTATAATACCAGATTATATGTATATGTACATATAACAAAGGAGAGAAGAAAAGTAATTAGTAGTAAGCTTTAAAAGTGAATGTGTTACTAAAGTACTACATTTTCACACATATGTAAATAAACGTGATCGTAATTAAGTCTTAAAATTGATCTGACTCACTCGGTTATGTTGGAAAACAATAGCTTATAGATATATTATGCTATGCATCAGTAAGATTGAGTTTTTTTTCTATTTGGAATAGTTTCGTATCTACTGATTCTAAATTCACAGTCACTATTATTAAGTTTATCATCACCATTAAGCTAATAATAGAATGTTTACACGGAATAAACGATATAAAACCAATTAATTACATTTAACCTCAATAATATTTGCACATGAGTATCATTTGAATTTTTTTAAGGAAATTTAAATGCATTAAAGGAAAGATCTTGTGAATAACAATTTATCTACAATTTACATCTGTTCCAACACCATATCTTATACTAAACATTTCTTCTTTTCTTTTTAAATACCCACTAACTCATTCTAAATCGAAGTCTAAAATATAAAATTACTCTCAGTAAAGCATTAATAAATCAAAACATGGTGTGATACATGCAATTACGTAATTTTCAACAGAAACCTGATCAATCCTAGCTTTTGACACATTTAACAACTTTTTAACTGGTCTGCATTTTCCTAACTTTATAAATAAATCGTTCGGTTATTTTGATACTAGTAGAGACTTTCCCATAATTACCAGAAACCTCTACCAGCAAATTATGAAAGTCAATTTTGTTATAGTATATATTAATGACGGTAATAAATTTGCATCTCCTACGATATCGAAAGTCAGGTTTACCTCGAGGTAAAGTCTACTGAGAAAAGAGGAAAGTAGTACGATTAAATATGAAAAATTAGCCTTTTTTATAATCACAGATATTTAGATTATGCTTTCAAAATTTTACGTTTCTATTTTTCCAAAAGTTCGCTTTTTAATTTATTTTTTAGTACTTATATTGGTATAAGAAAGAGGAGGAGAAAGAGAGAAAAGCATATCCGCGTTAATTTGAAAGGAAATGATTAACCAGTCAGATTCTATAATTAAGTAGATCCAATAATTGGTTAGATTGTTCGAATTAAAGTTCGTTATTCATGTTCTTATCGCATTCAACAATTATTCACCAAATTGCAATAAATAATTTATTTGAACGATAGCGTGCGTCTCCTAATAAGGAAATACATAATGAAACATTGGAACTTTCGCGAAAAACTAACTTCTCGAATAATAAAAACTCAATAATGCGAGTGTATTTGAATTGCCAGAATCAATTCGTTAAGCAAACATTTAAAATAGCAATTACCGTTATTCAAATCTATGTTATACATGTAGTCAATTTTTTATCATTGTGTATTTTTATATTCCAAAAAAATTTGAATAAAAGAAGTACTAAATAAATTTACGAGATACTTATACTCAGTCATTTTATTATCTTATTTCTTTTCAAATCCACGAGTTGGAGAGTTTTTTTAAGAGAAAATTTGAATAATGTACATATGTATGCTGTTAAAAAAAAGTGTCAATGCTAATTCTCGATAATGGCTACCGATAATATAAATATGCAAATGACCTTATCTATATATTATAAAAGAGAGAGGAATCTAGAAAAAAAACGAGAAGATTGCAGTAGATGGCCTTGAGCAATGTGCAAAGATAATTCCGATACTATCTCGTAATCTATGATTACTAAAGTTTAATGTTATGGATATTCTAGAAACATTATATGTAGATTAATCCAAAAACATAAAAGTGTAAAGTTACTATAGTTTCTTCTGATTAGTGTACCATTGTACCTGATATCAAATTTCAAAATTCTCCAACATTCAAAGATTAAATTATATTGCAATTCATATATTCCCCGTAAGATTGCCAATTTTCGTCAGTTTTTGTAGGAAAATACCAGATTGCACCAGTTGCATGAATATTTATCAATTGGATCTTGGCCAAAGAAACTCTCTCTTTGTTCATGCACAGAATCCATTTTTTTTATTTCTATTCATAAATTTCTGCCCTATAAAGAACGAATTATGAATGTACGATTCTGTTCTGAATGGAATTTTTGAAATACTATAGGTTTGAGAATTATCGATGTAGTCTTAGAATTCTATTATTTTGTTATGAGTGGATCAACAAATTTGCATGAAGGTGAACCCTTTTCTACATTCTTTTCTACTTTCTCTCTTTAGAGTTTAAATCTATTTTCAACTTGGATCAACGTGTCAGCCGTGTCAGGGTCGACGAATGCGAAACACGGATTTAGAACGCGTTCCAATCCATGATCTAAATGGAACCAATACGTATACACTTAAAACCTATTCGAATTTTAAATCATTGTATATATTTGTCAATTCAAAAGCTGACAAATTAAAAATAATTCAGAATTCTACAAAAACCTATATCCTCTTTGTTTTGACTGAAAATTCTAACGAAAATCCGTCTAATGATCTTTCATTCTTGCATCCAGACACTTGAATAGACATTGAATTAAATATAGAAATGGATTCATTTGGCTCAATACCCGTTTCACATCAAGTCACATTGAAATTATAGCACGTGCCACTTGAAACAAAATGAAGCACGAAGCAACTATATTTATTCCCCATTCGCAGAAAATGTCAATGTTTTCTGCAAATCGAAATGTCAAGTTAAGATTTACTAAATGGTTAAGGAAGTAACTCACATTAGATCTTTGGAAATGCAAATTTGATTACTAAACACAATCAAGAGTTGATTTAATGCCAATTTTATACATAAACCAAACATTCACCTTTCCAATGAAAATAGAACATTAAAATTATTCCAGTCCTCTTGACAAGAATTGAGACACTTGAGACAACTTTACCAAACATTACTCCGATTTTGATTAGTGCTATATATATGTAACCGGAACCGGAAGTTCTAAAATTCGCGCGCGCGATGATTGGTCAAATACAGAGATGTGAAGTATATCGATAATCGCGGGTAACGCGGGAAGTTTTAAATATGTCTATAATACAAAACAACTCAATGATTATATCGCAAAATAGTGAACACAAGAAAATGACAACTGATATTAAAATACATATATTCAAATTCAATGTCAGTATTATACAAAATTACCAAGTTTCTTTTATAAAATTTATCTTCATAAAATATGTCTACAGTTCAAATTTTAGGCGCTTCTGCGCTAACTTCCGATTCTGGCAAAGATATTACATATTTGATTCCGGTTCCGGTTGTATAAAAGTTCAGTAGAGGGGGAAAATTGTCTCAACTCTATCTTAGACAAGATTCATTTTACAGATGAATAAAGTATATAACCAAATGTCCATAATAATGAACATATAGACACATTTTTGTGATATTTTTGATATACTTTAGGAAAATTGGTGTCCCTGACCTACGCTTTGATTAGTCTCAAAGTTTTGCCAAGTTTTGTGTTAGTTTTTCCGTTTACCATTGTTTGGCAAAATGCCCTGCTTTCCTTCGTGTCTCCACAAGAAAACTAGACATTTCGATCATAAATCTTTCGATCCTACTTCCTTGGCATCGTGACATCGTCTCACTCATATTTCCTACTAGAAGATTTTACAAATTTAAACGGCCTTTGCGGTTTTCGTGGGTGTGACCGTCACTTTTTCTCCAAGGTGCAATTGAATGTAAAATTTATAAACGCATGCTTTAAATTACGAGACGATTCTTTAGCAACAGAAAAACAACTTGAAAACAAGTCTTTCTAAATCTGAAGTGAAACTCTACTATAATTCTACTTTATAATTCTGAGGGTCTAATTACCAACTTTTATATTTGCTTATAATTTATCTTTATATATTTTTTAATATCCTGGAATATTTTGTACTAAAATATTTTCTCTTCTTTCAGATATCGACATGCAAAGTTTAGTTCGAAACGAATTAAAAAGAGAGTCGTCTTGAAACACGGAGAGTGCAATGTTGTACAAGGAAATGTCGCTAAACGAAGACGACGTTATTTACAGGTACTAATGATAAAAAACTAAATTAAAAGATGGTATTTTAAAGATATTTAATAAATAGTGTTTCGCATTATTTCTCGAAAGAATTTGTACAATGCTAAACTAACTTGTATTATATAGTCTCTGCTTACACTCAACATGTGTTTTATATTTGGCATTGATTCAAAACACAAGTTTTCATTGCACTTTGCATTGTTTTAACACCAAGAGAAAATATTTATTTAAGAGAAATGAGAATGAGTTACAAAATAAGCGATTCTAAAAAATTTTAAGGGATTTCAAAGAATTTCAAGGAAAATTATATTTTTTTAAAGTTATTTGTGATGTTATAAAATAAAAAAAAGAGAAGCTTCCAAATTTCGGGATATTTTGTGGAGTTACAATTTCCGGGGACAATTTCTAGTATTCTAGGCTAGACTTTTGAAAAATTACAATAATTTTGTAATGAAACTTCGTAAAGAAATTTTTGAACCAGTAAACTTCATTTGGAAAGATTAGAGAAGATGAAATAATTATTGCCCATTATCAGGATATTTTCACAACCTTGGTAGACGCCCAATGGCGGTGGACACTTTTGGTGTTCTCTATGAACTTCCTGCTCTCTTGGCTCGGATTTGCAATTGTATGGTGGCTGATCGTTTACACACACGGTGACCTCGACCCCAAGAACTACACCAATCCTAACATCTCTTTCACACCATGTGTGGTAGACATTCATGGATTCACCAGTTGTTTTCTATTCTCTGTTGAGACCCAGCACACAATTGGGTGAGATTTCAAAAAAACTATTTAATAATCCATTTTCAATTAGATTATTCCGTGCAGAAATTTTGACGAGGGGTTCTGACCAATTTTCCCTAGCTCTAATGTGGTCCTCATGAGATATTACTACTTAGTACATACATATATCTATACAAAGTCTAAACTTTTTTTTCAAATTTCAGTTATGGTTCGAAACACACGACCGAAGAATGTCCCGAAGCTATTTTCGTAATGTGCATACAATCGATGACTGGAGTGATTTTGCAAGCTTTTATGGTGGGCATTGTTTTTGCCAAATTATCTCGACCAAAAAAGAGAACGCAAACGTTACTTTTTTCAAGGAATGCTGTAATTTGCCAGAGAGATGGACAACCTTGTCTTATGTTTCGAGTTGGTGATATGAGAAAAAGTCATATTATAGAGGCTCACGTGAGGGCTCAAATGATCAAAAAAAAGGTGAGCCTAAATAAAACATTCGAAGATATAATTAGCAATGGAATTATTTTTAATTTTTAATGAAAATTTCAGGTGACGAGGGAAGGGGAGATGTTGCCATTTTTTCAAACAGAACTGAAAGTTGGTGGAGATGGCGAGGAAGATAAAATTTTTTTCATCTGGCCTACGACAATTGTCCATAAAATAGATGAAAAATCACCACTTTATAAAATATCTGCGAGTGATATGCTTCATGAAAGATTCGAGATTGTTGTAATATTAGAAGGTAAAAATAAAAGAATATGTTATTTTTACGGAATGCAATTTAGTAAATAAATAACAAATTTCAATATTTAAGTTTTAAATTATGATTATTGAATAATAATCTGTAAAATATGTATCAATTAATCCAGTCTAAAGATAAAATTACAAGTATGTTAATCCATAAGATTTTTATAAATCGTAAAAAGATATACGCAATTGTAAAATATTGATATTATTCTGATGAGCTTTTAAATTCAAAGTAAAATCTGATATTCATATTTTAATAGATTTCATTATAATTTTAAATATTTATGAAATAATTTAAAGGTTTTTTCAATATTTTGTAGGTGTAATTGAATCAACAGGCATGACAACTCAAGCGAGAAGTTCATACCTCCCTTCCGAAATATTATGGGGCCACAGATTTGAAAATATTCTACAATTTCGGAAAGACCTTAAAGAATACGAAGTAAATTATACTCTTTTTAATAATACCTACGAAGTGGATACCCCATTATGTTCAGCAGAGCAATTAGACCAAATAAGACAGTTACATCGAGCGAAAGGAGGTAATGTCAAATATTGTCATGTTATATAAAAAAAAACTAAAATTAAAGAAGAAAAAGATTTGCAATTGAAGAAATAAAACTAAAACTCTTTCAAGGTTGAACTCAAATTTCAAAGGAATCGGATTTCAAAGAGGAGGAAAAAATATTCGAAAACGACCAATATCTCTTTATCAAATTTCAAAGTAAATTTCTCTAAAAGTATTAGTTCAGTTATTAATTTTAATGATATTTTGAAGATGAAAATGGGGTTCGGCATTTCAAAAGAAGAGTTATTAGTTTGACAAGTGCTTGTAAAGGTTGATGGATGGGTTTAATTGACCTCAATTAAAAGTAATTTAGATTATTGAATCTGTGGGCATACTCTCTTTAAGACACGCGACAATTATTTAATCAGCACTCCATAAAGAGAGTAAAAGTGTTGTTGATATTTCCTTAAATATGTGGAATTTTGTGATTTAAATATATTTGAATCGTACATTTAATTCATTATTTCTTTTTTTATTTTAGAGCACGTTAGTACAGGAACGTTTCCTGGCTATCGAGACGACTCCAGCAGCTCCCTAACTTCCGCTTCCGGTTCCAGTTTGGCATCATCTACTGGTGGTTTACACATGCATGCACCTACGCCACCCACACCAATTCCAGTCATGATTACCGGTCCTGATGACTCGCCTTCGCGACGTGCAAGCATAAACAATCAAGTTGATCAAAAACTTGCGACATTTTACACTCAAGATGAGGTACTAATCAACACATTCTATAATAATAATTTATTTTTAATTCCTACCAAAAATATTCGACTATTTGTACCGAAAAAATCCAACTTAGACTTCGCTGAATTAGATTTTAATTTTAATTTTGAAGCAAATATTTATCATTCAAATAAAACTTATACTTTATTGGCAGACTCTGGAGCCAGAAGGTTTTCAAAGAGATTCATCTTTTATATCAACGAATCAGGCAGATGAAACTCAAGAGCACTATAACAAGGTCCTTGAAGATATCAACACCAGCCTCAGAAAAAATAGAAGACAAAGTCTCCATGGAAAGCAAGATAAAAAAATGCAACGTGAAGGATCGAGAACAACTTTGGAATCAGTAAAAATCGATTCGAGTCATTTTGCCAATTTGAGAAACAGTCCTTCAAACTCTCAACTGGAGATAAAGTAATTACAATGTTCAAAGTGAATATTTTTATAAAATAGAAATAGAAGATATCTTTAATAACGTTATTTAAAAAAATATTTTATATTTCTCAGACAGACGCGGTATCCTGATTCCCCAGAAAGAATGCACGAACCAATGAACTCGCACCACCTACCGAGGAGATCCAGTCTTTGCGAAAGAAATAAAGGAAAGTTAGAAATGCAGAAAAGAACAACTTTTGATTTAAAAGAGGGAGATCTTTTGAGGAATGTTGAGCAACGAAAGAAGGAAAATTCTTTAAGAATTTCGCCTCCATCGCCACCGAGAATTCCACCGAGGCCGGAAATCGTATTGGATGTTAGGAAAAATAATCATCAAACGCAAATGACTAGTCCTCAGGAACAGGTTTAATCGTAAGTGAACTTAATGTTATATATTTTAGCGTAAAGTGAGAATTAAAGTTTAAACCTCACATTGAGATACTAAAAGGGAAAATTGATAAACTGAACCAATTGGGAACAAGACTTCCGTGCGTTATAATTCTTGGAACAATGAAATGCCAATTTTCTATTTCAATTGTCTCACCAGTTGAAGTTCTCCTAATAGGGAATTTTCAATTGTCTTAAATGGGGTACAAAGACTTCATGCTGGGTGCAACTTCAGTACGAAACTACATCCGCTACGTTCCAACTACATATCAATTATCATATCACTGAGAAAAAATAGGTCTTATTAATAGCCCTCTTATTTTCTTCAGCCTTTATGTATTTAAGTGACAAAATCCTTGTCCTTTCAAAATTCGAACGCTTTATTGGATGATAAGCTGGGAATAAATCCAAACCTGGTTATAAATTAGACCCTATCATATCAGTTACCTCTTTTTTTAGTAATTAGCGTGCGTTATCAATATACATGGAATACCCAATAATACTGATGATTAAAAACGAGGTTAAAGAAAATGCTAGTCTTTGTCAGTCTAGACAATAAACTAAATAAATATACATGATAGTACCTATTCTCGCCGTATTTGTATTAGAGACTAGAACTCACGATGAGTTAGTATAGTGGTGTCATCGTCAATATGATCGTACGCGTGTTTTCATGTGGGGTAGGGAACAAGACTGAGATTAAACAATTGCCTGGCGTGATAACGAGGGCACTTCCCGCCACTAAATTCATCCTGTGGTCTAGTCTAACCTGCAGCTCACTGCTTCCATTTAAACCTCCACTCACTCATACATCTGCCCTTCGACCAGCTTGCGTCACTTCAATATATTCAAACTACTATTTTCAAGTGTTTTTGATTTAAACTTGAATATCATATCTATTTCTTAAGGAGAACGATCATATCGACGCTCTTATCTTAAGTTTGCTATGCATTATTATAATACATAATAGTCTTCAATCGAGTCTTCTTACAAATTCAATTACATATAGTTCATTCCACAATAGTGCAACATTTTGCATTTATTTCCTGGATCTAAAAGTGGAAACTGAACGATACGAACGGGAAATCCTCTGATTTTTCCTACTTTTCGTAATGATCCTCTTACGAGATAACTATGTCCGCTAGCACTGTTCGTATTACAATGTCCGTCTAGGATGTCACTCACGGTACCCTGACGACTATATACCATATCATATCGTCTTGCGAAGGTTGCGACATCTACACGAGTCTGTCCTCGGTCTAATATGCTGATTACCCACTGTCTCATCCAAAGAATAATGATGCCCCCGCAGTATTTACAGTCTCAGGTCGACCACACGAGAACTTGATGAAAGCTAATCTAATTCAGTCCATCGAACTGTTTCTACCATTCCGACGAATTATCACATAATCGACTTTAATTTTCAAGTCAAGAACATTTTTTGCCCTTCTCAATGTCTCAAAGATGAAAACTTACAATTTTGCTTTTAAACTTTCAAGCAGATATTCATATTATTATATTCCAATTATTGATATAGTGGTTACCGGAAAAGTTGCTTTAACGTTAAGTTAACGCGTGACTTTCGGATAGTAACGTGTCAAACACTGGCTGCGATTTTTGCAAAGCTTAATCAATTCCAGGTAGATTAGTCATTCTATGAAACGTGTGTGACCGTAAAAAAAGAATTGCTGAAGTTGAGAAGTCTCTCATTTGCAGACATGACCGGTCTTTTTGCTTCTGTGAATTCACTCATTATTCATGAAAACTAATCCGTTAATCTCTAGACACTTCGTAGAATCATTATTTTCTTATAAAGCAAACAAAATGACTATTAAATCTATATTTAATTAAGAAATTATAAAATTAAACTGTCCCATTCTTTCATCCAGGAAAAACCCAGTGGGCGAAAAATTTAAAGAAGTTTTTAGAACGTCCTAAAAACCCACTGGAAAGTTTCTTTGAATTAAATAAATTTTAAGAGACTAGAATTGCAATTTAATTCAAAGAAATTTTTTTCTGGGTGTATTTTCTTTGTGCATTTAAAAAAACATGTTGACATGTTTAGCAATTTCTAGATAAAATAAACACAATGCAAAAAGCTGAAGTAATATTTAATTATACAACATACGATCAAAATGATTGCATAGACGATCCAAAGGTGGAGAAGTGAGATAACGCCTAGAATATACATCACAGTGAGACTAATTATCAAAATTATCAAAGCTTTTAAATCTTTACTCTGAATTTGAAAAATTTTAATAATAGATGGTTGCATAATTTATCACATTATCAGCGATGATTCATTTATAGGATATAACAAATAACCACGCATCAATCACATTTCCGCAAAATTGATATTTTTACGGGGAATTAACATATAATTAGTTAAACATACAATTAGTCATGAAAAAAGTACGGACGTAGATGAAAAATAGATGAAAGGTAAATGAATGGGTATGGAGAACAGTTTCCGTTTATTGCTTTCAGTTTCCGATTATTAATTTTGAACTGTATTGCAATTGGCGGTTCACATATGAGTAAGTTTTATTCGCTAGGTCAAACACCTAATCTTAATTATATGTAAAAACCGGTTATGTACTCATTCCACATATGTATATATATATATATATATATATTTTATATTCTTCAGTTCCGCCATCACGTCGGTTGACGTAATTGATTATTACTACGACAGTCAGTACGTTCTACTTATGACTAGAAGAACCCACATGAAAGAAATTTTATTTCTAAACCCCCTGACATACATAAAACAAATAATTTAACACTTTGAAATTTGAAATTTTAAGGGCGTTGGACCCAAGTGTTAAATTCAAAATTCCATTCTTCATTTTACTCAACACCCTTAATACTTGCAGATCAAAAGAAAGTTTATATTTTTTTTCCTATTTCTAAATAAAATTACACATACTCTCTTTAGATTTGAAAACGCTTTGTTGTATAAAAGGTTTAGGTTCAAAATAGCTCATAAAATTTTAAGTGTGCCGTAAAATATTTAAATTATGCTATTATAGTAAAACAAAAAAAATACTTTTCTAAACCATGAAGAGATTCTAAAATGAAAATATAAGAAATAATAAAATGATAAATAAATATGAAAAGACTAACGGGCGAAAGGATTGTCAGGAAAAGATTGAGGTAGAGCTGTGAGAGAACGGTCTACCGATATTCAAGGACCATTATATTCATTAGCATATCTAAGGTCAATGAAGGTCATGCGATTATTTTGCTTTAACGTTTTATGAAAAGAATTATCGGAATAGTTTTATGGTGCTGATAAGGGTTTATCGGAATTTTTTTCTTAATCTTGCTTTATTTCCGTAATGAAAGTTATTATTATGTATCAATGTTGTAAGCGTCAGTAGGCAAACCATTTAATTTGTCCTTGGTTAAAGTTTTTATTTTGTAAACTTAATGTTTAAGAAGTACAAATATTGAAATATGATGAAAATTAATGATAATTTTGAATTAGGATAAATCTTGGATGCTTCCGAACTTAAGGAAGAAATATTTTCAGAATATTAACAGAAGAAGTAAATATAATGAAAGAAACATAGAAAAATCATTTGCAATGTGAGAGTATGCAAACTTTGAAGACACCCTATATACTTTTTATGGTCTCACGCATATAAAAAATAAGTTGATATGATGGGTTTTGAAGAGAGGAGAGACGTGGTAAAAAGGAAAAGGAGAAGGAAAGAGAGTATGGGAGAGGGAGAGAAATATTCAAGAAAGAGAAGAGGTGGGATAAAGGCGACTGTTGAACGTACGTTGACGTCACTGAAGACTGAGCTAATGCAGTCGCCGGTTTATCCGCAACTCTTTTGCAGTCCCTAACATTTTATTTGTTTTTCCTTTCTCCGTAATAAATTTTTCCAAAAAGAAGTGCGTTCTTCGTCGAAATCGGAAAGAGTGATTTTGAGAAAAAAGTCTGGTGACAATGCCACATAATGTGTCAATTATCGAGTTACAGGTCTTCGTCCCCGATCAGCAAGAAACGCGAACGGTTTCCTGCAATGTGGCGTAATTCGTTTGTGGCGCGAAATTTCAAAATTCGAATTTCCCGCGCTTCTATATACGAACCACGTGGTCTAAAGCTCCAAGGTTCAGACAGGGATTTTAAATTAGAAGTGATCTGAGTGTGAATTTTGAATTTAAATTATAGTGAAAATAGTGATGATTTTTGAAAAATCGATTCTACGCGGGGAATATAAATGTTAACGATTTTCTGTGGATAACGAAGCAAGTGGGAATATAGGTAAAGTAGAAAATAAATTTCGCTTAATTGTTCAATTCTTTCAATTTGTATTATTTACATTTTTATACATACTATACATTTTTATTATTTGATTTTTTTATTTATTAGCAGAAATTTACCTGGTGTTTCTTGTATATTTAATTTTCTTGTATATTTTATTTGATTTTAGTGACTTTTAAAAATTTTTTAAATAGTTCAAAAGAATTATCAAAAGAATTTATTAGACATTGACTATGAAATCTCTTAAAATCTCGGGCAACGCCGGATAAGTTTCTGGTATTCAATAACTACAAATTTTACGTTTTGGAAACTTTGGAAAACTTTTCTAAAATAAGTGTAAAAGAGTAAAATAACATTTTGTAACAATTTTGAGAGAAGTACTAAAATTGCTAAGCTCCGACCGCTTGCGACATATTATACTTCCGGACGAGTTATTTCATGAAATTGAAGGACAGTTTTGTGATTGCAAGATGACATTGAAGGCCCTTGAATGAATCTTTTGTGGTAAAAAATGAAAGAATTGCAAGGAAATTATTTAGAAACGTAAAATCGAATTAAAACTTTTCCACTGGGATTAACTAAATAACTGCTTCAAGGATCGAGGAGTATAACTTAAAATTCGCATTGGGTCTACAATAAAGACCAAGGTTATGCAAATTTTGTAATGAGACTACATATATGTCCTCAAAATTTTTCACTTTCAAAAACTGACTACGATTGAGTCATAGCCGATCTAGAAAGTTCAGAATGTGTCACTTGACGAGAGTAATATATTAGTATGCTGGAACACCGGATTAGGGAATGTGATATGTTCTCTATATCATAATTTATAATTATAAGATATATAAATCAAAGGAACCTCGGTTTGAATATTGAAATATTAGAAAATATTAGGGCTTCAAACCTTTTAAAATTGCAGTGTGCATTTTTTCTTAGTAAAATATGTATGATGCGAATTTTTGATAAATCATCAAACTTTTTAGAAGACGATAGGAAAATGATGTTCAAGATTAATGGAATGAATGTGCGTGATAGAAGATCATGTGATGTTGAGGATCACGACACGCGATACAAGACCAGAATAAATTAACGATCGAGAAAAATTTGTATAGTACCTCAGAAAATCACTAGGTAATGAATACGTGAGTCAGGATTCACGCAAGATATATACTTAAGGTAATAATGCTTCTTGGGTTCAGCATGTACAAAAATAGCTCACATTCCGCAATAGAAAGTAAAAAAGGTTTGCTATTTTAAGCATAGATCAGCATATAGATAAGCATGTTAAATAAAAATATGTTTTTAATTCAATAAGCCCCACCACCTGACCCTTAATTGATAAAAAAAATTCTAGTCGACCCCAAAACAGGTTTGAATACCTGAAAAAGAAATTTTGAGTTTTTAGTTTCATGAATCATAAGAAAAATAAATTGCTCTCACTTTTTTAATTTGCAGTCGGTGTAAACTTAAATTTAATGCGATAATATTATATGGCTGGCTCTGCTGTAAGAGGAATATATTTTCAGGGTCATTCATCGTTTTAAAGTACCGTTTGGCATTCTGATTCAGGTGAACATTTGTGCACTATATATTATAACTTAAGCTTCCCCCGCCATAAGAGACAAATGCCATACTATTCATTGGCACAATCTCGAACCTACACCGCGAATTTGAAACAGTTGTGAGAGCGGCGCGCGTCCGTGCGATTGTCGCGAAAAACGTCATGAAAACGAAAAGACGAACGATTCACTGTCGTCAGTGAAAAAAAGCATTCTTCGAATACAAATAAATAAATAATAAAAAAAACTATTGCGGAATTGTAGAGACTCGAACATCTGAAAGGTGTCGATTTTTGTCTTA
This sequence comes from Synergus umbraculus, assembly GCA_900474325.1. Lineage (NCBI taxonomy): Eukaryota > Metazoa > Arthropoda > Insecta > Hymenoptera > Cynipidae > Synergus > Synergus umbraculus. The sequence continues at coordinate 428,207 of UCOK01017627.1, forward strand.
TAATTAGCATTGCTAATCAGTGTATAAACCACTTGTTGATGCATGCTTGATGAAAAATGTTTTCACTCTTTTCTAGAGACGCACATCGTTTTTTATTACTTCACTTCTTTTTTACTATCATTTTTTTTACTTCACTGTATTTTATTACTTGGCTAACTAAATGTGCACCCAAATGTTTTCTTATGCTTGAGTCTTAAAATTACTATAGAGTAGTAATTAAGAACTATTAATTATCACATGGTCGTGTCATATGAATGATTATGCCTCGTTAATTATGTATAAAGCAATTAAAACTCGATTACAATAATATTATGACAAGTCTAATTCTTGGATAATTTATTGAAGTATACTATAATAAAGAAAAAATTTTGATGCAACTTTTTTTTTATAATAGAATACACAAACTTGAATAAAGATATTAAATGACAGGAATGTATTTTATTTTATTGTTTTTTTGTTTTGCAGGAACGAGTCACTACCTAACGTACATAACAGAGGGACCTGAGTAAAGTCTACACAATGAAGAAGGCATAATGGAAAGGGTATTCTCTGTGATATCCATAATATCGAAACTCATCAATTAGTTCATAGAAAAATTGAAATTCTGAAATTCCAAGATCAATCAAAGCGGCTAAAAGTACAATTGAGGAGGCACAACCACATTTTGAAAAAGTTGAAGAAGTATTCCTTTTCGAAATGCAATTAAGAAAATCGAGCGAAGTGGTTGGGTGAGAAAATTGTGGAATGGAGGAGCCACAAAAGCTCTTCCGTCTACCAGGGACTATTGAAGAGGAAGAGGAAAGAGAGGTCGAAATCGAAAATAATTTACAATATCCACCAAGGCCAGAATCACCTTTGTTGGGACAAAAAAACGCTGTTCCTGGATTACCCAACTATCCGAGAAATATTACTCTCGTGAGGGTTAACACTCAGAGTAGCAGCATTGGAGGCGTTGGTCGAACAGATTCCACAAGGTAGGTGTTAATTAATTTTACAATCGAGTTCAAAAGTCCCAATTATGACCACCGACCATTATTTTTTCCAAACATTAACACAATGGCCTTCCTCTCGGTGTAAGAAAAATATTTGCTAATATTTTTAGAAAAAATATTAGAAAATAATAAAAGAAAATAATTAGAAGAAAATAAAGTTCAACTTTTCTCAGTATTCTTTATATCGACAATTTTAGTCATAAACTGCTAGCTTGATGCTAATTTGATTTTTAATAAAGCAAGAAAATAAGCAATTAAAAACGTGATTTACTACTCTGATTAATCATCTCAAGATTTACGACTCTAACTACTGTTTATCGCCTGAATATCGGATTTATGAAATGATTTGTTTGATTATTAATGATATTACAAAGTGTTTATTTAATTGATTCCCTCGATGACGTGCTTATATGTTAACTTAGAATTTTATTAGAGACAAAAATCTGAAAACCTTGAATAATTAAAAAACAGTCATTCCCACATCATGTCATTTCTCGCGTAAGAATTAAATCTGAGATGAGTTTCCCGCAGACACTACAATTACTTCAATTACGTTTGATACTTAATCGATCTCGGTGGATCTTAAATTACGCAGATCGACGCGGAGGACAAATTGCGCTTTATCTGTGCCACGTATCTGTGAATTGTGTTCTTCCTCGTGAAGATTTACGATCAATCCGATTCATTAAATCTAGCTATACAATTGGTATAGTACCTTCTCTTTTTGTTCTTTCGTATTCCGATTAAATTTTTGGTATTTGCATGAAATACTTTTCAAAAAAATTGAAATCCTTTACTAATTTTCGGATCTATTTGAACCTCTATAGTCAATCTGCAAACTCGTAAAGTTCTTAATCAAACATTGAAATTTAACAAGGTCCGGGCATCTCATTTGCAGAATCAATAACAGATTTGCTAGTAAACGTCACATCTCAGTTCGAAAGTCCAAAAATAAAATTCGATAATTAAAAGACAAACAAAAAGATCAGTTAAAAACATTGCGTAAGAGTTTTTTTTCTGAAGAACAAATAAAAAGAAAAACTGATAACTTCTCTTTTTTTTTTAATTGTTCCGTATTGTGACTGAAATTCACGAGAGCAGTGAACACTGTTATTGCTGAAACGTCAGAGCCTCTAAAAACAATTAATAAATCAGTTTCTCATTTCACAGACAATATTTATGACTCACGGTAATTAAATTCGTCATCAAAATCCCGAAAGTTGACAAAAACGTGTGTACACATAACATATCTATACAAGTATATATCTATATATCATCTTTTTCAATTAGAACTTCTACGAGATTTTTTTTTTAAATCACAAATGTAGTGTTTACATTTTACAACAGTAAATCTATCTTTCAACAAGTATCATAGATCACAGCTGCTGACAGCTTATTTTCTTATTTTCTACTTCATTATGTATTAACTTCGTTAAGTATTAACTTAACGAAGTTACATCTCGTTGAGCACACAAATTTTATTGAGACGACGACCCATGTGCAGAAATTGACCCATTTAGCCCTATTACCTCAAACAAGATTTTCACATTTTTCATAAACTCTTAAAGTTATGTCTTGACTACGAGTTGTAAATACACGAGATATAATAAAAACGTATTCGCCGAATGTTGGATGAAGGCGTAACAAGTGACGAAAAAGAGCCTCATCGCGTGGATCGTTGTTACTTGAAGACTCGTTAGTCGCATTAAGAGCGTTTATCGAAGTCGGTAAGAGACTAAAGTGACCTCACTAATAAGCCGAACTGCTGAGTAGCTCACACTAAAGTTGCTTGTCAGTCAGTATTCTAGCGATCTGGCAAAATAAATTATTGGGACGGCCGAATGTTGCAGTTGTGGTTCAAAACGCTTGACAAAAGTGCAAACTTACGAGGATGCGGCGAAAAAGTAAACGACAGGCGAAGCTCAGAAGACGAGACAGTGGGTTCGTTCAAGCAGGTAGAATTCTCTTTAGATAGTTAGAAGCTTTTCTTTCTCTACCATTTTTTAATGCCAAAATTATAATTTAAAAGAGTGGAGTATAAAAATTATATGGGAGATTTTAAATTGAAAATTTTCGAAATTCAATAATTTCAGATGGATAATATTAATATTTAGATATTAAATTATTTTATGCAAATAGCGTTATAGGGACATACTACTACGATATATCAATCCCGGTAAATCGACCACTTCCGTTTAACAAGTGCTTAACTTCCGTTTGAGCTCTTGTTACTAACTAACAAGAAGGTTGCTGGTATCATCTTTGTCGACAATCTGATTAACGATACAAATCTTCTCGTCAGAATACTCTTGAGATTAATTTACACCTCTGACAGATTCAATGTCTATTATATAGATTACACCAAGAAGTTCATCTTTCACCATTTCCGGATTTGTTTCTCTTTCATTATTATAACACATACATTTTCCTCGCGATTTCCTTCTGCTTAAAAAAAATAGGAAACACTAGTCTCATCATCTTAAGACTTTAAAAGATTGTGTAATCATCTGAAAGAAGTTGTCAGGAATGATTCCGATAAAGATCTGAGAAGTCAAGTGCCAGATAAGAAAGCTCTCGCTAGTCAGTCAAAAGTGTGCATATGCCGAGGTATCTTACGAGTTTATATGATTGCGTATTCGGATAAATTTAGTCTCATATTGACACAATCGAAATCGCTCAATTCCATCGTCGCGTGGCATCGATTCCTTATCACCAATAATCAATTTAAAAGTGTTAAACTTGAATTCTCAATACCTGTATCAATCATCGTCCCACGAATAAGCCAAACATCTCAAATCAACTGTGATTCATTGGGTTGAAGTATCAGACGTCTATTTTGACGAATTTTTTTTATTTTATTTTTTTAACATTTACTGGTTTAAGAATATCAAAAAAAAGTTCTTTTATATTTTTTCAAACCTTATGAAATCTCTTAAAATCCCGAGCAACGTCAGATAGAGATTGAGATTTCTGTGGGTAAATAAATATAAATTTTAGACGTCTGAAACTTCAACTAAATCAGTGATTCATAAAAATCTCATGATACAACGGTTTCGTTTTTTTCTCAAAGCGCGATTTATCACTGACAAAGATTGGAAATGTGTTACTAAAGGGTTAATTAAAGATCTTTCAACAGATAAGCTAACTTGGTGACATCGAACATAAACACAAGAGGAAAATGAATGCCATGAATATCGCCTTCAAAAGTGGCACAAAAAATGCAAAATTTACGTACTTGCACACTCACTGTGCAAATTAATGAATATAATGAGAATGTTAATGAATCGGAATAATTGTAGCATCATAAACGTATAACAAAAAAGCTACAGAATCAACTAGAAAGATCGTCTGTGTTTACAACTTTCAGAATTTCAAAACATAAACATGTTTTTGAGTTTTTACATATATAGAATGATAAATAATAATATAATTGATAACTATAGAATGATAAATGTTATCCCTAATAGTATAAATATTAATATTATCGCTAACACCTATAAAATAGATATACCCTACAATAAAAAAACTGATGTCAGAAGTTGCTTGTCTGCTTCTCTTGAAAAACTCTCTTATCAACAATGTCGTTCTTTATCTCATTAATTGCAATATAAATTTTTATAACTTGTAAGTCATCATTGACTCGCTAGGCAACTGAGGCAACACATTTGTCATCATCAAGGGTTCTATCCGTGAAGGTGCTTACATATATTGAGCGAAATTTGCTCCGAGTTCTAAAGGTGTTGTACATTCTATTTTTTTCGCAAATACCAAGAGCAAACGAAACTATTAGTGACTGATAAGTGGAGGCTGCTGGTCAGACATGACATATAAGAGGTTCCACACATACTGCGTCTGGCTAGTGATACTCTAGTTGCCATCTTGCACCTTTGAGTGAATCTTATTTGCTACTGATAGTCTGTCTCTTCACCTGCACGTGAACTTGAATTTTGAAGATATCTAGTAATCGAGGAACTGTGAAAAATAAGAATCAACAGATAACTGAGTTTTTTAAAAGACACCTGAGAATGGAGAAATTGGACTAGCAACAAAAATAAGAATTATAAAGAAAACGTGTTTCTTGAAAAGCGTATCGATAAGGATCAAAGGACAAGATCAGATCTAATTAGAACGAATGATAGGGTGGAAAGTTTTTTAACTTAAAAAGCTTGAAAAGTGAGTTTCCTGATTTCAGGATCAGGATTAAAATTTACAATTTGTAATCGAGATTAAGAAAGAAGAAAAATGAACGACACCACGAAAAATTCACATTCTTGCTCTCCGGATTCTGCTGAGAACCAGAAACTTTTGACCTCATGGAGCCAGCCTATCATCATTCAAAGTCAGAAAAGCCCAAATCACTCGTTTAAAAGCAGGTAGAGTGAAAATATGATCTTTCAATCTGGAGGATATAGTATATCAATTTCTTATATATATTTTTAAGGAACTTGAGTCGTAATAAATAACGAAATGACTAAAGTGGCTTTTTTAATTGAAAAGAAATCTTAAAAAGTATGTTTGCATGTCATTTTATCGTTTTAAGTGACGCTTCTGATAAGAGACTATAGTGCCAAGATCAAGATAATTTGCAGTGGTGATAAATAATCACACAAGGCTACTATACTTTGAAACGTCCGTGTCCTATTTTATTAGACAGATACGCAAAAGATTTCAATTAAAAAATTTGTCGGGCCTTAATTTAAATCCAAAACAAAAATGTCTGCAAATAGTATTTTTTTAAAATTATTCTTGATTTCTAACATAAGTTTGAATGCTCACAAATTGGTAAACTTTTCATTTTGAAATCCCGTTCCCTAAAATACTTTCAACATATATACAACCCCTGAAAACTCTGATTTTGAACGCTGGATTAAAATTCTGGATGAATTAATTCTTTTGCCCTTAATTTAAACAAATAGATAGGATATTAACTAAATTTTTTCATCGAGTCTCGTGTTAGACTTTACGATGTGAGTTAGTCACGCAGCACGTATGCATGTTCCCCTCTGATTTACGCCTGGCAACAAATACATTGAATGATAACGCTCATAATTTATCACTGTTGAGTGAAAACGGCGACGTCCTTACGGGAGGAAAGAGTCTGAGATTGATCATTGTGCTTGTCACATAGTCACAAGATCGGTTCCGCGATAGTCTTTCTCTAAATTGACAAAACCAAGGTCGTCAATTTTTGATCGGATATGAAAAGCAAGTGAGAAACTTATTCCAAAGTGAACATTCCTGTGATTCTTTTATTTTCCTTCTTTACATCTTTCCAAGTGCAAAAAGTATACATTTTCTCTTGAAAGAAAAAACAAACAATCACAATAACAATAGAACAGATAAAAATTTTGAAAATCGAATTTTTTCATCTTAATATCTATAACTGTCTATAATGAATACATTTAATCTCTTTAAGAACATTAATTCTTTAAGAAGATTTTATCGATTTGGGCTTCATGCGTATTTTTAAAATCTTTTTCTAAGAAAGTTCACATCTAGTTAACGAAATTAATCGAGAGCGCGACAATTTTCCGGTTCTTCAAAGTATTGAATTAAAAACGTGTGAACAAACTTAATATTTTGAAATTTGTGATGGCAGAAAAGTTAGTGCAAGGCCCAAGAACGATGATGTATGAATCATGCGAAGGAGACCATCGTGAGTGGATTAAGATATTATTAATAAATAAATACGAGCGTTATAATCTCTTTTATTATTAATATATTCAATAAAATACCACTTCAAAAATTTATCAATTCTAAATTTTCAAATTTTCCTCTTGGAGTTCAAATCTCAGTCATAATCAAAAGATTTTAGTATGAATTCCTCATTGCAATCTAATGCAATAAATGATACGATAAATAAATAAACAAATATGATAGCTAGTCAAAACAGAACAATTTTTTTCTGATATTTTATAGAGGTCAAAAGTTCCAATTAATTGTAAACAAAATAGCAAATATGGTAGTTTTTTAAAAATAAAATCTGCATAAGGTGAGAGAATGTTAACTAATCATTCGTTTGCCACAAACGTAGCTGTATTTAAAATAATACCCTTATCTTTTCCAGAGAAAACAAAAATAAAGAATAAAGAACTCACGCGGTTATATAGAGAGCTCTTCCTCTTATTTAAATTGTTTCCATAATTCAAAACATGAGTTCTCTGTGAAAAGTGATCAAAAACCTTGTTATATCATAGTTATTTCTTCAACGTGTCATATCTACATACTAAATGATAATAGTTAATAATAATCATCATACTCGCGGACATTTTTCCAGCGCAATAATAATTATGATAACATATGGCACATTGATCGCGGTAATTAACATACACATTTGCACAACTCAGCAGTGATTCACATTTTGAGAAATAAAGAAATGACGATGAATGAATGTCGATGAAAGGAAGAGTGGGAAAATAACACGAATAGTTCTCATTGATTAAGGCGCGAAAGAGTTAAGATGATCTCGATTTAAAATTCAAATTGACGCGTGTTTTCCTCGACGTACACACACTTGGAATATCTTAACACTTCCGCAAATGCCATCACATAAAAACGTGTCGCATGACATTTTACATTGATTGCAACAGCCATTTTTCCTCGCATTTTTCCGATTTCACGAGTTCATTATCGACAATCTCATATTCAAAGGATTTGTGACTAAATTCCATGAACGTCGCATTTTTCACACTCCGTTCGAATTTCATTACTTCTGAGTATAATAGAATACTTAAAAAAATTACCGCGTTTTGAAAAATAAAAGTGAAAAGAATTATAAAAAATTACAAGTTTTTATATTTAAAAAATTAAAAATATTGCCAATCAGGGTTTCGACAACAATTTGTTCGATATATTGGTAACATCACTTTTTTAAGATAGGATAGCCTACATTATTGCAATAAAACAATTTCATTTTAAATTTATATAAATTTCTCATTCCTTATTTTCCAGGAGCCGATACAGGCCAGGACCAGTGCGCAAGCTTCGTAGACGAGCAGTTTTAAAAAGCGGCGAGTGCAACGTCCTCCAATCCCGAATCTCGAGACGATCTTTACGTTTTCTGCAGGACATCTTCACAACCCTTGTCGACACACAATGGCGCTGGACTCTCTTGTGTTTCACCCTCAGTTTTCTGCTTTCATGGCTGGGCTTTGCCCTAATATGGTGGCTGATAGCCTTCACTCACGGAGATTTCGATCCCCGACATCTACCAGATGTTCAGTCAATCAGCAACTGGACACCGTGTGTCACAAATATCTTCAGCTTTACGAGCTGTTTCCTTTTCTCTATCGAAACGCAGCACACAATAGGTTACGGAGGCAGATCAACAACCGAAGAGTGTCCAGAAGCCATCTTTATAATGTGCATTCAGAGCATCTCAGGAGTGATGATCCAGGCCTTTATGGTCGGCATAGTTTTCGCAAAAATGAGCAGACCCAAGCAAAGAACCCAGACTCTTCTCTTCTCGAGAAATGCTGTCATCTGCCAAAGGGATGGTCTCTTGTGCTTCATGTTCCGCGTCGGTGATATGAGGAAATCACACATAATTGGAGCTACAATTAGAGCACAAGTGATCAAGTCCAGGACCACCAAGGAGGGTGAAATTCTTCCACAGCATCAACAGGAACTAAATGTTGGGACAGATGGCGAGAATGGGAACATATTTTTCATCTGGCCAATGACGATTGTTCATAAAATTGATGCAGAGTCACCATTTTATAATATGTCTGCTGAAGACATGCTGACGGAAAGGTTCGAGGTGGTTGTCATCCTCGAGGGCACCATAGAATCCACAGGACAAACGACACAAGCCAGATCCAGTTATCTGCCACAGGAGATTCTTTGGGGTCACAGGTTCGAATCTCTCGTCAATTATTCAAAGGAGAGACAAGGATATGAGGTGGATTATTCCTTATTCAACAACACAACTCAGGTTGATACCCCTCTTTGTTCTGCAAGAGAACTCGCTGAGTTCTACAGAGTTCAAGACGAACTTCGTCATGGAACTGGTGAGTATTTTGACTAATTTGATTAGTAGAATTAATCGTTAATCTCACATTTTTAAACTCACATAATTTTAGACTAGACGCTTTCCACCTTGCTTTCTAAGGCAAACACTTATTTCCTTTTTACGTAACAACACTTCCGAGTATTTCAGATTGGACACCTGGTTTATATTTGCGATTGCACAATGCACCAAATCTTCATTGCAAGGTTATAGCTAGACGCTAATTGGTCTCTCAAGCAAATCAAATTTAATCAGACCCAACTGCTCACTAACTGATTGGCTGCTTCTACCCCATCTAAACCGCTCGGCTCTAAGCCTGGTAGTAATTTATCTAGTTATCCTATTATACTGCTTGCTTTTTTCTGTTTGTGATCGTTTTTATCATGTCTGACAATCTTTGGTGCTGGTATCGTAGATGGACTCGGCCTAAGGAAAGTGCCTAGCGAACCAAAAACCGCCCCCGTGATTCTGGGTACCCTGAACCAAGGTGATGGCTCGGTTTTTCTCACACCAACTCAAGGACAAGCCCAAGGATTTCAGAAGCTTCACATTGACATTCCATCGATCGACGATAGCCCTGGTGTCTAATTCAAAAAATATTTCGCCTTCCGCATGTATTGTTTTGGCAAAGTGTTGTATCATTAAGCCCTTGTCTTGTTGCCAATCATCAATTTTCTTGTAAATCATACTTCAGGTATATCAATTCAGTATCAGGTATAAAGGGGTAGCTTATAATACCAGGGAATGTTTTAAGAATCAACATCAACGAATTTCACGTTGGATAACCCGAATTGCATGTCATAACCAATAATTTTACTAATAGAGTTAAAATTCGATGAAAAATTCTTCAAACTTAAGAACTGTCCATAGTGACGAACCGCGTCACAATCGTTAAGTATCAGAATCCATTCCAGGTTACTTGGTTGATGAAGATGTCATTCTGGATCCTTACCACGATGTTCACTCACATTGTCATCATGTGATTCATCGTCCAAGTGGAATTCCTAGTCATCATTTGACTCATGCGGACAGCATAAGAAGCGAAACAAGCTTAGAAGACAGTGCTTTAGGTCGCAGCATCTGCAGAGACAGTTGTGCCACAGCCAATCATGCATCCCCTCATGCTCCGAAGGAACCGGGTCAATACAAAATCGTGGAAATAGAACCAGATTCAATTCATGTAATTGGAGATGCTGAACTTCAACAGCTGCCAGAAGCGGTGAATCGGGAGATTTTCAAGAACAGCAGAGAAATTGTTTATGAGGATGGTCAACATCATGATCGCAGGGAGCCTAATCGAGATTTCTGTCAGCGCGATTACAGTCATCGAGATTTTAGTCACCGCGATTATAGTCACAGGGATTCTAATCATAAAGAATTTAGTCATCGGGAAAATGATTTAAAAGAAGAGGCACTCTTAATCCCGAAAACAGTGCTCACCAACAGTAGGAGAAACTTTAGATACCCACTTCTCGATGAGGAGAGGAGATCCTTAAATGGTTCGAGAAGAAACCTAAGCAACCGAAATCTTCTGATTTCAGAAGAAGATAGAAAATCTCTCAACGAATCTCGAAGGAATTTGCACGGATCCAAAAAGTACCTAATGCTAGCTCTGGACAGGTCCGACAGTCATAGAAATCTTTACGTAGGCAGTAGGGAAAATCTGATTGGTTCTAGACGTCATACTGGTAGTAAGGAGATGTTGAATGGAATAAGAAGGAGTGTAGTTGGTATGAAAGGATCAAAAGAAACACCAGAATTTAGACCAAGAAAAAGAACAAACGAAATGATCATCGATGGAAGAGACTATGAGGTAGAGAGGTCCTCTAAAAAGGGTATTCGCCCCTTGCAAGAAATTGTGGTACATCGTTCTGCTCCTCTTCAGGAAAATCTCGAGGCCAATTCGAGTCCAAGTTTAAGATTAGAGCCAACTTCCTCAAGAGATTCTGTTCTCTTACATGAAAGCTACCCTGTGGAAAATATTAAATGTGAGAAAAGGTTCTCAAACGGGAGTGTAGTTGCGAGAAACAGAAGGAGTTATGAACATGCCCAGCTCCAGGATGTCAATAAAGTGGTACCGAGACCTAACAGTGGTAGCAGTTCTTCTGATAGTGATAGTACATCCAGAACTGCTAGTTCCTCAGGTATTCCTGGGAAACAAAGTCCTCCAACACAAGCGCCAATCCCTTATACTAGTGTCTGATGAACGATGTTACTACTACTGTAGTAATTAATTTTTAGTTTATTGTATTTGACTATTAAAAAAGGAGATACGGGAACACCAAGTGCCAAGTATGTCGATCTAATTATATTCGAATAATTACTATCTATCAGAGATTAGATAGAATACTCTGTGATTTTTCATAATATTTTTATTAATAGTTCGAGACTGCAACAGTGAAGAACGTTGGAAGAATTTCTAACGCGGAAAAATAAAAAGAAATGCTGTTCTAGAGCTAAAAAGTGCATGTACGTGTAAAAAAGGCAAAATAGGGAAATTTAAAAGAATGAAAAAAGGACATGGTTTAAAATTGACCTAATAGTTGATGTTATAGTTTGTCTATTTTGTTTTTCCGTTTTAAGTTTCTCATTCCTCGACTAAGGAGTTATCGAACTTGCCACTACCGAGATGAACGATTAATCGAGATGCTCTCCTATTTATATAATTATTTAAGTGAGGAGAATCAGTTTTACAAGAGTGCAAAATGAGAAGCTACATTTTTTCTCTTTTAAAATAAATGTCCACGCATTTAGCCGCTGGTCGGTCATTTGCAGATGGAAATAATTAAAGCAACAATTGACAATACGTAATATTTTCTGAAAGTGCCTTGTTAACTAGATCAATAATTCAGTTGATATTATCTACCGATGAAATATCAATGTATGAAGACAGTATTAGGTATTACAATTACTATAAGTAAATAGTTCAGAGCAATGTAATTTAATTAGTATCACTTGATCTTCCGACTAAGAAAATTATCAAATAAGAAACTTACCATGTTGTTCTGATTTGAAACTGCCCGGTAACTAGGAAAAGAATATTTTGAAATCTTGTAGTTCGTAACGATTAGTCAAGACATGCCTTCCTTAAAAATAAGTAATTGAATGTATCTAGATTTTAAGTTTTTGGAAACGGCCACATGGAAGATTATGCTTTTAAAAAATTGAATGTAAAATTAATTCTTTTCCTGATAAAAAATAAAATGAAGTACATATTGTACATGTATTCACATTCACATGTAGGCACGTTACCATTTTCTCCCACACAATCGCAGGTCGAACACTTTTTAGAAACTTTCGCTTGTAAATGAAAGTAACGCTTAATTTCAGTTTAAACTGTAAATATCACAGTGATTTTTAAACATTATTTATGAGAATGTTATTTTTAATGAACTGCAGCTGAAAATTATACTACTGGTCTTATTATTATGTAAACCTAATTACTTGTTAGTGAATAAGTTTCTTTATTTGAAATCTGAAACTTCCAAATTAACGAATACTTTTTAATTATTGAAAAGCTATAATAAAAGTATAAATTATTTACTATAACTAAAGTAAATTATTCCTGTAGTGGTGCCACTTAAGATTCTTAAAAATCAAGATTTATCTCGCATTTAATTTTTGTAGTCTCACGTTTAGGTACGATACGAGATAAAAAAAAACTTCCGGAAGGTGCTAAAGAATTATTTTGTTTTTTTACTCATGATCACGTTTTAGTCTTTCAGATAATCAGTAAGTGTCTGGATGTCTCAGAAATTTATACATATTCAATTAAACGTGAATTATAACAGTAAATTTTTTTTTTAAATTGTAACTTCCAAACAAAAGAACAATTCAAAAAGGAATCTAAAAATAATTATACTTCAAAGGTATAACCTTGATTTCTGTATATTTCTATAGAAACTAACATACAAGAGGAGTTTTTTGCATAACAATAAAGTCCCGAAAGAATGGGTAGATGTGACGTTTACTAAACTCTTGTTGCGACAGGAAGTGCATTAATTTTTTATATTGTACGTCACTTACTTTGGTCAAATTATGCAATGCTGAGTTTGCAAAAATCGTGAATGGGTTTAAGAGCACAAAGAATCAAAACGAAAGAGGACAGTACTGCAAAATAAACGAAATGAAGAAGGCCAAGTGTGAGTCAAGAAGCTGTGTTTCTTAATTAATTAAAATGTTTTTTTTTCATTGTTTACAATGATTTTTAATTTTTAAACAATAAATATATAAGTTAATAATATAACTATTTAAATTGTGATAAATTCTGCTCATCAAGTAGGACATGTGCTGCAAAAATGTGTAGGGCTCATCGAGGAAGATCATCAACCCTTACTATTTCCGGAAGAAAACTGTGAAAAAGGAAATTATCAACAAATTCCATGCGAAACTGTAATCACTCAGGGTGCTGTTAAATTTATGGAAAAATGGCCATCGCATCTATTTGCTGCTTTCTTGACTGGATGCTTCATCGTTGTGATCATTTTTATTTTTATTTTGATCACGATTATTTTCTCGTTACCAGTTGTACATCACAGATGTCGGTAAGTAGATTTCAAAAGATTTTATATTTCAATCTTAATCACTAATTACTAATATTATAAAAAAATTAGATATTTTGTTGGTCCTACAATTTTACTTTCAATATATTCATACCTGGGATTTCAATTTTTTTAATGACCAACTATTTGAAATATTTATTTGTTTGTTTCCTTTGCAGAAAAGCGAGAAACGTGGAAATAGAAGAATCTCACAACGTCTACTTTATAAAGCATGAAAATCGCACTTGGTCTCGGAAGGAATTATGCTACATAGAAACAGCTGCACGCAAACATCCGGAATTACACGTATATTTTGCTTTCCCCTTGAAATTTAAATTATAGAAAATATCCGTAAATCTGAGAATATAAAAACATAAGATTTTCAATTTTTTGAAAAAAAAGTTACAGTTTTTCTCATATGTTTTGGACAGGTTCATCTGATAAATCTAATATCATCGAATTCTCCGGAAAATGGAAGTCAAGTCTCTGTAAAAGTTAGCGAGAAACAAGAACTCGACTCATTTTCTGGTTTTATGAGAAGTGAACAAGACAAAATTTCTGTGATATCAAGAAACTTAAAACCGGAAATGTTTCTTAGAAAAAAAATTGCTTTCCAAAATTCCAATGTTCGTAACATCGATGTATCAACTGAACGATTTTTTGACGGGTGAGTTTCACATAATCATGTATTAAATTTAAATCCAATCATAAATTCAATACAAGGCTTTTAAGATAAAAACTTTCAGATCAATGCTCTCGAATGTTTACAAAAAGTTAAGCTCTGAAATGATGGAAATGGCAGCCAAGGTTTATGTTCTTTGGAATTATCCAGGAGTGGCTTTGAATCCAATGATGTACAATAGTCTCAACGACTTGAAGCAATATTTTTGCGAGTGAGTAGTAAAAAATAATATAGATAAATAAATTAATAAAAATAAATTTTTCCTAATCTGTAAAATAAATTTCCATTTTTTCAAGCAAAACCAAGGATCATGATTTCACGATAGAACTTAAAGGAGAACTACTGGCTTCAGGTATTCCATGTCATGCATTCGCCGGATTTTTGATGCAAGAAATAATCAAGAATCAATTATCTGATCAACAACTCGGACTTAAGCAAGCTTTGAACGATTTTTGTCCCAGGTTCGAAATTTAAATTTAAATTGATATTTACACTTCTAAAACATATTAAATAATAATAATACAAAACAAGAGTTAAGTAATTTAAGAGAGAATAATCCTTTTTTAGAATTCAACAATGTCCAGGAGTCAGAATTCTAAAAGTAAAATCAAGTTACTTATCAAGTGGACTTTCCTGTCCCACGATTTACCCGGATGGGTTTATCTCTGGCATTGAAGACTTTTTTCAACAAGCGGAAGACCTACGATATTAATACCTACTATACAAATAACTTAGAAAATAATTGACGCAGATTCGTGGATCGAAATTTTTAAATAAAAACTTTATTAAAAATATTTCAAAATAGACTTATCAAATAATTAAAAATTCTACAAAAATAATGGTCCTTTCGGGGAGAAAGTTTTTCTATTTTTATTTGAATGTTCTGTATTCGTAGAGTCTCAGAACTCCGAGCCAAACCCACAATTCTCCCACTGCAGAATATAAGAAAGTTTAACGAATAATTTTTCAAAAATTAATGATTCGGCCTAAAACTAAAAAAATATTAAAGTTTGATAACGTACAAATTACAAACGCAGTGCAGGCAGTATAAAAAAGTGCAGTAGGAAGTCGAAAATTTGCAAAGAAGAGCCAGGAAGCCACTAAACCATCGCCCACATCACAGACAAGGTCTGCCATTGAGAGAATTATCGAAGGTAAACTCCAGCGAGGTCTTTTCTTTAAAATCATAAAAGAGGTGAAATTAATCAACACAGTGAAAAATTGCAACAAAGCATTCCTGCCAATTCTTATTTATTTTTATTTATTTATTCCGCGGCATTCTGATTAAGAAATCAAGATGATCGCCCTCGTACGTGAACGTCAAGTTTACCTTTGGAGTAATTTAAACGAATAAAATTCGTGTCAAGTTCAGTTCAGATTCCACATTGAGCCTACTTAATTCGTACGAATGTAAACCCCCCTTTTGCAATCATATGATCACATAAACAATCTACAAAGCAACTCTCAAAGCATGATTTTAATTCAGGTCAGGTGATGAATCCCAACTTTATAAAACTCAAAAGAATTCTATTTCATACACAATTATAAATCCTATATTAAAAAAATGATATTACCAATATATTGAACACATTGTTGTCGGAAACCTGATTCATTTAGAAACTGCGCGAATTGTCAGAAATTTTAAGAGATTTAATAAGACTTTATGGGACTTTGAGTAATTTTAAGTAATTTTAACAAAAAATATCAAGTGAATTTATTAAATTTCACCAAATTTTGAAGAATAATAAATAAATGTTTATTTTCATTATTGATTTACAATTTGTTTTTGACTGAAAAAAAAGTAACAAGAATTAAGTAATTTGAGAGAAAAATTAATTCCGAATTGGAAGAATTATCTGGATTATAATTAGAAATAACGAAAATTAAAAATAACTTACTGAGATAAGAGAATAGATAAGCATAAGAATTCCAACCGACGAAATGATAGAATAAGGCACCGAATATCCCAAGCTAAGAGTGACAACTTTTTTATGCGAAGCTAGAAAACCACTAATTGCTTTTCCATTATCCAATAAGCTGTATTCTGTACGTCCATATCGAAGTCCGTGAAAGCTCAAAGCCAAAACGAAAATAATGAGCAATATCGCTTGGAAAGTTCGGTAACCCTCGCTAATCGGTGCTGTTTTTATTAATGATTTTTCATCTTTAATTAATTTTGATCTAGACTCATGACCTGACTTACGATGTTTTTTCACCTGAATAAATTAATTTTATATATTTCAGTTTTTATTTTTTATTTCCTCAATTGGTCCATCTTATTAAATAATTTAAATTTAATAATTTAATTTTACTCACTGTCGATGAACGAGGACTTTCAATGAAAGATTTAGTTTTACTATCAAGTGCCACTTGGCTACAAACTTCTGGCATTGAATGCATTGTAACAATTTTAAATAAATATTTCTTGAACAGGAAAAGTTTAATTAAAAATGTAAAAAAATAATTCTTTGATTTTAAGAAAATATAGCCTTGGGTTATAATAATATTTTTTGAAAGACCTGGCGTAAATTGTACACTTATTGCTATCTTCAGAAATATATACATATATATGTATTTTTTATTCGATAAAAGTTGAGTACGAATGTCAGAATCAATTTACAAATTATGTTTTAATATCGAAAAAGGAATCAACTAATATATTAAAATACACAGAAAAATAGTTGAATCCTTTGGCATTTGATATCTTTTGGCTTGGTGATATAAATAATAATAAATAATGACCAAACGACAACAACGACGTTTAAAATTTCCGATCACGAGTTTGATAGACAAAAACAAGCAATCGGTGAGAACTGTCAAACTTAAGGTTTTGTTTAAAATATATTGATAAATAAAGACGTCGGTGGAAAAGTCGATAATATAAATTTAATGTGCTCTTCAAGATAAAGTATTTTTTAAATAAAAAATTACACATTGAAAATAATATTTAAAATCCAATTTAGTTAAGTTAAATTTTGTCAGAAGTGTTAAATTTTATCCAAAGCAAAACTTTCAAGTCTTGATTCAACACAATGAGAATACGAGGTCGACGGAAAATCGGCAACCATGGTGGTGGTTACCTAGTTAGCATTTTTATTGAGATCTATAATTTAATTTTTAATAAATTCATGTAATTTTTTTATTCTATAAAATATCAAATTAAAAAACTTTGATCTCTATTTATTTTTATTAACAAAACTATTTTTTATTTACAGGGAATTGGCCGATTAGCATGTTCAGTTTGTGACCACTACATAATGGGAAATTCTGTCTATGTGATATTTCTGGGTTTGATTGGGACCGTTAGTCCATCGTAATACTCAAATTTATGAATTAAAAAAATATATAAATTAATTTAAAACATTTTTTTCTACTTGATAAAAAATTGAAATTTTATCATTTATCTATAAATATAAATGGTAAACTTGATTTGTTGAATCTATTTACAATAATTTACTAGATGATTGTATTGTTATTAATTTATTTTTACATCTAAAATCAGGTGTAAATTAATTTTCCTAAGAATAATAAGAATAATTAATTGAATTTAATCTTCTATTCTGAACGTTTAGATCATCACAGTTTACGACATAATTCGAATTGTGAATTGCAATTTTCCAGCCAGATGTCCATCAAGAATTCAAAATGAAAAAAAGAGTATGTTTTTGCAGAATAAATTATTTAAAAAATGACTTTATGATTAATAAATTCTAATAATAAATTCTAAAAAATATATTATTCCTAGGTGTTCCCTTAGATCTTGAGAGAGATTTGAAATTAATGACTTGTATTCTTGCAATCGAACATTATTCACTAATTATGCTAGGAGCAATCACAGTAATTAATATGTTTAATTAATATTAATTAATGTTTAATTATTACTAAACATTTTCAATATAATTGTAATGTTTTTATTCTATTGTTTATAGGAATATCCAGTGTTGCACACACCATGGTTGCTGATGCAATTATGCATTATGATTGTTGAAGTTATAGTTTTTTTTGTAAGACTTTTTTTGGATGGACTTCATCTAAAACGCGACGAAATATTTCTTGCCATTTGGTCACTACATAACTGGCTTCAAGTTTTCTGTTTATTTCATCGACAAGCTAGACATGCAGCACCCTGATTTTATCCTCGCTTAACAATTTATAATTCTTAATGAAAAATTCTTAATGAAAAATGTGTACAATATACTATCATGCTTTGCAGAACTAGAATAAATTTTTCTAAAACGCTTTTGAAAATTGAAATCTCAGATTAATCTTAGAATAATCTCAAAATAATTTTGTTTCTATTCCCGAATACAATTTAAGAAAAAGAAATTTAATTTTAAAAATGTATGGCCTATAGTAAGCAAATTCACTCTGTACTTTCATTTATTTTATTTTATTTATTTTATGAGTGTCAAAATCTTGACACATGTATAATCAATCGAGATAAGAAAAAATCATGAAATTCTATATTAACAAAATTTAAAAAAATGCGAAGTCTAAAAGAAGTTAAAATACAACGATAATGAATAAGCAACCCATTGAAAGGATGTCCTGTTCACACATAGAAATACTAAAAAGTTCAGGAAAAGATTTATCTAAAGTAAAATAAATATAAATATATTTAAAATCTTTTTAATCCAGCTATCATAAACATAAGTAAATTATTTAATGAATAATTTCCCTTGTTTAACAGATAGAAATATTCTATACAAGTATAATGTGTTTCGTAGCGAATATTTTAAGTTCAATTGTCTTGGAAGCTGTCATGAAATCTTCATTGGGAAATTCTATTAATAAATCCACGACTTTCAACGCCTATTTTCGAAGAAGTTGTAGTAATCTTTATAAATATTGAAACGATAATTTAATTTTTGCTAAAAAAATAAGTAAAATATATTTAACTATAAGTTTTTCTCTCTAGTTTCCCATCAATAATTCAAATAATTAATTAATTAATTTTATTTAGATTTAAAGATCAATATACTGGTGACGAATGCGATTTCTGGAACTATTGCAACTGTGATGCTAATGCTTGGAGATAAATACAAATATCCCTATCTCTACATTCCATGGTTATTAAATACTTTAAAAGGAATGGCTCTTTTTGAAGGACCTGCACTTCTAAATACAGCTTATAAATTTATCCCTTACGCAGAAGTATCTGAAGGATTTTTCATATTCATCACGTTTATTTTATTCAGTAAATACATAAAATATACTTTTTAATAAAAAATTGAAGTTCTTTAAAAAGTTACAAATTGTCTTTAATCGGGATCTTAATTTTGTTTAGTTGAAGAAATTTTTCTGTGGAACGACGTCTTCTGGAGTTTCAGAAAATGCTGGGTTTTATATGATAAACATAAAAGTAAGACGATCCATACTATTCAAGAGAAATTCAAGATTGAAAAAAAGAAACTTCCAAGTGCGGTTAACGAGAACGATGTAGATTTTAAATTTAACAGAATTGAAAATTCTAAACAATCCTCGGAATCTGAGGTGGAATTATCCAAAATTTTGCGAACTAATTTATCAAACGATTCTATTGTATCAAGTTTCCAATAGCGAAACAGATTAAAATACGTATTTTTAATCCTATTCAAATCTAATGAATCTCATGAAAATAATATTTAATTTTTTATGAAAAATATTTTTTATAGAAAATGTTAAGTTGGCGAAATTAAATTGCTCAAGAATACGACTTAGTAGAACGCGAGAAGTCACTTTTTATGTACTAAAATAATAAAATCGCAAATTACCCAAAGAATCGAATATATAATTGAATTTGAAAACAATCTAAGATTTTTTTCGACTTTTCTATTAAAAACGATGAGTTTTCTGGCAATTGATTTTTTTCTACATATAATCTATAAAATTCATTTAGCCTGTATTTGTAATAAAAGACAATGATTTTATAATTAACAAATCGATAAGCAAAGCTGCAACAGTTAAACTGTTATTAGAACGCAATACTAATGTTAATGCTCTTAATTGATAGTAAGGGATTGGTACTACTTTTTTACTCTATTTTTAATTATTCGTTGTTGAATGACACAACTGGCAATTTTTCCAATCGTTTTATTGTTTAAAACCAGATTTAGTAGCTCTAATAGCTTTTATTGCTATAATGATAGAAAAAAAAAGAGTTTGTAATACAAGATAATCTTATATATACTCTTAGAAGGCGATATGCTCGTTTAATTTATAAGGAATGCGCGAAAAAACTCAGCCTCATGAAGAAGAATATTTGCGAGTCACGAAACTTTTTCTTTTTCAATATCTTATCTCAATATATATATAAGCTATCAAATATCTTGGGTGGCGCTTTGAAAAATAGAGATATCTGGCACGTTTTGAAGGACGGTAAATATTAGAAGAACTTCCCCATATACATATAATGCAGAATATTTAGAAAAACGTTTACAGGAAGCTATGATTTGTCAATTATTAGTTGACTTTGGAACTAGCTGTTTTTTCGAAGAACATGTTAATTTAAATTAGTTAAAAGCTGTAGCACATTGTATATGTATATGTATTGCCTCGAGTATAATTATAAATAAACGATTGTCAATAAACGATGTCCTTTTAAAGAAATGTCAAAACAAAATTAGTAAAACTTGTTTAGTTGAATAATGTTGCTTCTTGACATTGTATTGTATCTTGTATACTTTATAACTAGAAAATGAATTTTACGAAATTTGTAATACCATTTTTGATGGCTAAACCATTTAATTTGATGATGAGAATCTAAAAAATGCTTAACATGTAAGTGCACATTAATATTATCCTTTTTTTTTATTAAATTAGGGCGGGGGTAGATCGATGTCAGCAGGGGATGGCTGTGCAATGTACAAAAGATAACTTCATCTTCATTTGCACTCCAAGCGCATACACTTGCAATCAGAATACCATGATATTATTCCTTTAATTTTTACCCAAGAAAAAATGATGATTCGTTTGTTCATTCGCACAAAAAGTTTTAACAAAAGGAAAACATAATGTTATATATTTTTTGTTTAGACACAACACAATACGCAAACGAAGCCTTTGCACAGCTGCTCTGTGTGGACGCTTGCGCAGTTATTGAGCATTTACCACAGACTGTTGGACGCTTCGGAAGCATCTCGCGCCAGTACGCGATGGAATTTTATTATAGACTTACTATCGGAAGGAACAGAAACGAAAAGTTTTAATTTACTGATTATTGTTATTATCAAGAAAAACATTCTAGTTTATTTCAGACAAAAGTGGACAAAAAAACATATCCAATTTACATTATGTTCAAGTTATTATGATTTATATGGTGATGGTGTGTTAAACTCTGGGTATTTATCAATTTGCAAATATCTTCCAACGTATACACCGGTACCATAGTAGTCA
Organism: Synergus umbraculus; assembly: GCA_900474325.1. Lineage (NCBI taxonomy): Eukaryota > Metazoa > Arthropoda > Insecta > Hymenoptera > Cynipidae > Synergus > Synergus umbraculus. Next base: position 449,804 of record UCOK01017627.1, read on the forward strand.
TGGATCAATCATATTCTCTGCTGCATAATTTCTATGCATTATTAGTGCATATAAAGAAAGACATTGGTTGTGATTAGATCAACAAATATTATTGCTACAGACTCTTTGTAGTATAAAAATCATTTATTAGTCCCAAAACTTTGAAAGAAAAGCCACTTATAGATTCAAGTTCATCTGATTCTCCTGGTGTAGCCTAAATGTGAATGATTATACGCAATGATTTATATGCAATGTGATTGATTGCATATAAATTAATTTCTCCAATGCTACAACCACCTTCTTCTTTAATGGGGATGGCAGCTGCATCACTCCGTCTACCAGATTCACAGGAATTTGATGTTGACGTACGTCGACGTACCGCTGCTTCTGTAAATAGCAACAACCTATTCATCGCTACTACGGCTAATCAACCTGGGAGTAATGGTGTTCTCACACATCTAAAAAATGAATTTGGAGATTATTTTTTGAACAATTCTCTACGATTAACTGATATGAGCGTTCTGAGTTCAGGTTCTGCAATGGAAGCAGAAACAATCAGTAGATTTGTCAATTCTAGTGACAATTCAAACCTCTCTATAGAGCAAGTACTACCTGATCGGTTGTACAGACATAGTATGGCTATGTCAGCTGTTTATTGTGTGGCTTATATTATTGTATTTGTCGTTGGACTAATTGGAAATAGTTTTGTGATCGCTGTAGTCTATCGATCGCCTCGTATGAGAACCGTTACCAATTTTTTTATTGTTAATCTTGCTGTGGCTGATGTCTTGGTCATCGTGTTCTGTTTACCCGCAACACTTATGAGTAACATTTTTGTGCGTAAGTATAATGTATAACATACTTAAAAACAGTTTATTAACTTCTTCATTATTGACTTCTTTATTAACTTTCTCTATTTTATATTGTGGATGATAATATTGATAATGTACAACAAATTCAACCTTATCCTATCTGCGTGAACCAATATTTCATTTGACAATTGTTTCAATACATATCGAAAATCGAAAGAAATAGTTGCAAACAGCTTTTTCTACATTATTAGAAAATATCAATAAAAAGATTTGTTAGTATTAAAAGTGCATAGAAGCAGAACATAGATTTAGGACAACCCTCGCTTGCGCCTCTTGGCTAGACGATTCATGTTGCGCGTCTGCGTGTAAACCCTCATTGCGGACATTGTTCTACTTTCCAAAGGCTTCAAGGTCTTGTACTCTTTTACTGCCACCAGGTCACCAATATCACCCTCTGCAATTTTACATCATATATATTTTTTCTGCCGGGATTGATAGTTTTTGTATTTTTATTCTTTATAGAAAGACGCATAGTTACATGTATATTTATTATAGTCCTTAAACTAAATGCACTGCAAAAAATTGATAGTAGGGTCAACTAATCAGTTAGAAAACTAATTAACTGGTTGACCAAGTTAAGTTATTAGTAATAACTTATATATTTTACTAACTGGTTAATTGACCTAACTAACAATTTTTTTAAGTGTAATTCATTGTATTAGTCGTTGATTGACAAATAATATTCATATACACTGCTATTTCTTTTTAATCTACAATGAAGAGAGAAGAGTGTAATTTTCAATAAGTATATTAAGTATTATTTGCAATAATATTCCTTATCTTTATCTTATCGGTATATTTACTTAAGTGGCACTTTCGCACACGAATTAAGGCATATTTCGGTAGAGACGATGAATACAGAATATAGAAAATTTACACAGTTTGTAAATATAGTAAAATTTTTATTTTACGGTATTTTTCTTGTATACAAAAGCGTTTTAATCGTTAATCCTGTTTTAATCGCGTTGGGTTATTTATTTAACTGAAAAAAAAATTTTTGTCTGAGGTGAACTTGCTTTTTAACTTATGGGGTTGGTTGGGGGGGGGGGGGGGGAGGCACCTGTACAGAAACGGAATTCAGGTCATGCATCTCGGTCACTTGTACTAGGTCACTACCTCTCCTGTACACCTCGTCACCTCTTCGACCCAATCCGCGCGCCCGCGACCTATCATTACGACCTTCTATTCCCTCTGATAATGTATATAAAATTCAATTCTTTTTTTAGTTTTTTCATTAAGATTGTTTGTAGAATTGAAAAGGAAATTGTGTGTGTATTAAAGATGAAGTTCAATTTTATTGAATTCTCAAGAACTTTTGCTTTCACTAACTCAGATACAATTAAAATCAAATAATTTTTGTATATCAAACTCTCATATAATAAATTATGTGTGCATAATCAACAACTTATCTATGCAATATTATTGATGGCTTTGAAATTAATTTTTATTAATGTATATTTTCAGCTTGGGTCCTAGGATGGTTCATGTGCAAAACTGTTCCGTACATACAAGGTGTATCTGTAGCGGCTTCTGTATACAGTCTTGTAGCAGTATCCTTAGATAGGTATGTATTTTATCACCAGAATTATATTAATTTGTGCACAAATTATAGAAAAATGTATACAATTCTGCTATTTTCTTCCACGAAAATTAGTACAAATATTTTTCATGAAGATTATTCCGGAAAATAGAGTTTGCTTGTATTATTATTTTTTTTCTACATTTAAATCAGGGAAAAGTTGTTGACAAGATCAACTCTTCAACAAATTTTACTTAGTTAGGTAGTTGTGTAATTTTAAGTAATTTGAGCAACTTTAAAGCTCTTTCAAGGATTTTCACGAAGTTTTATTGGATTTTCAGATATTTTAAGGGATATTAAATAGTTTTAAGAACTTTTAAGAAATTCAAGGGATTTAACGAAATTTCACTGGATTTTTAGATATTTTGAGAGTTTTATGTATTGTATTGTGAGCGCCATCAGAAAATTATAACATTTTATATATGTTCTTCACTCCTATATAGATAATGGATCCATTTAATATGTATGTTTGAAGATGGAACCTTGTCCCATTTCAACTCGTAAAAATATATCTTTTCTTTCTTTTTTTCAATTATACATATATATAAGAAGAGAATTATCTAAAATTGAAGCTCGAAATAATAAAATACATTTAAACTTATCAAATATCTAATATTGAAAAGCAAACCGCGTAAAATCAAGTTTTTTTCCAAGTTGATACCACACCCTACTGAACCCTTTCTTTTTGCGGCCAATAAATCATACAATACGGCGCTGTGTTGTACAGTATTTAGTATTCGAGTATATTATTACGAATAGAAGTGGGTAATGCGTATCACATTTCTACATGATGGCATAACCGAGATCAATATGATCAATACATGCTATGTTTGAATTACCATAAAGATCCTATTATCCATTGCATTATTTGAAATGTACTTTTTTAGCAAATATTTTCGAAATTTCTACCTATATCTATTGTTCTTCAAAAATTTCAAAAATTTTACTTTAGGGGATATTATAGATATATATCGATCTATACAAGTTATATTCTTGCTTCTGAACCGAACGCTTACTTTATAAGCGAAGCTTCTGATTTAATATGAAATATAAATTTATAAAAACAATTTTTGGTTCACAACTGGGAGAAGCATAAAAATCTTCAACTTTTAAAGGAACTTATATGTGTTTGAGAATCTAAGCGAAATACGTTAAAGATTTTTGGCCCACATTGCGTTGGAAAACAAAAGTATCTTTTAAAAACTCTTTTCTTTAGCAAACTTATATTTAAAATAAATTTTGCTGCACATGCGCGCTCGCATGCGAAGAGAATTTTCCCGCGCAATTCAAATATAGTATTTTTAATGAAAAAAGGGGAAGATTTTCGAGAGTGGGTCAAAAAGGGAAATTTCTCAAAAGAATGGAAAATGCAGAAATACTATAATCTTTCAATAATAGGAGATTGAAGCCATAATTGTTGTGAAATGCGTTTTATGTAGTTATCTGATCTTAGGTTTATACAGTATTAGAAAAATATAGAATGTGTTAATAATCACAAACGATTGGTTAAACTCCCACCCAAGAATGTCTGATCGGGGCTGACTCAACCTTTCCTTTGATTGTCGTCATTCTCCTGCTTTACGTTCATTGGCTTATGCATGAACTGTTGTTTTTTTTGTTGGTCATCACGATTCGATTTTTAAAAAGACAAATCTGTATAAAACGGAGACCGATTACTCTAAGAAAATATAATCTATCTGATATTCAAGTAGCAAACAGCTATCCGAATAATCATCAGCATCATCATGTTCAAGCTGGTAAGATTTATTAATGTAGACGTATATTTGTTTGAGAAGTAAGCATTTTTACGTACATCTATCATTTATATTATATTAAATATTCATAAAACCTAATATTCAATTATATGAGAAATTACATGAACATAGTCCATTATCTGCAAATCCAGTACCTCTAAAAATAACTTTTTTTAATTTAATTATATTTATATCAAAGAAATGTTTCTTTGGTTCAAAGAAACCGGCAGCAACAGAAGCAGCACATTTCCCTCCCCTAAATCTGAAGTTCTACCTCAAAAAAAAAAAAAAGATTCCTTTATAATTTATAGTTATAAATGAAAATGCATCTTTGAAAAGTGAATATAACTATTTACTTAATAATTCAACTCTAGTGCCAATACGATACTTGTGCATGCTATTATATTACAACATATCACTTGTTTAATTCCAATTGGCACATTTAGAAATAAAGAGAGTGTGCTAGCCTTTGAAACATGTATTTGTTATATGAGCAAAGATTTTAATTGCATATTGTAGCTTATTGATAGTAAAAATTTAACTTGAAAGACACTTTTTCATATTGCGTGTCAACTAACGTGAAATAATATTGATTTATTTTGATTTTGGGCAGAGAATACAAATTTTCATTTGCAATTTTTCAAAGTTCGATTAGAATCCTCTTTTTTCAACTGATCTCACATTTAACGCAAGAAATACTTTCGAACAATATAGGCTATTCTTGCTGCCGTCCTGGCTGTTGCTGCTGCATTTCCCGGAGGATTGACTGGTATTGCTTTGAACCATGGCTTGGGACCAATTCACGCACCTCAAATTGTCAGTCACGCTGTAAGCAATGCTCATGTTATTGCACAACCAGTTGCCCCTGTTGTTCATGCCGCTCCCATCGTCACCAGAACTGTCTTGAACACCCACGGAGTAGTTCTTGGACATGGATTGGGCAGCCTTCATGGTTAATCAGTTACTAAAAAACAGAAAAATATAAACAAAACCAGTCCCTTCTTCCTCCTTCAAGATATGATCGCAGTTTAATGAAAACAGAATTCATAATTACTTGATAGATTCTTCAAATTCTACTTGAAATTTGTCTCCGTCCTAGCATACATCACCTACCAAAATTGTGTATAATTTGAAAATCATTATGTGAAAATCGTAAATCAGGTGGCATACATCAACTTACTCCCTTAATGTCCGTCTCGTCAACTCCATTTGCATACAATTTTAATAAAAAACCTATGTTTCAAATTCCAAATTTGCAACTGTGTTTTATTCATTTTCTTCCCCACATATTTCCTAGAACAGCATTCCATTTATGTATACATTTGTCATGTCGCAGGTGTTTAGCGAGGTCAGTACAGGGTAATAATCGCGAATAAATAGATTTATACAACTTTTACAGTTGTATAAAAATATTTGTATATAACTTCGCGCTCATCGAATAGTTCAATCCATATAAAGTTCATTAAAATTACCACAATCGTGTTAATAAAATGTGTTAATTGAACTATTTAAGTATTAATTATACTTAATTATACATATTCAATACATATATACATATACAATATATATATATATATATATATATATACATTGTATACATATACAATAATTAAAAACCGAGAGTTTAAGTGCCCCTGCAGAAATTGTCGCAATTAGCCCTATTTTAAAATAGGGTTCTGACAAGGTCCATTTAAAATCTCTTTAAATTCTCTAATATCTCATAAAATCCTTTAAAATGTCGTAAAATTTTAAGTCTTATGAAAATTCTTGAAAAACTTGACAACATTTTTTAATTGCCTGAAAACCTTGAAATTCATTTGAATTCTTATAAATTCCCTAGAATTAATTAAAATTTCTTAAGATGTACGTACATTCCTCAAAATCACTTATTGTTTCTATTATAATTAATACCTTTTTTACAATATAACTTTTGTTTTTAGAAAATTAAATAGTTTAATAATCAAATCTCACAAGGCCCTGGACAGTTTTCTTGCTATATGCTTAAACAGCACATAAAACGTCCAATTAATATAAAACATGTTTCTTTTTCAGATTCCTTGCGATTTGGTGGCCATTGAAATGTCAGATAACGAAGAGACGTGCTCGATTAATGATAGTAATAATATGGTTCATCGCCCTGACAACAACTTTGCCCTGGCTTCTATTTTTCGATTTGGTAGCAATATACAAAGACCATCCAGATATGAGATTGTGTATTGAAATGTGGCCAAAACCACAGGATGGATCTCTGTTCTTCCTCATTGGTAATTTAATGCTATGTTACCTGCTACCCATGCTCCTGATATCAATTTGTTACATTTTGATATGGATAAGAGTCTGGAAAAGACATATCCCAACAGACGAAAAAAATGCACAGATGGAAAGAATGCAACAGAAATCCAAAGTCAAAGTTGTCAAAATGTTGGTTGTGGTTGTTGTACTGTTTGTGCTGTCCTGGTTGCCGCTTTACGTTATCTTCACCAGAGTAAAATTGGGTGGTGAAGTTGCTGAATGGGAGGATGAAATTCTACCGATTGCAACGCCTATTGCTCAGTGGTTGGGATCAAGTAACTCGTGTATCAATCCAATACTGTACGCATTTTTCAACAAGAAGTATCGTCGAGGATTCATGGCAATACTGAAAAGTGGAAGATGCTGCGGTAAATTAAGATACTATGAAACGGTAGCTATAATGTCCTCCTCCACAAGTATGAGAAAGTCATCTTATTACGTCAACAACAACAATAATAACAATAACAATAACAACAACAACAATTGTTCTACTAGACGTAATTTTCATGGACCGCCCATTCACCAAGACAGCAATGTGTCGTATATTTTTAATCACACTGGAGTTTAACAACCACCATACATTTGAATCAAGTACCACATAACTTGAGAAATTGTGTTTGATGCTGGAGGTCATGCCTCAAAATCAGCCGTGATTGGCTGCCAAAATGCGCGGGGTCTTTATGCCAACAGAAAGCCGGTTCGAGCTTTTATGGATTGAATTGCTTGGTGCTCGTTCCGGAAGCAGGTGTCGTCATTGCATGCGCAAAAACAGCTCTAATTCGTTAACGTTCTGCTGTACACTTCTCAAGGTTTATATGATTTCAAATGTCACGTAAACCTGCAAATATCATTCTACAGAAATTGTGTATTTGCATAAAACATTGTTAATTATACGCATCACGCATAACAAGAAAATCCTACACTGAATTAAAGAATCACTTTCGCTTGAAAATACAAGGAGTACATCTCTTTTACTTTTCTGTATCATTATATATATATGTGTATATACAATATGAATATACATTATATATATATATAATTTAAGTATTTAACTTGCCTATTAAGGTTTTTAGAGGATGACATGTTCTCGGTATTCAGCTCGATTGGCGCAAAAGTACTCTTCTGTATTCAATTACATGTTGTATAACATTATGACATATGCATTACAGAGCGTTGAATTATGCAGATTGCGCACACACACATATGCACACATTCGAACGCATTGATGTTTTTTTGAAACAAGAAATGTAATTTATCTTCTGCTTAATCAACGTATATTCGAATTCGGACATATCTTTGGCACTTTTTAGGCATTTTAGATAATATAGACAGGAAAATAATGTAAATTATTTCTTCTTTTTTTTCTTTTATGATAAACTGTATAGTTAAGCTTAAATATTTACGCTAAATTAATTTTTACTAAATACGCACATCTATACATCTTAAAAATTTTTTTTACTACGATTAATTATATCAGTGAACACTGATCAGCTTAATTCAATTTCTAATGGAAGGCCCACATTATTATGTATTGCAATTTGATTGAAATTTCAGACGTCTAGTCTTGACGATTTTTTATCGATTTATTGGAATAAAAATATCAACAACCAAAATTTTTCATAGTTTCCAAAACCAAGTATTTATTTATTGGTAGAAATTTGTCCGGCTTTGTTCGGGATTTTAAGAGATTTCATAGAATTTCAAGTAATGGTTAAGATTATCCTTTAGAATACTAGACGTCTGAAACTTCAATCCAATTGCATTGCACTGTATCCAAATAAGTTTTTTCTTTTTACTGCTTATTATAAATATAAACTAAGAGCGTTTTAAAAAGCATTTTTTAGGTATGAGTGTTATTGTTTTTTAATCTTTCATCTATATGATGAATATATTATTTACTTTCTCAATCTACATTAATAAGAAGTTATTAATCAAGTAATGCAGATTCATTTACTAATTCACTTTAATAAGAATTTTTACTATCACTTAGTTAAGAAACTACTAATTCATTTAATAAGAGTAACTAAATCAATTAATAAGTTACTAAATTTTATTAATTTTACCATTTGTATAATGATTTTTTTAATTTTAACTGACATGTTTAAGAACGCGCATTTAAAAAGAATTTCATAAGTTACGATATCAACTGCATAAATCTTCGCTCTATAGTCTGTAGTATCATCAATGGTCTTCCGCGCAATGAAACATTTACATATTGTACTTTATTTCAATTAAGTTAATTAAGCATATTAATAAAATTTCCCTGACATTATAACGCGTTTTCTGTCTTGCTTATTAACACATGCTTTGAACACACTAACTCATTTTATCTCTCTCGATAATTTCTGTCCTTTTTAAACTATTAGCAGTACAAAATGTTGAATGATTTAAATGTTCAGCTAAAAATAATTCTAGTGATTTGGAAAATCACATCTTTGTGAATATTTTTCACTGTATTTTCGTTTCATTTTCTTTGTACAATTATTCTTTATTATTTTTATTATTCTTTATTATTCTGGAGCGTTCAAAGTATAGGTATTTTCAAAACGCGCAAAGTAGTAAGAAAAAAATGTTGTAAATAATAAAATACACTGCTGTAATACAAAAATGACTAAATTTTTATTATAGACATGTTCCTACTGACTAGGTGTTACGCCTATTACGGCGATTTTTTAGCGAAACTCTTTTTTCATAATCAAACCTTTGTTAACAAAATTGACAACAATTTTATTAGACGCACATATTTTAGTCTCTTTTCTCTTACTTAAACATTGCACAATTTTCACAATATTATAGCTAATATAAAAAGTATTCAATTATATTTTTGTAACTACTCATTTTCTTCTTCGTGCAATTGTTGGGAAAATTAATTTAGTAAAGTAATTGACTCGTTCTTCTCGTACCTGAAAACATAGTAGACTATTAAATTATTGCAAAATATAAATTTCCTTCCTCCATTTTTTTAGTCATTGTATATAAAATAGTATGGCATTCACCATACACAAACTATAATAAAATTAATCATTCTTTTCAGACCTTGTAATCGTAAAGTATTTGTACGTGATCCAGGGATTAATAATTCCATTCCAGGGTGTTCGTGAATAACAGTTTCAGTGATATTGTTTTCCGCTTCTGAAAAAGTGCGTTGATGTTCTCGACCCATGGAATTCACATTCCTGTGCTGTTTTTGATCCATGGCTGTACGATACCGTTTTTCTCGACTAAGGGATAATTCTTGAGTGGGATACGTTGCTGATGACTCAAGATTGGATAAGGCGTGGAGTTTAGCATGTTTTCTGCTGAAGGCTTTTGTCGGTTTTGTACGCGTGCTCACGCTTTGTATTTGTGAACCCTCACTGTCCCGACTATTCATATTTTGTTGAAAAGACTTTAAGGAGTCCTCGTATCCACTATAATTTATTTCGATTTTGTGTAAGTTCCTAGTTTAAAATTATTTTTTTATATGTATGTAAAATATTCTAGGTGAAAATTGTAGTACTACTCGAGTACTTGCAAAATTTTTAATAAATACTAGCATTTAATACTATCATATAAATTATATACTGGTCAGCAACTGGCTAGGTACAAATCTTGCGATTCTGGGATTAAAATATGAAATATGTAAATAATATTTAATAACGTTTTTTTTTTTTAAATTTCGTTCAAATTATTTGAAATATGCTTTTACAAGCTCTATATCAGTAGGCCACTGATAAGAACACTTTTTTGGAAGGAAAACCATTTAAATTATATACATAGTCAATTTTTTAAAAAATAGACACTGACTTGCTACTTTCGCCACTGGATGGACTGTAAGAATTACTGCAATGACATATGCGTGCAACTATTCCAGAGTCTTGACCACTAGAGTATAAAGATGTAGCTGATGTTTCGAATCTCATGGGTTGCTTTCCTAGAATAGCACCACCAGGGTTTCTGCAACTGTGTAAACTGTAAAATCAAAGAGAAAGTGTTTTATTTGTATTATATATGTAAAATAGATACATATGTACAAAAACACATACCTGTGGAAGCGAATACCATTTGATTCGTGATCGGAAAAATTGTGACGTATATCATTAGAGAAAGGTTCAGGGTCATACTGCAGACTGTGAAGATCTGCAACACTTGGGAAAAATGACGGTTTCTGCAATGTCCCAGTCACATCTGTTAAGGCAAAGCCCACAGCTGGAGTAGTTGCAGAAAAGAGTCTAGTATTTTGTCGTCGCTGATGACTATAGTAGATCAAAAAGTTTTTCTTGTATTAATATATACATATAGTATATATACAATTATAAATACAGGGTCAATACTCAATTTATACCTTTTGTTTCTCCGAATACAGGTAACACAAAGTGCAGTAACAAGAGTACCAACGAAAACAACACATCCCAAAACAACTACGCCAACCTCAAGAGTGGACAATAGGTAACGTTGGTTCATTCTTCGTGGTACATTTCTTGTAATATCCAAGACATTGTATTTATCCAACTCTCGTTTTATTTCCATCTTTTTGTTGCGAAATGCACTGTATGAAAATGAAAATGAATTATTTATTAAACCATAAAAACAAAATATATACAACTTAACTCCTCAATGACACTATTACTTACTTATGCAACGTTTCTGTATCAATGACGATATTGAGATTTGGATCTATGGCATACAAATACATATCAGACCTAGAAAGACGGAAAAGAAATATTTAACTTTCTCTGTGTATATATATGTATAACATGGAATGAGGAAAGGAGTTTAGTTCAACATTGAACTTCAATATCTCCCTTAATTATAAAAATATACATTTTGGACTGGACTTAATCAATGTAGTGGAATTTTCTCAATATAAATCGATAAAAACAGAAAATTAATGTCTCCCTCCTCATTCCACGTCACATATATCATCTTATAAATAATATAAATGTATTATTATATATTCTACTCGGAAACATACGAAGCATTATCAATTAAATTTTTCTCAATATGTGGTTCCAGCTTTCTAATGCGAACGTCAAATCCTGTCATATTCCTCAACACCCTGAAATACACAATAATTTTAATTTCCTGTCAAAAAGGAGAGCATCAATAAAAAAACCTGCTATGCATTGTTTTTATTACTTACATAGTAATGTTGTCCATTTGCTTTTCTATATCTGATGCTCGCTTACCCATAATCATCACAACTTGCTTCTGATCATCTAAAACGTAAACCTGAAACATAAAAAACTCTTTTGCAATCATTCTTTTTCTTTTATAGGTTCTGCATATAAATACCATAATAAATATACCATATACCATATAAATAAATAAAAATGAAAGGTATATAAACATTTAACTTACGATAACGTTGATAATACTGCTAAGTCCATCTTCTGCTCCCTGCCTATCAGTAGCCTTAACATCAAAACCAAAAACGCGTCCAGCATCCCGTGCAAAGCTAGCAACTGATTTTACTTGACCGCTGACGGGATCGATTGCAAATCGTGGTGTTTCTTCTTCATTATTGAGAATTTGATAGCGTATTTCCCCATTGATTCCTTCATCTGCATCTTCTGCCTATGAAAAATAATACAATTAAAATATACTCATATATATGTGTATATAAATCAGCAATAAAAAACTGAAAGCACATACCTCTATTTTCATTAATTCGTAACCAAAATGTGCTCCAGTCGGTATCACAGCGACCAAAGGCCTACTTCCTGCATCTATCATCTTAAACTTGGGTGTGTTATCATTAACATCTTTAATTTTTACTATTACTTTCGCTTCGTTATAAGCCAAACCATTTAATCTTTCTTCTGGAATTGGATAAATCATAAGCGGCATGTCTCTACTCTGCTTGACTTTGTCAACCCTAACTATAATTTCGTACAAATCTTTCTGCTCTCTATCCACCGATTTATTGAGGTATAAAGTGCCATTTTTGGAATCAAGTGAAAAGTAGTTTGGATCAGAACTAGATTTTTCATGGACAATGCTGTAATGTAGTAAACGGTTATCTTCTTCTTCTGGTGTAGATGCAGTTAATTGGACAAGTTTCAAAGGTACTTCATTATTCTCCTCTACTTGAATTTCATAATAACGATGTAGAAATACTGGTGTCTTCTGCTGCTGATGATTCTCATCATCTATTTTATTATCACTTCTATGATTAGGATGCTCCTGCTGATGATCATGATGATGAGGATGATGATGATTATTGAGATTTGTAACAGTGACCATTAATCGTGCAGTCGAGCTAAGGCTTGGTGTACCAAGATCACTGGCTACAATTGTTAAATTGTGAACCAGTAAGGGATCGTATTTTAGGCTGGCAACCGTTGTTACATGACCATCTTTGCTGTCAATGGCAAAATATTGTTTTTCACTTCTCAGATTGACAAGGTCAAATAATACTAAACCATTTCCGTTTCCAATAAAGTCTGAATCATTAGCAAAAATTTGAGCCACGCTACTACCAATAGGTATATCTGCTGGAACAGACGCTAGGTAGACTGGTATCAACTGCCCTGTATCTTTTTCATCCGAATTATCTAATTTACTGATTGTATTGTATCCAAAGAACATGGGAGGGTTGTCATTAATGTCCAAAATCTTGATTTCAACATCGGCGGTTGAACTAAGACTGACATCTCTCGCCTGATCTTGTGCTTTTATTACCAAATTGTATATATCATTTGTCTCTCTGTCTACAGTACCAGAGATAAAAATATCTCCAGTATATTTTCCAATATCGAATTGCACATTGTCGTCATGATTATGTGAATCAGCAATCAACTCGTACGTTATATTCGCGTTATTGCCAAAATCAGAATCAAAAGCTGTGATTGTATCAATTTTGTACATGTCATAAATACCTTCCTCTATTTCAAACCAATAGAAAGATTGCTTAAAGAGCGGAGGATGATCATTGACATCCATGACATGTATCTTTAATTCCATTTGGTCTGTAAGATTACCACTATCTCTTGCTCTTATAACAAGTCGAATATCAGTTTCTGCTGGGAGATTTCGGATGACAGAGATGTCTCCAGATCTTGAGTCAATTGCAAAAAATCTTTTCGTCTTAAAGTTTGTAGTACTAACACTCATGTTTTTATTGTTGTTCATCTCATATTCAGATAGAATGTGGAATTTAATTTCTGCATTTAGTTCTTCATCCGCATCATGTGCTACTAAGCGAATAATCGGAGTCCCTAACGTGACATTTTCTGGTATGTATAGGATAGGTGATCGTCGTTTCTTTGTATCTTCAGTTTGGTAATCGCCGTCATTAAATACAGACAAATTTCTGTTATTAATTACACTGCTACTCTCACTAGATTCTTTTGACACTTGAATATTGTGATCTGGTAGTACTATTATCCGTGTGAAATTGGGAGCATTATCATTCACGTCTTTGATCTTGATACTCAGCTCAGCTTCGGTCTGAAGGTGATCTATGCAAAAAACAATTATGATCGATTAGTTTCTCGTTTTTGCACACCTTTTGCTAGATATAGAGAGAATTGCAGAATTTAAGAGCGCGAATATCAACAAGATTTCAGTATTTACCTGTATCTGTTGCGACAACTTGCATGTTATATACTGATTTCATCTCTCGATCCAAATTCTGCTCCTCATTTCCTTTGTAAGAAAGCTCTCCAGTTTCCTGATTGATCTGAAATAAGTCGCTACCATCTCCATGAAGACTAAAAACAAATCTCGCGTTAATGCCATCGTCGGGATCATGTGCGGATATCTGATTTTTCATCGTCACTTCTGTGCCAGCGGGGCTGTTTTCCAATATATATCCTTCATAAGCACGTGAACTGAAAACTGGAGCATTGTCATTTTCGTCATCAACAACAACTGTTACCTGTAAAAATTTAAGTGATAATGATAATTTATTTACAGTAAAAGAATTATTACACAAGTGCAATAACAGCATTTCCAATCTTACTTGAAAAATCGCTACTCCACGTAAATGTTCAGCTACAATAGTAACACTATAATTTTGTCTCGTCTCACGATCTAAACCACGATTAGTGTAGAGAGATCCATCATCTGTTATGTCAATATATGGAACGTCTTGATGGTTGGCTATAAAAAAATGAATATTGTTTGGCACATTCGTATCATTTTGTGCTGGAAGTACTTGTCCAATAAATGCGTTGGCACAGTTCTCGGTTATATGGAAAATTAGTGGAGCTTTTGTTGTTCCGCTGCTTGAATAAAGAATACAATATGTTCAAGCAAATTATTATTATTATATTATATTATTTGTATAGCATGAGCATATATTTGTATTCTACTTACTGACTAAAGCTTCCCGTTTTTTCCGTGGAATCAACCACATGTATAGATACATTAGTTATCAGAGTAATGTCTTTTTCATTGGTTGCCACAGCTTCAAAATCATACAACAGTCGGTTGTATTTCTTAATCTCATCAACTACAGTAATAGTTCCTGAAGCTTCTTCTATCGCAAAAGGAACTAAAATATATTCAAAGAAAAAGAAACAACATATTAATACATAAAAGACAGTGTTTGATGGATGCAAAGTTTGTACTTGTTACAGATAGAAAATGTCTATCTGTTTACTTCCAAATATTATTAATATTATTTACCGCCTTCGTGATAACCATGAAGAAGATCATAAACTAGTCCAACTGTCCTAACCGCATTATTTATGCGTATTTGCCCCACAGGTGTACCAATCGGCACCTCTATTCCAACCCAAAATTCATATGGAGCACCAATAAAGTCTGGAATTCCTGTGTTGTACCCTGGGTGAAAACAAAAAGAAATATAACAATACCAAGTTTATTTATAATTTATATCCAGCATCAATTGCATATACAACAAAAAATTAACAGCAGACTGACCTTCTGACGGAAATACGTCTATTGCTACAACAGCTAGAGAGAAACGTCTTTCGCTAGGATTCAACGGTTGATCTGTAGCTTCTACAAATATTGCATGCCTGCCTTCCATTATTGGACTCTCAATTACAGATATGACACCAGTTTGGGAGTCCACTTGAAATGGTACGCCATAACTAGCATTTCCTGGTCGTTGTAGATGGTACAAAACCATACCATTTCTGCCTTGATCTTTGTCAACTGCGTGTACTTGTCCAAGTACTGTACCTACTTTCGAATCAGATTGAGCTACTAATTCATAAAGGTTACTCGGAACGAAGGTAGGGTTGTTGTCATTAGCATCAAGTAACGTAACTTCAACGTCCACAGAAGATCTTGATGGTAATGATGTTGTTGACGAGGAAGATCCACGTGCGAAATAGGATATGGTGTTTGGCACTTTTTCCACTGCATAAACCTTCATTTTGATAAGAGCTCTTTTTTCTCGATCAAGAATGGACTCATCTTTGACAATTAACCATCCGGTATTAGCATCAATAGAAAATGCGCCTGAAGGGTCGTCAAGTTGATATTTAAATTCGCCGTTTTTGCCTTGATCTTTGTCATAAGCGACTACTTGCAGAACGCTAAATCCATTTGGTAGATTTTCAACAATGCTAATGTTGTAAAAGTCAACTTCAAATTCTGGCATGTTGTCATTGACATCAATAATTTCTACTTCCACTGTAGCTGTAGCAAATTTTAATGGATTGTCTATTTGAGATGCTTTTATCTTTAGTACAAAAGTGTTTTCAATTAAATTTTTTTCAGTGTCTAAATCCACTGCTTTTTTCAAAAACAGGGAACCATTCTGAGGATCGAGAAGAAATATTCCTCTTTCATTGCCAGCTATTATGTCATACTGAATTGTAATATTGATACCCTGATCTTGATCAAAGGCATGAATTGGACTGTCGAAATGTATTTCTTCATGGATGGAGTTTATGTTCTAGAATAATAAAAATATTTATGATATTCGCACTCTATTTGTCAACAAATTATTATTTATTTAAAACACATAATATACCCACCGAATATTGTCCAATTTCTTTAATTTGGGCTTTATAAACTTCCTGCGTGAATTTGGGATTCAGATCATCATTATCTCTTACTTTTATTGTAACTGTACTGTTACCGTTTTTTGATGATGTTCCTCGATCCTAAATTTATTAAACTCACATTTATTTTGATTCTTATTTTTCAAATTCTATGCATTTTTTTGCATTGTATATAGTAGAACTTAAATTGGACATACACACCGTTGCCGTAATAGTGAGAATAAATTGACGATCTCCTGTATCATAATCCAGAGATTTACTGAGAATAATACATGCTTTGTTGTCATCATATTTCAGGGAAAACTTTTTTTCACTATTTCCATCTGATATTGTATAAAATACATCGCTATTTGGTGTGTTTGGTTTATCCTTGTCAATGGCATGTATTCCACAAAAAATCTTAGTCCCTGTAATGCAGCAAATACTTTTTTATTATTTCTTAAATTAATTTAAATGGTCACAGATAAATATCTAATTGTATCTTACCAATTGGAGTAAGCTCGTCTACTACGGAGTAATAGGGTGTACCAATAAATTGCGGTGCATGATTATTAACATCTTCAACGAATACTGTCACTGATAATCGTGATGTAGTCTGCAAATAAACAAGTCTTGTAATAAAATTGTTATATATATTCTCCTGGTACAATTACACAAGGAAATTATAAAATTGTAATTGAAATTATTAGTGGAACATCGTTATTTCAAAAATTATACATCTTTTGAAATATTTTTATAGCTTAAATTACCGATGATTCACTTCCAGCTGATGAATTACAAATAATGCGAAACTTGAGCAAATTAGGCGACGAATTATCTTCAATTAAATCTTCTAGGGATTGATCTAATATCACAGATATATGTGTTTCATTGACTTCTTTATAAGAGAAATATAGTGGATCTTTTTCCTGTGAAAAAATAAAATATATTTTATCCGTATAACTTATCTATATTAATATATATATATATTCAGTTAAATCAATTTGTCTACGAATATATTACCCTATCAACGGATACAATTTTCAGTTGATTTCGTGGATGCACCTCTAAGGGGAAAATTTCAGTTCCCTTTTCAAGATTTTTTGGCAATTTCACAAGTTTTAAATATTCACCGGTCGGATAAATTTTACATCCTAAAATTAAAGAATGAGTAAAAACGTTTAAGTAGTAATTAAAAAAAATTGATTATAATTTTATGATACAAGATTAAATTATTAATGAATCATCAATGGGACTATAATTTTATAAAGACAGATTTTTACACTTTACCTGTAGCGTAATTATCTTCTATTAAGATAAACACACATATCATTAATATTTGATGAAACCATCTGACAGTCAGAGCTGTCATATGATTGTTTTTTTTCCATTTAATGGACATCTTTCTGGTACATATTTCTGTAATGTCAAGAAACATGCATTAATTATGAATGCGTGTGAATCAGGAACAAAGAAACTTGTGGTATTTAGTTATTGAGAGAATGAATGCCATTCTTGATATTTGTATATGTATAATTGGAAATAATAATAAATAATTGGAAAAGTATTTTAAATAGTGTAGATTCATCTAAATTCGTCAATGTTCAATATAGATCCAATATAATTCACTCTTATACGGATTGAAATCCCTAAATAGTCAATTATATTGTAGATAAAGTAATTTGGCAATATATACTTTCGCCTTCGAAATTCACACAGAATTTCACTTTCGGCTTAAGTCGATGAGGTATGTGGTGGGGGCAGGGCGGCTACCAGTCGCATTGATCTGTGACTGTTTTCAACAAGTACTCCGACAAAGAAAATTCAACTTTTTTACAAATTTCTATTTGTGTAATACAATTTGGTAATCAAGTTATAATAGTTTAATTTAAAAAAGTTTTAATTAAATATAAATGATTAAAAAAAATTAAGTTAAGGCCAAAAATTTCAGCTTTAGAAGTGATGATCATCTATCGCTTAATCAGAATTTTTAATAAAGTCTGACTGCAGTTTTTCAAGTATTTAATTATAAAGAATTTCAGAAACAAATATAAATGTATGTAGAGCAAGATCTTGGTGGCTGTTAGCCGTTAGATTGAAGCAGCAAAGAACTCAACCAATAATAATACACCAAATGTAGCTGGTCGCTCTCTTTTCCGCTTGATGGGTGAAAGTATTTAATAAAGCCTCTTTACTGTTAAAACTAATAACAATGATTGTCAATAATTATCATTTTATAGCATAGAGAGACATAAATCCACGATATTCGGTAGATACAGGGCATTTGTTATATACAGGAAACATGTTATTCGAAAAAAAATAATAATTCAAAGATAAATCAAATGGAATAAAAGAAATGATTGATATCATTAATAGTCTCAAGAATTTTGATTTAGGGAAAAGGAGACCTAGAAATTGATTATATGTTTCAAATATGTTAGGAATATTTTGAAAATAAAACATAACAAGTTATGACGTAATATCTATCACTACTCGCATAAAGCATATATATTTAATTTGCAACATTCTCTGCGAAAGGGCACTTGTAACGTTACATTGCACCTAAATTTACATTTCAAATATAAACTTCTAAAACTGGTTACGTACATTAAGGAAAAGCGATATTTCACTTAATATTTTTAGCATTAGGAATATTACGATATATACTGAACTGGTATTTATATTTTATCGTTTCGTTTTCAACAGTGATTCGATTCTCGATATAAAGCCGAAATCAGAAAGTTCCAAGCAAAAATACTGCAACATTAGTGATACACTTGATGTCACATAATAATTGACCATCTTATTGTTCGTATTGTAAAAGAACGATCACCAAAGTAATATATTTTGCATTTATTGCTATACTTCCTTTCTGTATACAGTGTTATACTTTTTCAAAACAACTGGTTTATTACACGTAACCTGTTTAATAATAATTACTACTTTTATCAGATGTGAAAGCAAATAAGATAATTTTCATAATAATACGTGGGAGATTCTCAATACAAGACACTATAAAATAGAAGAATTTATCCGCTACCACGTGCTACAATTTTTTATGCTAACTAATTAGAAAATTGAGAGAAAAGATGATTATTAAGCTTCTAGTTTAAATAAAAAGTCAATTTTCCCAAGATTGTATTGATTCAATTAATATACGATTTCATACATTGTTAATATAAATTAGTAAACATTTTTATGATTTTAAATTTTAGATAGAACCTACAAGTAACGTGACATGTTCTACACAAATGCCTCTTTTTTATAAAGCATAAAATATCTATTGCAAGGTGAAAATGTTAAGAAATCTTCATTGTTTATATACTTACATTTCTGCATAATTTGTAACATCGTCTTATCTTAACAATACTTTGCATATAAAACTTTATGCTAATGTTGCACAAAAGATAGTTTCTTTAGGAAATTCACTTTTTTTATGTACAAATTTTTGAAATACAAATTTGAAAAACTGGTAGGTATGTGTTTTTGCACTATTTCAAGATATTCCTAAATAATTGTATACAATTTTTTACTCCCGCGTTTTTGACGTTGTATTTGCTGTCAGATGGACAGTACAGAGTACAACATACGCCATACGGTACAGGTGAATGTTCTCTCGCGAACCTTCCGATTCAACGAGTAACTATGCACTGGACCCAAGTGTTGAGTACTTACTTGCATTCACCTGTTCAACGGAAAACCGCTTACTTGTCTGCTGGACAGTTGCAAATTCTCTTTCCGGGTCTTGAAGAGAATAGCCGCAATTGCTATAATATTGCTTGTTGCTAAACTCACTTAATGACTTTAAAGTATACGAAAGTAGACACGGTTACGGTGGAGTACAAACTTTTACTTATCGTTTACCATATATTCATGCTAAGGATAAACTTATTTGTTTACAGTGATATTTAAGAACTCATTTCAACAATATAAATATATTGACTGTCAATTTTTCTAAAGGATTCTGTTCTTTGAATACCTATTCTCCCTAAATCAGAAATCTTCGTGAGTTTTATAAAATTCCCTAAAATGACTTTATTATCCTTCAAAATTTGGTGAAAGTCCTTTAAATTTCGTAAATTCCCATGATATTTTTTGTTGAAATTACTTAAAGTTACGCAAAGTCCCATATAGTCTCTATAAATCTCTTAAAATTTCTGAAAATCCACTGAAGTATTTTAAAATTACTAAATATCCCATAAAACATAGTAAAATCCCTTAGAATTACTTATATGGACTGAATTTTCAAGAATTACAACATGATATTTTCAGCATTCCTTAACAGAGCAGTATTATGAATTAACAAAAAATTAATCATAAAATTCGCTTCATCGCGCCAATGAAAGGACACACGCACTGAAGCGGAAGAGAGAAAGGACTGATTCTATACATAAAGTAAAGTGTGGAAGTATAGTTCTGTGCAGATATTTTCGATGCGGCAATACAAATTTAAGCAGCATTTTCTAAAATTCAGATAACTTGAATTAAACTTATACAAGTTGAAAAGAAAATGAAAAACTATTTTATTTATTTATGTCTTAGTTATAAGGGCATGTGGTAATTACCATAAGAGCAAATTTAGTTTCCTCAAAAGTTTACTCTCGCAATAATAAATATTATTTCCTGAAACCGTCCATTTACCTCCATAAGTTACAGAAAGAAATATATTCCTTTTACATAAAATGAATATATAAAATAAATGGCTCACTTTGGGTAAAAATGTTATTATGCTCTGAACTTTATAACTGAACTCTAAGCGAACTGTTTCTATTTATTCTTAAAATATATTTCCTACTTTATCGATAGCTGAAAATTCTGATACTGATAATTTTGATACATAATAAGGGATATATGGTAACCTTAAGAGTAAATTTAATTTCACCAACTTTACACCAGCAATAATAAATATTTTTAATCAAAATTGGGACATTTACCTCCGCTTCGTACAGATGGAAATAATTGGCCTAGTTTCGGTAAACAAATATTTATTATTGCGAATGTAAAGTTGGTGAAACTCTAGTGAAACTAAATGTTTTCTTATGGTAAAGTATCACATGCCCTTAAGAGTATATAGTATTTACCATATGAGCAAATTCAGTTTCGCCAAGTTTACTTCTACAATAAGAAATATTTTTTGCTGAAATGATCATTTCTTCGTAAAAAATAAGATATGCAGATAGTATCATTGGATAGCCTAACGGCAACGAAAAGTATTTTTTATTGTGGGCATAAACTCACATAAACTCGGCTAAACTGAATGTACTTCATATACCCTTAATATATTATAGAGTTTTTTCAAAATTCCGCGGGAATTGTTTCAAAATAAATAAACATATTGCATATAGTGCATACAGTTATGTTTATCGCATACAATGTTTTTTCCTTATTATAATGTTGCAGGGTATTAATTCGATTGAAACTACATGCGTATACAAACTGGAGTCTATGCCATATGCCTTGTCTACCACGATGATGTTGAGCCCCCTTGTTGTTCTATTCAATCAGAGTGAGATAGAGAGGGAAGTATCCACTTGTCCAAAACGTTATGTCAATTCTACTCCTCTCCTACTACTATGATTCTCACAAAATAAATAATTTTGTCATTTGTCACATGAATAATATATTCAGAACGTTGTTATATTTGATATGAGAAAGCAATTATACAATGAATTTCATAATGCCCATCCAGCATGCTGGCAACACGTTACAAATTTTTCTCACTGACATATAAGTAAAAAAGTAAAGTAAATAAATAAAATAATAAATAATTAATAAATATATAAGTACAACTCATATAATTACAAGATTTTTTTATAGTTTCTAATGAATCTTGTAACTTTTGTTATCTGGGACAGAGGTGTATACATGATTGAAATCCTGTGTTTTTTATATCACTTTGTATGTAATATATTAATATTACATACAATATTTTAAGAATGGATCCAATGGATTTTACAAAATTTCAATGGATTTGTGTAAAAACGAGAAAGTAATCGCGCGCAGAGCGCGCTTCTCATAATTGCTAGTGACACATAAAAATTATGTTGTTTTTTGTATTTATACTGTAGGTTGCATAAAAATTATCATGTGAAAATGTGTGTACAATATATTTAAAAATATATAGCTCTTTAAGTCAGTTTAATTCCTCTATATTCATTTGATACCAATCAGTGATGAGATTTTACTGTTCATTAGTGTTCAAATTCTATAAGCTTACTATAATTCAATTCAGCGCAGTGACCCATATTTCTCGCTGATTCAAGTATAAAAAGTAGAGGAAGTGTTTTTTTCGAGAATATCTCCGGAGGCATGACAATACAAAATATGTCTATAGGGCGAGTATATTTATTTTCTTTTTAAGACTGTTAGAGTAGTCAGTCTATTGTGTTGTATTACGAACTTGTTCAGGTAAATTTGCTATGGGTACTCGTAGCGCGGTTTTTGTCCGGCGCCAAAGATGGACGAAACCCTAGACCGACAATACCCGAACGAGTGCGGATACAACCGAAGCGACGAACCCTCCAGTCGAAATATCCAGTCTCGCCGCGAGTGCCATACCACGAGCATGAAGAAACATTAACAAGTTTTATTAAAAGCGGGGTGTCACGCTCCTGTCAAATTGAAGAAGTTATACCTATACGACTTGAAATTCCCAAAACAATCAATGTTGTTGTTCATCTTCACCGTTTAGTTGCAGTGTGCGATTTATAAGTTATTAATATGAATGTGTTTACTGAGATGCTCCGTACTTGAAAATTTGGACCCGTGGTGCAGGAACAACGGGAATCGCGATGCAGAGTTCCGAACGTTCCGAATAGTAAAGAAGACGTGATAAAGTTCGGGTGGAACTGTGGAAGCTGTGTCAAGTGACCGCAGTACTCGATCCTTATTGTGCGTAGCACTCAAGTTGTTATAATTTTTAGTGGTGGACTAAACCTTTTACTCGGAGAGCAAACGCACACAAAAATAGGAAACACACAGAAACACCCACAATAAAAGGTGGGATAGAAAACGAAAGTGTGCGCGAGTCGCATTCCGGATGGACGATGACGCGGTACGGTATTTACCACTAAAAGGAGTCTCGTCTGTTCGACCAACCGTCCAACTGAGTGTTGTCCATCCATCCACTTATCCATCCATTCATCCGTCCGTCCGAACGTCCGTCCATCCATCCAACTATCCATCCATCTATATTGCTATCCTTTCTTCCTTCCGTTCGTCCTTCCTTCCTTCCTTCCAACCATCCACTCATTCATCCACCCAATCATTCATTCAAATATACGCACACCAGACTTCATCAATGTGTTCTGCATCTAATCATCGATTCATCTATTCATAAATATAAATTTATCCATTCATTCATATACCCACAAATAAAAATCCACTCATCCAATCATACACACATTTTTCTCTCGTTCATCCGGCATCCATCCAGCATCCGTTTACTAGCACTCAATCAATCCAGCAGTAGCCTTTTCATTCTTTTGTATGCTCGTTTATGTCGTTTTCATCTCCCATTGTACATGCGGGAAGAGACATCACTTTTTTAAGTCCAATTTTTTCAACGTAATACAAAATGGAGTTGAATTCAAACTGGCCTAAACAAACTGGATTGGGGGCAGTATCAATGCCGACAAAATTTCGCGGCAACGAATCTGAAAAAATCGAGAGAGCCAGGAACTTCAACTGGCCTATAAGTATTATCTGTATTGTCAGTTTAACTATATCCGGAGTTCTTGCGTACCGCGAGTATATTCTTGAGTCCAGGATAGCCAAACTTGAGGCTCAGTGTTTGCATCAAGTTCAGTCTTCGCAAGATATCGTTATGCAAAGGCTTCGTCGGGAATTCCTAGGAGAATTTGACGTTCATCAAGCTGCAAATCCGGAGTCAGCTGCAATATTTAGGATTAAAA
Organism: Synergus umbraculus; assembly: GCA_900474325.1. Taxonomy (NCBI): domain Eukaryota; kingdom Metazoa; phylum Arthropoda; class Insecta; order Hymenoptera; family Cynipidae; genus Synergus; species Synergus umbraculus. The sequence goes on from UCOK01017627.1 coordinate 474,137, forward strand.
GGGACGTTGAATGTAATTGTCCACCAGGTATGTAGAAGCACACAAGTTCAACGATTTTACTTCCGATATATTTATAGTTGACACCTAAACAATTCACTTTTCTTTTTGTTATTGTTGTCTGACATCCTACGAACATTTTAGGTCCGGTAAGAAAGCTTGAATAGAATAGGATTGCAAATTGCAATTACTTTGAATACCTGATTTCCCCTCAGTTCTCTTATCAGAAAGTGCAAAATTGAGTTCAAATAAATAGATCCTTTCTATCTTATATTCAAAAGTGGATAATTCAAAAAATTTTATGGGCACATTTCGTGAACACATTAGATTAAATTAAATACATTTCAAATCTACCCTGGTTTATGGAATACGAGAGAGATGTCATTAACGATATATGAATAGCCGGAAATTAGATTTTTAAGGTAATCAATTATATTTGTGTACATTGAAGACTAAAGGGAAAATCAGGTATTGAAATTAATAGAATTATCTCTACTTTTGCGTTAAAATCTTAAATTTTTTATTTTATTCTATTCAAACCTTATTACCGGGGATATATTGATAGTTAATACCTAACACATTTGCCTTTTTTTATTTGTTATAGTTTGTTTGACATCCTACGAACATTTTAAGACCAAAACGAAATTTTTTTTATAAAGTGTGATAATTTGCATTTAAATTTTATAAATAATATAAATTATATATTTTGGAATTGCTTTACAATAAAACTTCTTGAGTTACAAAATAAAATATATACATACATATTATATTATAAATAAATTTAAATGCACGTTGTCACGTTTTAGGAGCAAAATTCTTCCTGTTTTCTTAAAAATAAAATAAAAAACAACTTTTTTCATAATGCGCCCCCGCGATTTTTTGGTTTTTGGTCTTATAATATTCGTGGGATGTAAGACAACTATAATCAATAGGGAAATCTTACATGCAATGATCTTTCAATTAAAGTTGGTTCAGACGCACCGCGTAACGTGTCAAACACTGAAAAAGTCGCATAATCGTTAATAATAATACATAAAGTTTGAATTAGCGTGCGTGTTTCTTATTTATTCGAAACCAACATATTTCCACTTCCGGTGACAAAAGTGGCAGAAAATTGAATTGTACCTAGCAATAGATTAAAACACATACAATATATGTGATATTGCAGGCTTTTAATATTTTTAATTAGAATGGAAGGTCAACAAAATTTTTAAACCTATATACATTGAAGATTATGCATTTCACTTTGCGTATTACACTTCGTGTTATAGGTATACATATTAAGCTTTGTGCGATTGTATATCGTGTTTAAAAGGCGAGGGTTGTCGGCTGGCCTTTTAATCAAGGGGTGCGCGTAGTAAAGAATAAAAAGACACGGGAGGCAGCTAAATGACTGAAGAAAGCGCAAGCACCTTTTAGAATCGTGTTACGTGTTCATAAATCTTTCAACAGTTTAAAAATCTTTCATAATCTTTGCGCCCGTTAAAAAAACAGTGTCATGTCAAAGACCTAATTGCCAATATTATCTATATAATGAAAGACAATAAGCCAATAAAGATGTAAGACTCTTTTTGAAAAATTTACAGGAGAGATAGTATCGGGTGAATATATAGTTTGAAATCGAGCAACGTAACAAGATTCGCTTGCAATATTTATTTTATGCACTGAGAAAAAATTTGTTTTTGTAGTATGTGATAATTTAAGTCAATGAATTGATTTCTTTGAGAGGAAGAACCTAATTTTGTTGAGTCTAACTTTTGTACTCAAAGAAATATTTCTTTATTACTTCGATGTTATCGAAACTTTGAATTAAAAACTATGCTTTGTAAATTTAACAATTTTCTAATGCCTGGATCAAGTATTATGGTTTCTTTAATTCAAAAAAACAGTTCATTGATCAAATGAAGTAATTTGTTTACTTAAGTATTAATTTATTTACTTCAAAGGAATGTTTCTTTTGATGGATAAAGTTTATTTTTTAAGGAATAAAATCAAGAATTTTCTTAACGCAATATTTTTTTACCTCTATATAATGATTTGGTATTACGTATAAAGGTTAACGCCAAGTTTAGTAATCTTTTCCTTTGAAAAGCAAAACTTCCTGGGTGCTTACAGATTCCGCACCCTCGACGTCATGAAAGATCCCCCTTGTGAGTGTCTTACATTAGATATATAGGTAAAGTTACTTTTGTACCCATAAGATCGTAATCTTGACTTGGTCCATTCTCTTCCGTCTCGTGAGTATGCGGCGTTGCCGCTTTTCACTCATTCTCAGCCTTTATAAATTGTATATTTTTAACTGTTCCTACAGTTTAGTACTTTGAATATTAAAAATTTATTGTGATTTTTTCTTAAATTTATAAATATACAATTTAGTCTTTAAATAAAAGAATATTTCATAGAGTTTCCTCGAAAACGATTTAAAAAAAGACCTGAAAAATGTTAGACGGAGCAAAAGTTAGACGCAACAAAAGCTAAAATAACTTTTTTCTGAGTAGTAATTTTCTGTGTACAAAGTAAGATGAAGGGATGATATTAAAATTATCTCGTCAAGATAAAGGGAAGGGCGTTTATATTCAAAGGCAAATAAAGGGATGACTCTTCAACTCTTCATTCGAATTCACTGACTGCATTATGGATACAATATTCTATAGGGTTTGCTCATAACTGTTTGCGAGATTAATTTTTTTGTCCGCATTTCTCCTATAAGTTTATGCAAAAAGACTTAGAATTTTAGATGTATGTAGATATATGTATAAGAGTGTATCGTTGTAGCTGGTTGTAGTGAGTGTATTGTTTCTTCAGTCTTGCTCTATGTTCGAGTTCCGGACTTCCTGCAAGCTATAATTTTAATGAATTCAACTACATTGTCTGAAATTTATGTCTCAAATTATAATCAATTTTAAAATTATGCCACACCGCGCCAGATTTTCACGTAAATTACTTGTTTCCGTATTTAATACACGGACAGGAAAATAATCATCTCATTTGTTCATATTGAAGTCTAGAAATCTTATCTTTCAATTTTATTTTCCTATCTACAAATACATTGATAAAATTAGATGAAAATTAGATTTTTTAAACTATTTTTACAGTACCTATTATTATCGTTACTTATACAGACGAATTCCGAATTTATTACTTAATTAATATATGCTTAACTATATAAGTAACAGAAAAAACTGGATAGTCAAACTGCTCATCTGTAGTTTTAACTTTAGGACAGCCTTCTAAGATAATCAACCTAAATATCTGAATATTCAATTTGAACATAGGGATAATCGGCTTTACTATCCCAAATATTCAGGTTGACTATCTTAGAAGATTGTCTTATATTTGACCCTCCAGACGACCAGCTTAACTATCCAGTTTTCTCCGTTTACTAATACCTGTAGAGTATACATATGGTTCATTTAGAGAGATTAATAAAATTATACGCAATTGTTATACTTATTCTTTTTTTTTTAATTTTTTATAAAATTTTGCAAGTGTCAAAAATAAATCTAAAGATTCCATTATACATTATATAGTTTTATAATGTTCTATATAGTGGGTTCAATTAATAAAACGTCCCCTCGCGTTGGAATCTTTGAAGGGCTTGAATAGGATGCTGATGCTGAATTTAATGAAATAAGATTCCTCTGGGTTAATTTAATTTAATGAAATAATTAACTTAATTATGAATTACTATAAGTCAGTTCTTCGGATCTGATTAACCCAAGAAGTCAAACAATCCGACGCCAAAACAGAAATTTATCCTTCCCCAACCATCTTTTTTATTTTCGTCTGAGATTCCCTCATAGTAATTGTATTTGGTGACATCACTAATAGAATTCGCATATAAATATAGATATGTATACAAGTGTGCGATTACTGAGTATTGTTTACCGAAATATAGTATCGATACAAGCGATTATATATTTATATAATAGACCAATCATATCCAATTTTGATACATAGAGAAAAAAACTGCTTAAATAATAATACACCCTCCACCAAAAATAGACTCCCCTTCTCAATTGCTTAAATGAAACTCTCAGAACTTTATTTTAAACTTGGAGCAGTTAAACGCGAACTTTACAAATGCTCTCAATCATTCAAGACTATATTTGATTAACTTTTTGTTACAGTGTTTAAAAGAATACTATACATTCTTCAAGCGATTTTCTAGTTATTTTAGGTCTATTGGTTGAGACATTTAGAGAACTATGATTATTTATTTTTGCTTGATTTGTTTCGATTAATACTGAATCTATTTCTGATTGTCTCTTCATATTATAAAAATATCTCACCATCGCCGCTGCTATATCAATCGAGCCCATGTGCCATACGCCCTTATTGACCCCTCTATCCAACACGTGACCCCTATTGACCAAAATTCAACGAAAGAATGTACAATTTAAAAACTCAAGGACAAAAGTTAGCCATACTACATCAAATAAAGGTCATGAATAATAATGACAAATTATATGCAAAATAAAAGTCAGAAGCGCGAGTAAACTGAAAAAGACAATGTTTGAAATAAAAATCATCAGTCTCTTCAAAATTGAAAACACTTTAAAACTTGGATAACAAAGTGCCGTCCAAGGTAAATAGGGGCAACGCTGGAGGATGACTTTGAAGAAAGAGCAGAGACACATGAACCACAGAGCGTCAGCAGGAAGGCAATTACCGTGAGTGGAGTATCTTCACCTGGTAACATCACCCTTCTGGCATTCTCTTACACTCAGACATCGCGCACCCTCCCCCTTTATGCACACATCTCAAAAGTCTTCTCAATCTCACCCTGTCTCACCCTGTCCCACCCTTTCTTGGATCACATTCGCAGCTCGACGCAAGGCGAGTGCAAGTGCCTTTCTGTGAGTCCTATAATATAAGTACGTGCTTGTCGCGCTTGTCACTTGTCACAATACAACGACAGTATAGTGTACTGTATACTGTATAAGAAGCACCGACGCCACGCGTACTCCTTGGTAAATGTCAACCATGTCAACGTCTGTCAGTTTCTTTTCCTAACCACCACCAGCAGGTATCAACACTCAAAACTCTGACACCCCTTTTGGAAGTAAAAAGATAGAAAAGGATAGAGATTTTAGGGATTTACTATCCCTTCCAAGAGTACACTTTGCATCCATTGATTGCAAAAGGAATAGAAAAAGATAGGCGTGGTTAGACGCGGATAGACGTGGATAGGCGTGGATAGACGAAAGATGCAGAAAGGTAGAAAGATGGAGATTCAAAAGGAAAGAGATTATTGTAGAGATAAAAATAGATTGGCATGGATAGGGAAGGATACATTTTTCCTTTCTATCTCAATCCTGAATATTGAAAAAGATTCAAATAGATAGACTTTCTGTCTTTTAATTCCAACGTACAGCCACTCTTCACCCAAGTTTTTGAGACGAAAATTCTAGACTATGGTTCAAATTGCACACGTGAGTTACGATTGTCACGTGAGTTAAGTGCTATCTCAATCTCAGGGGTACTGATTATTATGTATCTCAATCATGTGAAACTACTGGGGCGGGAATCAGAACCTTGTGCGAAGCTGCGCTGCCCCGAGGCCGCGACATGTGAGGTCCTACAGTCTTATCAGTGACTCTCAACGTCACTTAACGTCTTCATATGTGGACTTCCATTATCCATATAAAACAGACCAATCATGCAATGAAATACCTAACTTTTTTTTTATAAATAGCTATGAAATTTCTAAGCAACAATTTCTAAACTAAATAGTGGTAGTTCTGCGATTTACTAACGCCACATAACATAGTTTCCATTTACTAGTTGAATGTCCATTATACATATACTAGCAATTATTTATTTTATAATTAATTATATTATATTATAGATTATTATTATTATAGATTAATTTCTCGTTTTACTCACCTTTTGCTAGTAGAAAAAATATTTAAGAATTTTTAATTCTTGAAATATAAAATTTTATAAAATCTCAATCGTAAAACCTTTTTAAATTCCTTAACATTATTCAAGATTCCATGCAATCTCATTAAATCTTTTAAAATATCTTAAAATCCAGTGAAATTTTGTAAAATTCCTATCTCTTGAAAGTCTCTTAAGTTACTTAAAATTCCACAAATTATATAGTCAAATCTCTTAAAACTACATTATAATAAATGCCATAAAATCTCATAATTCTAATTAGAAATGACAAGCTGTGCTGTCGGAATATAATTTTATCTACATATATGTAGTATTGATTGTCATTTGATAATCAATACTGTAATATAATGATAATAATCTGTCGTTTTTATGAAAGTAAAAGAAACATAGGTGTGTAATAAAAAAACAAATTGTTCCGAGACTCCGCCTACAATATCTATATATGCATATATAATACTATCATCTATACTATCTCTTCTGAGTGACGGGTCAAGAGTTTAATAAAGCGTAATTTCCGGCGCAATCACCGGTTTAAGATTCCCACATGGGAGTATCACCCAAGCAACGATGATGCATATATTCAAGGGACAATTTTTTTACTGACATGTTTGTCGCATTTGTACATTCAATTGGAAAAGAATACATCTTTTAAGCAATTAACTGGTATAATATCAAAAGTACATTCTATAAATATATTAGGAAAAGTGACATTGAAGCTATTCAAATATGTTTGAAAAATTTCAATGGCACTATTATTAAAAATTGATTTGCATTTTTTATAATTTTCTGTTAGAAAAATTTGTCTGGGGGTCAGGGAAAAGTCAGGCAAATTAAAAACTTGTTGTGGCCAACCTGAGTAAAAAAGTGCATTTGCAAACTATGTATTTTGAAAAAATTGAAAGATATGTTTAATTATGTTACAGGTCCACCTGGTGATCCAGGACCTCCAGGAAAAAGAGGAAAAAAAGGAAAGAAAGGTGATCCCGGAGAACCTGGTGCACCGGTAAGTCAATCTATAAGTTGTGTAATATATTTAAGGTCACTGATCCTTAAATTTACCTTAATTGTCCAAAGGCATTTTTTGTTTATTAAATCTTAGTGGATATATATTTTCACAGTGAGGGATTTTTCTAGTGGGACTTATTTTCGTATTGTTAATAACAACTGTGTCCAAAATATTAATAAATTCTTTGCATGAAATGTCGATTATATAGTAGACTATTAAGAAGTGGAAATAACCGTCGCTACTTAATTTTGCATGTGCAATTAATACATGGAAATTAACTATTTTAATTTGGTGTAACCTTTCTTGCAGGGTGTCGCAGGAACTCCGGGGAAAAATGGTTTTCCGGTATATTATATTTTATTTTCATTTCATTTATTTTTCTTCACTTGTGCACGTTAACTTTTTACTGTGCTCAAGAAATCTGAAACTTAAAAAAAAAAGAATATATTATTTATGAAACGTGAACTTCATAAATATAGGTATTCGGATATATATGAAAATGTGAATCAAATATATGTATTTGCTTTTAATTGTAATTATAAAGAATTACGATGTATTTTTTAAATCGGCTTTGAAAATGATAGATTGCACATTCGTTGATACTGTTTCACAAAGTTTACCAGGCATAATATATCTATATATGTATATTAGAATACGAAAGGCGATCAACAAGGGAAGAGAAGCCTTGTAAGATGTTAAGTTGTTTTAAACGTTGAAAGATCAAGTGCCACACGATTTTCTTGGTGTCTCTTTAATTGCAAATTAAAAAAAGAGAAAAAATTAATTTTGTTTCGAAAAAAAAAATATTTTTGAGATTTACAGTACTTTGATCAAAGTAAAAAGGCTTATTGATTATGTAGCATCCAATTTATAAATGCACAGAATGGTATTGACGGTGATATCTGGAGAAAAATATAATACAGGAGAACCTGAGCTTTGCATATTGCGGGATAATAATACTAACACGATATTTTTAACTTAGCAACTTTCAACTAACAGTTTGCGCTTTTTCTCACATCTATCTGCATCTATTATAAAAATATGGAAGCATCTTACTGTAACAATTATTGGGGACTTGTTTTATTCAGTTTGTTGACATGCAAATCTAGCTTTTTGATAAAGGATTTAATTGTATGAAAAATATAATATATATATGTTTTTATATTTTAAGATTTAATATCTTGTGTTATTTCAGGGTCCAATCGGATTAGATGGGCCGAAAGGAGAACCAGTGAGTTATACATTATTACATTTCTCGTATAAAATATATAACATGTTCCCAGTGGGCAAAAAATTTAAAGAAGTTTTTAAAAACGTCCTATGTTCCAAAGACGTTTTTAGGACGTTCTAAAAACTTTTAAAAATTTTTTGCCCACTGGATTACTTTTACAATCTTTTTTTTTTATGCAAAGAGCAGTTTATTTTTGCTCGAATGATTTGAAAATCAAAATATAGCTTTAGGTTTAGGTTTAGCATAGATAAAATCAAGTTGAAGACTTCGACTTTACATATTTATAAACCTCAGAATAAACTAATATTACTTTTCAGGGCCGACCTGGTGACAAAGGGCAAAAAGGAGAACTTGGAAGTCCGGGTTATGATGTTTTTTCAGCTGTAAAGGTATCTAATTAATGCTATTTTAATATTTTAACAATTCAATTACCCAAAATTATAATTGAAAAGAAAAAACTATTTCTGCAACTAGTCACGAAAATCCAGCCCACTCCAACCTTCCGTCATTCTTGTGAAAAAGGGTGGGCTGTGCACTGAGAAAAATGTTTGGTTCGGTCAACAAAGCTTTGTTTTTGCAAAAATTGTTCGTTGTGCCAACCGAATTTTTGTTGCTTCTATACCAACAAAAAGTTTTGTTGTCCCAACCAAACAGTTTTCTCAGTGTGACTGAACTCATTTTTATGACTAATCCTTAAATGGAAATACAGTTGATGAAAAACTGAAAAACTTGTCTTTTAGTGTATAAGATTTATAGATATACATATAGATATTGTATATTAATCCTTTATTGCTTGCAATTAGCTTATAATGACCATGTTTTTTTTCACTAATAATATATTTGCTAAAACTATTAGGAGTTCTTACTTCCGTTTCGTACAGATGGAGATAAAGGGCCTAGTTTTAGTGAAAAATATTTATCTTTGTAAACGTAAATTTGGCGAAATTAAATTACTCTTATGGTAAATTATCACATGCCAGTAATAACTAATAGCTTGGTTGTGTCTGGCCGATAAACTACAGGGTAGCCACATGTCAGGGGAGTCAAAGAAGACAGGGAAATGTCTTCTTTGAAAAACAAATTGGTTTTTAGGATTTATCTGGAAAATGTCAGGGAATTTGAAAAATTGAATCTTGTGGCCACCCTGGACTAATTCTCAATCAATGGTAAAAATTATCAGGGTGTCTAGCGGACAGGGAAACCGGGAAACCCCGGGAATTTTATTTTACCGAGAATATTTTGTATTTTATTGTAAAATCAACTTTTTTCTACTTTAGCGATTTTTTTCAAAAATTATAAAAAGGCAATTATAAATTGGTCGAAGGGAAAACCGGGAAAACCCCAGGAATTTCGAATTCCCTGATCAATAGACACCCTGATTGTGTATATATGAACGTATCGGGCAATTACGAGAAATTTTTTAGCTCAACCTTATCAATTGAGCCGTTATAGATACTAAATAGTGAACGCTTCATTATTCATTATTCATTAACAGTTAACACCAGATTTTTTCTTGTTTCACATAAACCATAGCATATCTAAGATACCTGACAAGAGCAATCTAATGTTGTACTATCAATAAATATGATGCAAATAAAAAATAAACAATCTTTCCACCTACGGGTCAATGCACAGGGATTGGGGTTAAAGAGGTCGGTGACAACGCTTCGAGGTGGAACTCTTGGATACGCGGAAATCGTCGCTCTGAAGGTAACCAACCTTCACAACCCACGGCTCGTTTATGGTTCTGACATTCTTGTTACTGTTTTTCTTAGACGTTGCATTATGCGGTGCTTTCGGTGTAGCGTTTTTCTTGTTGGATCATGTACTGTACTGCAATATGATTAGACCTTAGAGTTACATTCATAACAGAGTCATGATTATGATTTTATGATTTTGTTTTTTTGTATTCTCTATTTTTTTCAACAAGCCCACCCACACACACACACAAACCTTTGAGTTTATCAAATTCACTTATGTATAACTCGAGGGGTCGATCACAATATGTTCGATATATTGGTAACATCACTTTTTAAATTGTAAAATTTACAAAATTGTAAACAATTGTCAAATTACACTTTACAGTAAATAAACTATGATATGTGATAAATAAGGTGTCTCAGGTGGCTCTTAATCATACGGCAGTACATACGTATCTTTGTTTTTACTTGGTTTTGGTTGGTAATGGTATTTATATTTAATTTACAGTCTTTAGGTATATCTGGGCATGTTGGAGTTACAAGAAGCAAGTGCAATTAAAATTGCCAAAATAATAATACATATCCTTATTGGGTTCCATGAGCACTTCCCGTATTTTTTTATCTGGTAGTGATTTGGTTTTTACCCGTAGTTGACCTATACTTCTAGGGTCTGCAGGAGCAAGGACATAATATCAGCACGCAGACCATCATTCAGCTAAAAGTAAGTCCGCTTGTACTTCAGGACTCGCAGCTTGACACTTGGATATGTCCCTATTTTCTGAAGCGAATAGCATCTGTTAAAGAGAAAAAAGAATAAAAAACACTAATCCATTATTTTTATTTACAACACTTAATCTCCATAAAATATTAAATAATAGCACTATATATATATATTTTTTTTACTTAAGTGTATTGTCTGCAATAATCAAAAAGAGCACCAAAATTAAACACCCTGCACATCACACCTTCTCAAACGGAAAACATCCATCTTTTGCATGACAATGTATATATTATAAGCTTCCTATGTGAAAATATTAAAATTAAATTGGGTGAATCTTCTTTGACTGCTTTATTGGGTCAATATTTACAAAGCTGTATCTACTCATCCCAAAATTCGGGACGATTAAGCAAATTTGCAACAATGTGGCTTATCGTCTCAAAAGAAATTTCGATGAAGTTAGCCGCAGGCTCTTTTGCATTACTTTAAATTTTTCCTTATTGTTATTGAATGATCTGTGCTATCTTTCTATACATTGACGATATATTATTTATATTAATTTGATGGTTCAAGGTAAAAGGAAATGTATTAATCAATCAATAATGTCAATAATATATTATATTATTTGATTTGCTTGCATCAAAGTAGGTTTGCACGAAAAAATGTGACCTTGAAAAATTGCATGCCCCTTATTGCATGCTCGTATATGCTTCTTTTGAGAAGACTGGTATAAAAAATAATATATATAATATATACGTATCAAAAAGGATTTAAACATATTTAATTGTTATGTAATTGCAAAAATCTTTCTGCTACACTAAAATTTATATTCTGTCTACATTACTTAAGCAACCTTATAATATATTGAAAATAATAACTTTGCCAATTTTAAGATCAATAATAGTCCATTTTACGAGAATCTTACGAATTTTTTCTCCTTTTTGTAATTAAAAAATAGTTGTCCTGTTTCAAGTTTTTCCTTGGCAGAAAAAAAACGTAACTTATTCAGAATTTGTGTCCCCGTATAATGTATATTTTACAAAAATACAAAGTATCTCAATTTTCATGTGACACACAGGGAGAGCCAGGTGAACCTGGACCACCTGGACCCGCTGGCCCTGCTGGAACGGAAGGTTTACCAGGGCACGATGGCAGACAGGGAGTACCTGGTGACGTAGGACCTCCAGGCGAGAAAGGTGCGCCAGGTCCTGTAGGACCTATTGGACCACCTGGAGCTGTTGGATCTATAGGACCAAAGGTAAGTCTTTCAAAAACCTAACGTATCTTGGCAAACAACACTGATTTCGGTAAAATTGCAATTTTCTTGCTTGTAATACTTATCTATACCGGGAATTTGAAATCTTCCTCCAGAAAAAAAATTTGTTTGAATCAAATAAACGTTTATTTGATTCAAACAAACTTTTTTTCTGGGTGTAATAATTATCCTAATAGAGATGCATAAGTAGTTTACTACATATAATTATTTTTGCATAGGGTGACAAAGGAGATAAAGGCGATCGTGGTTTAACGACGTCGATGAGTGGCGAACCATTTCCAACTGGAGTATTTGAAGGACCACCAGGACCTCCAGGACCACCCGGTAAGCATATGAAATTTTTTTTATTGCAAACAATCTTTTGGCTTCATATAAAACCAACAAATCAATATTATGGTTTTAAAATATTTTATTATAGCCAAAGTCTCATCTCTATCCTTAAAGGTCAAATAAAATTTAACCTTAGTATGTATAATATACGTTGCGCGGCAATAATGTTTTTTCTTCGCCTGATGGTATAAGTGGAAAGTATTATTATTAAAGTGATATTTCATCAATAAATACATGAAATTCTGTCTTACACTGTTCAAAGTTTGCATGGTATGTTAACTCATCTGTAGTATCAACGACAGATCTGTTGTGCAAATGACAATGAGCCTATCTGCAGTTTGAATCAGTTACTTGTTACTATTCCGAATCTGAATTTATAAAATAAGATTAAAATTTTTTTTTCTATTTTAGACACATAATATGACAAATGACTCATTCAAATCACAGATACGCTCATTTTCATCTGCACGACAAAGACAGTGTTAGACTTAGAAATTCAATTAATTCTGAATTCTGAATTACTCTCACGTCAGCGATTTGTAAGAGTATTTGATAGAAGAGATAAATTAGTGATGCATGTCGAGCCGAGAAATACTCTGGTATCACGTGACTCATGTATCGCATGCCCTTAATGGCCTTAACAGTGGGGTGTGTCCAAATAAGGAAAAATATTTATAATTTGTGATAAAACAAATAGAAAACGTCGATAGTTTACTATTTACCAAAGTCCTTACGTTTAGCCCAAGCACATAGACACTTCTCCTTGTTTATTTTAATTTGGACAAATTTCACAACTCTAAGCATTCATTTTTAGGCAGATCTTTGTTGCATAACGTTTTTTTTTAATATTCTTAATTTCGCTATAATATTGAGTTACATTAGGTTGAAGTTTCAGATGTAGTCTGACGAATATTTTTATTTCATTTTTTTTGCATTTATTGGATTAAGAATATAAAAAACAGTTTTTTAAGACTTTTTAAGAGATTTTAAGACATTTTAAGGAATTTATTATAATGAGTTAAACTAGAATAGGAGGCAAAGGGGTTCACAGATGTTAAAGAGCTCCTCGAGTCACGTTCAATGAGAACTAAGCTAATCATCATCAGTGTCCGTGATTCATGTCCTACATGATAAAAACAAAAATATTTTACTATTTTAATACCCTTTCAGCACAGATTTTTATTTTAAGACTTATACTGATGCAAGCGCTGTGATTATTATATAATATTATAATACTCTTTTGAAATCTATTTCTCACCTATTTTTATTCAAAGATCACCTTTTCGATCGTAAGAGGGACCCTATATTTATAAGCCGGAAAAATGTGAGAATTTTCTGGGAATGAAAAAAAAAATTTACGTCTGATTTTGTTTTATTATTTGACATTATAAAAAGGTAATTGTAATGAGTAGTACCTGGGTGTGCAAGTGGTGATATTTTTTCATGTACGTGGTATACAGGGCCCCAGGGCGAGAAAGGCGACACGGGTCCAACAGGACCCCCCGGTCCTTCCGGCGAGAGGGGAGCTCGGGGGAAACAAGGGAAGCGGGTAAGCTTTAATAATAAAGTCCACCGACTGCCCGTCGATCACCTAATCGAACCTACCTACCGAGTTTCACTATATATTTAGTGAATAGTCCGATACTCCATTTAGTCGACGAATCACGAAAGACTCCTGTTCTATCCATCCAGTTTACTGATGCGACAAAACCACAGTTAACCACCCCCGCGTCCAGCCATCTCCTGACCGTTTTATAATGCACGTATTGCATGGTATCGCATTATACAACATATAATAGATAGAACTATATGTAGATGTAGAGCAGGCATATAGAAAGCTTCAAAAGAAAATATAGGCTTGTACTGAATGCACCAAAGTGGCACATCTATACCTATCTTACTAGCTACCAATGATCGATTATTCGCCGTTTTTACCGGACAAAATTGGCATGTTACTGCAGGTATAAATAAATTAATAATGAATATTAGAGGTTCTATTGATTCATTTGTCACAAGAAATAGAATTGTTCAATCATTTATTGGGTTGAAGTTTCAGACGTCTAGTCTGACTATTTTTTATCTTTATGTTCAATAGTATAAATATATTTATTTACTCAATCATCAGATCAGCATTGAAAGGTTTGTTGCTTAAAAAAATTCAAAAGCATGAATACATCGATTACAAATATGAAAAAAAAATATTCAAAAAAGCTTTCTCTATACTATTTATGTAAAAAACCTTTTCGTCTAAGATTTTTTTGTGACTAGTAAGTAGTTAATAAAATAATTTGACAAAAAAATGTTTATACACATAAGCTTTTATCATAGACAAAAAGGTTTACTTTTTCTGTTGCTTTCACTCTTTGTGTATTTAAAAATTGCATATTGCATAATAGTCTTAATTTCTTTTGCCGTATTTTATGTTGAGGATTTGTTTTAAGTGAAACGATATTGGCTAAACTTTATCGCTTCATTTCTATGTGTAAAATGTTTCGAATTTAAACACTGACAAATAATCATTTTGAAATCGGTATAAAAAGTTATTTTGTAAAATTAAGTACGTTTTTAACACAATAATTTAATGAAGCAAAAAGGTTTTTCAAACACTATCATTCACTTTTATCTCATGCCAAATAAAGGCTAAATTCAACCGTTCATGTTGGTGGCAGCAAATAACACGTATTTATCGAAAATAACATTAATCTGTTAATTATTTTGTTATATATCTATATATATTTAATTATTTATGTTATGCGTGCATATTGCAATTCCTGCAAGAATATTACTCTTGGTAAAACTGTCTGAAGCAGAGTAAGGTGCGTTATTAAAGTATTTTCGTTAATTTTTCTACAGCCCTGCTATTTTTTATTATAGGTGTAGTCGTAAGTATTTTACTCGTACACATATAGAGCGATCGAGACCTCAACATTGCAAGCCAGTAAACGTTTGTCGTTCCCAAAAAAAAAAACACTATTTTAAAAATCTGTCAAAATATTATTTTATTCAAATATATTTTATTCGTTATTATTTTTTTATAACTTGTATATCTATCAAACATAATTTCCTTCTAGGCATGAAAGGGCTAATAGCAGTAAAGGTCAGATCGAACTAACAAACTAAATCAAGCGACTGTTGTGATGATCTTTCAATAAAAAAATTTTACACGAAAGTTTTTTTAATCAATTTAATAAAAAATTCAGTAATTTACATTAAAATATTCATTTAACGTTTTCAAGATGCATTTAAAATTAATCTTTTTGGTCTAGAGAAAATAAATATAATATTATCAAATTGAAAATTATATTACCTCCATATTTCTGACATATTTTTGTTTTTCCTATGATACCTATACTGTGTTAAAAGAATTCTTTCGAAACAGTTTAAAGATCATTCAACTTTCGTTTAGCATAGTAGCTTTATATATATGTAATGCATTGTTACAACAATTTTCATCGAATTAGGTAGCTTGTAACTAATTTGTGTTTATGTAGCGAGTAACACCTACTACCTCTTCTGTGTGTCAATTCGAACCACTAATCACTAATATCTACTACTCGAGGCTTGAAGCTTGAGGCTTGCAAGCTCATCACGTCAATTTCCATACTTCAATGAGAGTGTAAGTATCCAAATATCTGATTAGTAGCCTTTTTTTTTACTACTTCACATTAGTTGTGCACCACTTTACTAGTATTTTTTAATTTCTTGAATTTTTATATCAGCTTAGAAAGTAGGTAAATATTAAATGTTAAACCGCATAGGGTTCTTATGTATCTTAGTTGACACTTTTTTATCAATTAATTGATAAGATGCTAACATAATATCGGTACTCCATCCTCCCCCTCCTTCTCCTCCTCCTAGATTTAAAAAACTACAGTAAAAAAAATAAAAGATTAAATTCACAATCGCCCTATCCGAAAAATTTGTTAGATTATTATTTAATTTTTCTGTAACTATCATTGAGGTTTTTTTTTCAATAGTGGGATGGTATGCAGCCAAAATATTAACTTAGGAACCACCCTACCTACAGAAATAGCTAACTTTATGCTTCTAGAAGTTTTGCAGATTTTAATTGTCGTTTGTATGAAATTATTTGTGCCAGGTGTCAACCAATTAGAGATTAAATTAAACCTTCGCGTTTAAAAGCGGATGTAATCCCATTCTATCTATTCCTACACATCCTAGCCACATATCTAATATCTTCTTTCACAATGAAGTAGCTAAGTCTCTGAAAAGATTAATATTATTAATATTAAGTGATGACATTATCTATTATGTATAATTTTAGTAGTAATTTATATGATGTACATTATAGCTTTATTAAATATTGTTGTCACAAATAGATAATAATAATAATAATGCATCACATTATTTACCAAATATAAGTCGAGGGAGTTAGGAAGTGTTTAAGAAACACGTTAATCACACACGATAAATATTTTCCTATGTAGGAATCTATTTCCATTCAAAAAATTTGCAACCTGTACGGAATCCTACATATTATAGGTTCCTCTGCCACTGAGGCTATTAAGGGTTTTTTTCTTCGTTGTAGAAATGTTCACAGTATGTATTAGTGTACAAGTGTACAAGGTACACTGAATATTTTATTAAACCCAACCTGAGTCATTTTCAGATGTATATATACGCAAAGATATATATTGGGTACTTTATATGAATAAGCTTGTAGATAATACTTTCATCAGTTTCCAAATGAAATTACACATAAAATCTGAAATAATTTATAGTTTCACAATGTACTTATTTTGCACTGATTCAAGTACCCGTTAGGTATACGTCACTGCAAATTTTCATTGCCAATGAAATTTCACTAATTTTTATTTAGAGAGTGGAAACCATGGAAACTTATTGCTTAAACGTATTCTTATATAATACAGCGGTTAATTGTTTTTCATACTACTTCTTAGATTTTCATTCACAGGCACATCAAAAGTTTTAGATATCTACATGTAATATAAAAATTTTACATTTTATGCCATGTGGAATTTTAAAAAAATACACTACTGATCTTGCAAAATCTTATTTTCATTTTAGGACCAAAAGGTGATTCTGGACCACAAGGCCTACCTGGTGTGGATGGTGTTAATGGAGAATCTGGTATTCAAGGACCTCCAGGATATCCCGTAAGTAAAACTATCATTCTTATTGATAAAACATTAAAATAAATTTTTTTTGTAAAACGTTTTAAAACTTAAGGAGGGCTGATAGCTTTCTATTACATTTAATTCGAAGCGAATAACTCCACACGAGGGAAAAGTCACCAAAAAAGCAATATTAGTTTGGAACTCGGAAACTCCGATTCTATTTCAACTCTTTTTAATTCAATTTAATATGTACTTTTTTTTACTGTCTTCTAGAATAAAACTCACACGATTTATGAACCTAAAATATTGTTAAAACTCATTTTTATGTTTTTTTTCGGTTAATAGGGAGTTCCCGGTCCAAAAGGAGAAAAAGGAGATTATGGAGATATTGGTCCACCGGGTCTCATGGGCCCACCTGGTTTACCTGGTCCTCCGGTATGTTTTTGAATCGTGTTAATAATAGTACTAACAAACGGGAAGGTCTTCACACCGGTACCTTGTAAATAGTGAGGCCACTGACGAAAAATGTATCTAATGGATTATATTATGTTTCGACTTAAGCAAAACTGTGTTGAGTTTTAAATTCATACGAACTTTGAATGTAGAGGTACATTTTTATGAATTTAAATTTTGTCAATTTTATAGTATAATAATTTTAAACATTCGTTTCTATTATGGTAAAATTGTATTTTAAAACCTCTTTATTATTATTAATAAATCCTATTAAAATTGGCTTTTCACATATGAAGACCTCCCCTTGTAAGTATGTATTAATTCAACTACGTTTTACGTTTTCAAACAACTCTATATTTATATCTCATTATAATAAAACCAGGGTTATCCAGGACAAAAGGGAGAAAAGGGAGAAAAAGGCGAATCGGTGAGTCAAATATTTTATAAATCTTAAAATCAGCACTCAGCTTTAAGTATTTTGTAGCGATAAATACATATTATATTTTCTGAAATACTAACTTTTACTTTATTTTATTTCATGATGGCGGTACATGACTTGAGCAGAAGTACAAAAAATTGAGGCGAAGACAGGTATGTGTCAAACTATTAAACATAATTTATTTCTACAAATGAAAATTGCAATATCCATGCTATAAGATTTTTCGTTTTACAGGGTGATGGTACATTTGAAGTCAACGCGGGTGAAGTTGTAAGTTTTCAAGATTGAGAAATTTTCCACTGTGGCACAAGCTATGAAAATCTTTTTCCCTTCTGCAGCCACTGTTTCAAATTATCGGGAAAATTTCATATAGTGTTTCAATTAAATTTTTAAAACATTTCGAAAAATATTCGTTTAAGAAAAAGATACATAGTTTGTGTCAAAAAATATGTATGCAGTGTTTAAGAAGTGCATTATATTCATATGAATATTAATATTGTAGATAATGGGACCACCGGGACCCCCTGGACCCGCTGGCGTTCCTGGACTTCAAGGCCCACCTGGAATTAAAGGAGATAGAGGCCACGACGGAGCTAAAGGGGATCCTGTCAGTAATTTAAATAATAAAAAAATTTAATATTTAAAAAAAAACTCCTCTGAATTACACATTTATTTTACAAATCTATGACTGTATTATACTTTCAGGGTGAAAAAGGCATTAAAGGGGATCCTGGTCCAATGGGACTTCCTGTACGTATAAAACTATTTGTCTGATATATAAATAATAATAATAATCTTATATAATACTTTAGACAAGTAATATCAAATCTAGGAGAGTGAAACAACCCAGAATAATTTAAAATCTTAGAGTTATAAAAAGAAATTCTAATAAACGTTGAATGATGACTGATGATAGTCAATTGTCCGTTACCGGTACTTATGAGTAATTTTCTGTTTTCAGGGACCAATGGGATTGAGAGGTGAATCCGGAAGGCCTGGCGACGCCGGAAAACCTGGCACCATGGTAAGATCACGGATCTCACGCTCCTAACATCACCGTAATATGCCTTCACCGTGAGTCAAAGTACATCAATACATGCTGAATATTGCAACACATGCCAGCGAATAAGACTCAACATTGCACAAACGTCATTTACCTTTACGTTTTCTGCTAATTATTTTTTGAGCTGATCTGCGACTTAAATTAACGTGTCTATACTGTCTATGATGACGATTTTGCGAACCGCGTTAAGTACTGAAAAGTTTTTTAAAAAAAAACCATCGATATGTAGATTTTTATATATTGACTAATTATGAAATCAATTAAATACAAACTTTTCTTGCAATTCTAACGAGTTCTCAGTATCAGTATCAATATCAGTAGTCAGCTTCTAACAATAATAATTAAATAATAGCATTAAGGGCGTTGAACCCAATTGTTAAGCTCAAAATTCCATTCTCCATTTTACTTAATGAAAATGATAGATAAATATTTTTTCGCTCTGTAGCGCTAATTTTTATTCAAATATCAAACTGCGTACAGAGCGAAAAAAGATTTAATTTCGATACTTTTTGCATAAAACGAAGAAATCAAAATCTAACTTCAAAAATGAATATTTTCAATTTACTTAAAAAATACTTGAATTATATATTTTCTTGCTCTATACGCATAATTGTAGTTAAAAATTGATTAATTCTAAAGGGGGAAAAAATCCTAATTTAATGTTTGTTGAGTAAATTGAAGAAATCGAATTTTTAGATTAGAACCTGGCTTCAACACCCTTAATCATGACTCACTATTGCATGAAGCAGTAGTAAGTCCTATCGAAATTTATTATTAACAATCGGCTTAAAAACAGGTTGGCTATGGTGAATCAACTAACGACTAACATGGGATAGGTTGTACCACACACTGATAACGACAATAACCTATCTAGCCCACGTCACCTGGGGGGCTTCCAGAATTTACGTAAAACTACATCTTGAACCGAGAGCATGTGTCAAATGTATCTACTTCATAGAAGCAAAAAGTACATATATTTTATCACGAGTTTTAATGCTGTGCTGCTCAAAAAATGAGAGTAACATATTATACATAATTATACATATATATCGATCCGCAAAGTGCGCATAGGTATTAAAACTTACACAAGTGTAAGTTTAAAAAAAAGTTTATACGATTAATTGGAATGTCGAATGTGAGGTTGCGTAGAAAAGAAAATACCTTTAATGAACATACAATAATATTTCAAACACCCCAGAGCTAAGTGACGCATAAAAACCCGCATGCACAATGCACATATAGAAGTCAATACATTTTTGATTAGGAGAAGCATATCAAGAAATAATCTGAATTTAATTTTATCAATTCGAAGACATTATGAGTGATAAAAATATAAAATGCGTTTACATGTTGCTAGATTGTATGTCAAGGTTATTAAGGCTATATTATATTAAAATGTCCTTTTCTTCCTTGATTAACGAGATATACGAGTATGCTACGTTTGCACGTTGTATTTAAACAATGTTTAATACATAATAGGATTAATTAAAAAGGATTAGCTACCACCATTCAATGGGTCAGAGTACAGAATGTTGCTTAATTATACCGTTGACGTTTGTATAGCGTGCAAACGGGACAATAGAATAATGGTGAATACACAGACGAGGTGGTGAATTTCTTTATTTATTTTGGTCAACATCGACATTATTTATAGAATATAGCAGTTAACTTGCAACAAAGAATGACATGTCGTTATGTTTACACTCAATTACCAAGACCTTATTAAAAAATCAAAAAATTCTCTAGCAGTGAATGTCTATATTTTTGTATTAACAAGTGTACGATTATAAAAATTTTGTTTTCTTAATAACAAAAAGTTTCCTAACTGTAAATGTTACTTTGTTAATTTTATCAAATCTTAAAACCCAAATTTTTTAACATTCTCAAGCAATATGGAATTTTTATTCGATATGTCTGAATCTACCTTGAAGGTTGTAACGCGCCTATCTAGGTGTCAGGATGTTACACACGTGTGATATATATATAACAGTATGAAACTCTAGCCCGGTTACTATCGAGATTGCAAAATGTATATGTGAATTTAAAGTAAGTCAAGATTACAGCCTTTTTGACTAGCTTTGCACTTTGTTTATGTCCATCGTGATAACAAGCAAGTGATAACTCTTTATACTATATTACAGTTTAAATACCATTTTCTCAAGTTGACTGTCATAAAAAAATATAGTTTATGTACTATGTACATTATACTTCTTATTTTCAAACTGTAGACTGAATTTAAGGTTCATTCGTAGTTGAGAAACTAAAAGCAGTACAGTGATCATTTATAATGGATCACTTGTATAATAGCAGTCATTTTTGGAGAGGTCACATATTGCGCTGATTATCACCTAATTTTCTCAGAAGAAACAAGTCTTGATGTCTTTTGTATATTATATACTGATGAATATATCTACATATATTATAAATTCAACATATGCTTTAACAAAGTAAAATCAAAAAATTACTACATATAGGTATACTTTACAGTGCAGCAGTGGATAAAAATGCACTGTAAACTTGTGTGACAATTTTACAAAAAATTGCAAAATTGTTAATTACTTATTAATAAAAGTTCCTGATTTGAATCATTTGTACCCGAATCATGGTAACTGGTCAAAGTACTTACTGGCAAAAAAAAAACACCCATTTTCTGTCATTATGAGTACTTATAGAATAATGTAATTTTAGACTATTCAAGAAGAAAACTCTTTTTTGCCCAACAGCACTTGAGCAATGGGTAATGAAATCCTGGGTTTGCCCCTATAGCATTTTTTACACACAGCATGTATAATTATATATACATATATTTTTTTGACTAATCTCTTGAATTTTAATTTATTTTTATTTAACGATTTTTTAAAATTAGTATTACAATATCAGCAAAGTTTAGACAATATATTATTCTTATAAAAATAAAACCTTCTTTTGCTTCTTTTTCAACTATTATCGACTTTTTTTTGGAATATTTTTTGTAATTTTTCACACTAACTTTACATTAGAGTGTATAGGGCCGACAGAGGTGGAATTAAGAAGTACATTCCTCACTTGGGAATTTAGAAGGCATTTCCATATTTTCCAATTTTGTCCACCAATATATTCACATGCAAAGACTTTTTTAGTAGAGTATATAGTTTCAAGTATTATAAACAGAAAAAAATGTCTATCACCTCACCCCCCATCCTATTTCCATAACTCCACATGCGGGAAAAATTTGTTCCTTCGGCCCTGATAGTGTAAGGACAGATTCTTGTAAGATTAAATATTATTTATTATTTATGAAAATATAGATTATAAATTAAAATTAAATAGATAAAAGTTGTTACTTTTTTTTATGAATATAAATCGGTGATCGTTATAAAATATAAATTGCGGCTTTATCGCTATACCCGAGAAGAAGTTAAATTAATGTTAAAATGTTTAACCCTTGAAAAAGCACATGTCGTTTTTAAGAGTCTACTTTACTTTTTTTTTAATAAATAAACTTCATTTTTCGGATTCTTTTAAAATTATTCATTCATAATACTGGCTTATTTGAATATAAAATAACAGAAAAGTATTTAGAGCTCCCATCCGCGTCATTTTCAGGGCACGAAAGTACAAAAAAAAGTTCATATAACGCTAGAGCTTAGTTCACTTATTTATTTTAATTGAATTACGAAATGTAATTTATAAACTATATGATCAAAAAATGACAAGTAAAAAGAACGATTTTAAATTCTCGGTCATTTTCCGGTTTTTCCCAATTAAGTTTTTAAATTTTACCGGTCAACTAAAAGTAACATTTATATTTACCACAAAGCCCAAATATTCATTTTAATTCATGAATTTCATTATAAATATCCTGTAAAAGATTTGAAAAATATCTTTTAAACATTTTTTTCACATATTTCAAATATTTCACTTTAAGGGCATTGGACCCAAGTGTTAAGCTCAAAATTCCATTCTCCATTTTACTTAATGAAAATTATAGATAAATATTTTTTCGCTCTGTAGCGTTAATCTTTTTGCAAATATAAGACTGCATACAGAGCGAAAAAGTATTTAATTTCGATATTTTTGCATAAAACGAAGAATTCAACATCTATCTTCAAAAATTGAATGTTTTCATTTTACTTAAAAAATATTTGAATTATATATTTTCTCGCTCTGTACGCATAATTCTAATTAAAAATTGATTAATCCTACAGAGGGAAAAAATTCCAAATTTAATATTTCTTGAGTAAAATGAAAAAATCGAATTTTCAGATTAGAACTTGGCTCCAACAACCTTAAGATGTCATATGAAAATGAGCTTGATAATAAAAATTAACTAGCCTAGTTTCATTATTTTACCAGTCTAAAACCATGACTTTAAATTAGAAAAATTTAGATGAGCGATTATTTTATTTTAATCTTATTTCGGTATACATTAAAATATCAAAAACTGTTATCATCAAAATGTCGATTGAAATATTGCCAGTTAAGCGCTTATGATATTCTCTAATGCCAAATAATCCTTCAAAAATTAATTTTTCATTACTAAAAAAATTACCGTGTAATAAATGCACTAATGAAACATAGAAATGTTGTAGATTTAAATTGCTTTCAGAATTTAGTTTACATTGTGATCATTAGTGCTGTTAGATGAATCTACAGTATGAAGAATCTAGAAAAAAGAAATTATAGGAATATAATTTTTGTTACGGAATATGTACAATACATTTTTTAATTGAAAGCCAAATTTATCGTCGTCTTTGAAAATCGAAGAAAAAGAAAAAGACACACGTCCACGTTATTGAGACATTGCAAAATTTTTAAGATTAAAGGTTCTTGAATTATTAGCTGTAATTTGTTCAGTACTTGACAATGAATGAAACTTTGCCACTGCCATTTTCATGCCATGTACAATAAAATTTGTTCCAGTATATACTATATATATTTCTACATTTTAGCATCTTGATTGTGTTTATAATTATTTTATACGTTGATAATTATTTTTCAAAGTTGCTAAAATACAATAACAAAATTTTGAAAATATTTTCCATGCTACTGTTACGTGTTGTCACGTGCTCTTAAAAATTAATAAAACGCAGCAGAATATATAAGAAAAATCAATATTTTTTCATACATAACTTTTCTACGAATTCAAGCATTGTTGGGATAATTAGCTCAATTTTTAATAGAATAATCAATTCAATGGCCTCAATAATTTCTGATTAAGGGTGTTGGAGCCAAGTTCTAATGTAAAAATTCGTATTCCTCATTTTACTTAACAAATATTAAATTTGGAATTCTTTTCCTCTGTAGTATTATTCAACTTTTAACTAGAATTATGCGTACAGAGCGAGAAAATATCTAGTTTAAATATTTTTTAAGTAAAATGAAAATATTCAATTTTAAAGTTAGATTTTGAATTCTTCGTTTTATGCAAAAAGTATCGGAATTAAATATTTTTTCGCTCTGTATGCAGTCTTTATTTGAAAAAAGAATAACGCCACAGAGCGACAAAATTTTTATTTATAATTTTGGTTGAGTAAAATGGAGAATAGAATTTTGAATTTAACACTTGGGTCCAACGCCCTTAAGGGCATGCGGTAAGGACCACAAGAGCAAGTTTAGTTTCGTAAACTTTACAATAGCAAATAATAAACCTTTTTGTTAAAACTAGGACTTTACTTCCGTTTCGTACAGATGAAGGATAAATGGCCTAGTATTAGTGAAAAATATTTACTATAGCAAACGCATAAAGTTAACGAAGCGAAATTTGCTGTGGTAAGTAATATGTGCCCTTAAAATAATAAATTTTGTATTATTCTTATCAAAATCGATGTACTCATTTTAACAAGTAGCAAGTGACTATAGAATTTTATATTCTTTGAGAGGCATAACTTAACTTTGCGAAAAAAATATTAAAAATATTTAGGTTTTGCGTGGCAGTACCTTTAAATATACCTAAATATACAAGTTATCCAAGAATTCGTGGTACTCTTTTTTTTCAGAACGTTATTTTGGGTATATAAAAAAATATGACAAACGATACAAAAATATGTACATATATTATTATAAATGATGATATGATAGGCACATTGCGTAATATATTTTTTCATACTCATTTATGTTGATCTTTATTTTGCATTGTCTGTAAAACCGAATATAAATATTATAGTAAAGTGTTTAACTCATCTTGAATGATTCAATTAAAAAATAAGTTATCAAAGGTTTATTTAAGTTATAAGTTTATTTCAGTTTTATAATTTTGCAATGCTCATATTTTGTATGAGAGAAAAGGCTTTATGAAATCCATCCTGTCGATTCTTTAAAGTGTCTAGATAAAGACTAAAATTGTAATATATAGAACTTAATTCGATGTATTTTCAACAATCGTCTGTTGTATCATAAAATAAAATTTAGTTTTAAGGAATTAATGTTAGAAACAATGTAGGTAGAAATGTTGTTTCCTGTCATGTAGAACTACTAGTGATTTTGAGGGTAACATTATAATATTGTTAATAACGACGAAGCCGACATCTTCCTAATACGACGAACACTTTATTGTGTTAGCAATGTCCTGGTTAATAAACAGAATGTGCATGTGCTTGTGTTCTTTGCTTTTGAGACGATTATCCTAATACAATAACGCTTTCTTCCTGATAGTTTTGCTTCGCATTTTGTAATGACTCTGATTGTTAAGGAAAAGCTCTCAAAATTTCTTTTGAAATAAATTGAATGATAGAGAAAAATATATAACAAATTAAATTAATTAATTAATTAATTAACACGTGTTAATTTGCTGCGACCACAACGGTATCTTAATCGTTGGATCACTACATCGATGCTTTAATCGTTGGAAAAATGATACCACACAATACGATCGTGCTCTCCTTTCTGCTTCAGGTGAATCCCTTTCTTATTCATTTCAATTTTTCATTTATAAAAATAAAACTCTGTACCTCATCACTACCTTCGCAGATCGAAATCATCGGCTGAATATTCACGATCGAATATCTAATGTAGGCATATTTACTGTCCTTATTCATTGATATATACTACACCCAGAAAAAAGTTTCTTTGATATAGGACCAAAGAAAAATTAAATAAAATTTATTTAATTCAAATAAATTTTTTCTTTGGCCCTATATCAAACAAATGTTTATTTGATACAAAGAAACTTTTTTCTGGGTGTAAGGCTAAACCCTATGCGCCACTACATGTTTGTACTTGTTGTTATTCATAAATATAGCATAATATTTGAAAAGTTTTATTTATCCTGAGGACTTTGGAAAATATGTTTATTCAGTTCTTTATTTTTCGATTTTGTAGTTTATATAAGTATTGGTGGCGTAGAGGCAAAGCTATAATATATATGTATGTTATAAAATATACACAAAAACACACACCCGCACACACATCTTTATATAAACATTCATACTATTCAATTGTAAACAATCCATTCAAGTTGAAGCCATTTTATTACATTTATTTACATAATATGAATATAATAACATTTTTCTAGAGTACTATTGAATAGTTAGAAAGAAATATAAGAAATGCGAATTCATTCAACTGCAATTGGGTATACAAGAAAAAACCTGTAATCTATATGATTCATATATCTTTTGTACCAAATTTGATTTTGTTCCCTCTCCCTTTCAGGGATCTCCGGGACTAGACGGCATGAAGGTGAGATTTCATCAGTTTTATACTCAATTTCTTATTTATAAAAAGTATTTTTGCACGTACACCCAGAAAAAAGTTTTTTTTGAATCAAATAAACAGAAAAGATTATTAGGGCCAAAGAAAAAATTTGGCCCTATATCAAAGAAATGTATATTTGATTCAAAGAAACTTTTTTCTAGTTTAAATTTCCACGTGATTATTTCACATTGAAAAATTTAAGCTATATAAGTATACCTTAATAAATATTTGAATTCTTTTATAGGGGGCACAAGGAGAACCTGGCACTAAAGGAGATCGTGGAGATCCCGGGTTACCCGTGAGTGCTCATTTAATTATCAGGGTGGTGACTTGACCGGGAAATGACCGAGAATTTAATTAAAAGACAGAGAGTTTACTTTTGATCACAATAAAATTCAACCTTTCAGTCTTTTAAGGGTGTTCGAGCCAAGTTCTAATCTAAAATTCGAATTGGAATTTTTTCCTTCTGTATAATTAATCAATTTTTAACTAGAATTATGCAACGCCCTAAAAATTTTCCAGAAATCCTAAAACCCAAAATATTTATTTATTTACTAGCAGAAATTTACCCGGCGTTGACCCGAGATTTTATAAGATTTCGTAGAATTTGAAGAAATTATACTAGAAGTTTTGAATATAAAAATCAGGAATCGGCTGTTTAATATGACGAATTCGACGAAATTTAAGTATATTGATAAAAGAGAAATAGTTTCTAATGATTATATACACGCGTGAAATAAATACGGTTTTTTTAAATGCATTAATCATGTTTAATATTTTTAGCTTATATTAAAAAAAATTCCTCTTATAAATTAAATTTCATTTTTTTTCTCTAGGGTACTGATGGAATTCCAGGTGCAGAGGTACAGTACTTTCAATTTTATTACCTAATTGAAAAAAAAGACAACAATGTATCCAGATTTATACTAAATAGTTGTATTATTTGCATTTATCACCGGTGCAATTTATTAATCACAGTAAATCCTGATAAAGATGATTCACTTTAATCGCTTGTTAATTACAATTGAAATTTAATCTAATCATTTTACTATTTTTTTTCAAATCTACGTCACTATCTTTGTAACCGTATAAAAAATACTGTTCTCTGCTTATTATATTAAATATACTAAATTAGCGGAATCTTATTTCTATTAGTTTTCTGTTTTTTATATAAAAGCATATATTTATACCCATAAAAACAAGTATTGCATTTTGTCAATTACAGGGGCCCAAAGGGGAGCAAGGTCTTCAAGGCGATGCTGTAAGTATAAATTCATATCTCTTGATATAAATAATTCTTTTAGTAATTAAAATAATTTCTCAGTTGATTTCGTTAAAAATTTAGTTTGCAGGTTCTCTTGCTACATGAAACGCATAATGGAAACACTTTTGCCAAAACTTACGTTATTATTCATAATTACATACTTTCTCATATGAATAACCCCAGTTGAAATTGAAAATGTGTGTAAAATATTTCCCTTTCTTTATTTGTAATGCACAAAATTCAACAAATTTCTAGTGAAATAAAAAAACTCATTAATGTCGAATATTCGTACTCTTCGACAATATTTGATTCATCAGTGTGTAAGACAGTATATTATAAAAAATTATAAAATATATTATAAAATATAAATGAAAGAAAGACCTGAATTGCTAAATTACCGTTTATCAAGTTATATGCTGCCACCACTACATTTTATACATTTTCGACGTAATTCTTACTCAAATCATTATAATATCTATGTTTCTTTCCATTACTGACCATTCTATTCAGTTTCGTACAATGCATAATTTTAAACTAATATTTTGCATAAAATTTTTCCCTGCTTGGCCTTTTTGCACGCCGCGACAATCATTTTTTGAGTAAAAAAATAAAAAGAAAAAAGATCAGAAAAAAAAACAAAATCTTGTTTTTTTTCTTAGGGTCCTGCCGGAAAACGCGGCAAGAGGGGTGAAAAAGGAAACAAAGGCGATCAAGGTGTTCCTGGTTTAGATGCACCGTGTCCCTTGGGTCCAGATGGACTTCCTTTGCCAGGATGTGGATGGAGACCACCTCAGGTATTTAGAACATAATATCTTTTTGATTATTATAATTAAAACCCGTTTTCAAAACATTAAAATAACAAAATATCAAAACTGTAGAAGCATTTGTGTTTAAGGGTGTTGGACCCAATTGTTAAGCTCAAAATTCCATTCTCCACTTTACTCAACGAAAATTATGGAAAAATAATTTTCCGCTCTATAGCACTATTGTTTTTTCAAATATAAGACTGCGTACAGAGCGAAAAAGTATTTAATTTCGATACTTTTTGCATAAAACAAAGAATTCAAAATTTGCCTTCAAAATTAAATATTTTCAGTTTACTTAAACAATATTTGAATTAGATATTTTCTCGAATTTTTAGATAGGAACTTGGCTCCAACACCCTTAGTAGAAAAATTGTATTAAAAATCAATAACTCACAATAGTAATATTTAATATAGTAGAATTTCTTAATTTATATTAACATGGTTGTGGTATGACTCTTTGTTTGGGACTGTGAAATCTATACTTACCAGGATGTGGTGAGCACTTCTACACCAACAGTAGATGGGCCCGAACCTGCTGAAACTGATTATGAAGACCAGGGGGAAGAATACGAAGAGTATCCCGATCAAAATGGAAATCTAGCAGAACCATTATAATCACAAGCGATGCCTAATTCATCATATCTATGTCACCTTCATCATTTACCACTCAACTTTAAATCTCCCATAAAACTAACGAGTGCTAATAATATAAATAATGTGTGTTAGGTAAGAGCATGCAGCAATTAATTCAATTTTTAAGACTTGACACACGTTAACTGTTTATTAAAAGGAAATGCTTTTTTATGCCAACTTCCATCCTGCTACAAATAAGTTGAATATACTAACTAAATAAGTGTTGTTGTTGATTAAGAAAAAAACAAAAACTGTAATTAGATTTCAGAATCTCTGTACATTACTCTATAATTTTAGTGCCTCATTTCTAAGATATTGTTTCCCTTAAAAATTAGTCGAATATTTTCCTAAAATTTTAGGGTCAACAATAATGAGAATGAAACACAAAAATTTATAATAATATATGTAAATATATGTATAATAAAGGAAAAATTGCAATTTTTCTTATTATATTACTTTATTTAAGAAAAATTTTTTCTTTCCAGCGAAAACGCAACATTCTACGCAAATGGCTCAAAGAAGAAAAATAAGGTGCACATCACGTCCTCTCGAAGACTTTCCCCATCATTTGTGACGTCCTCATAATTCATCGTGTCCAAACTCTAACTATTATATATTATTATATTCGTCAAGACCTTTAAAGTCAATACCTTGCCAATAAGTGTTGTAAATAAGTGTACTTACAGTGTCTAACTCTAGCCCCTGCAGTGTGTGTATATACAGTTTTTTGATAATGAAGTATAAACATTAAGACATTCTTCTAGAAACTTAAAGAAGAAACACAGAGGATGCGATGTTGTAATGTACAAAGGTTGGTATGAAACTGAGCAGCACATATATAAAAGTGCACTATACTGAATAAATTTAGTTTGATTTTCAAAGAGAAACGACAATTTTCGTAAATATGTACAGATATAGGTATATTATTTCATGGAATCGATCTTTTTATATTATTTTGTTGACCTATGCTCTATTACTGTTTAATTATACTTTTATTTCTCAAATAATAATAAAGGATGGATTTCGCGTAACTTATGAAATCTCATGAAAGCTGTTTTCGTTTTGTCAAGACAGATTTCTCAGGTTTTACTCACATACTTATAATAAAAGTTGCGGATTTTATTTAAAAAGAGTCCGGCAATATTCAAATTCAACTTTTTATTACATATTTCTAAACAAAGCCACATGGAATAAAAAAATGACTTTCTATAATGGCTTCTATATTCTAAAATCTTGATTTATTTTTGTTAATTTAATATTTCATTAATACAATGCAATCGATATCATGTGCAAAGAAAGCATTGAATCAATGATATTTTTTGTTTCAGT
Source organism: Synergus umbraculus (assembly GCA_900474325.1). Classification (NCBI taxonomy): domain Eukaryota; kingdom Metazoa; phylum Arthropoda; class Insecta; order Hymenoptera; family Cynipidae; genus Synergus; species Synergus umbraculus. The sequence goes on from UCOK01017627.1 coordinate 505,059, forward strand.
TATAGTGCACAAAGTATTACTGATGATTACTTGAAAAACTCAATTGGTGTGAAAATAGATAAATTCGTAATAATCCTACTCTACATATTGTCTCGTACGTTTCTATACTTAAAAAAAATGTAAAAAAACATGCGCCATATCACTAAACATTATACAGTATGGAAGAAATTTATTACGAATCACACAAGATTAATATTGGAAAAAGTTCAGTTAGTATAACACTGCTTTGTTAAATATTTTTCATCTCGTGCAGAACATTTTTACATTTATGAATTAAAACAATTTTTAACGGAAGTAAAAGATTTTTACCACAAGGTTAACGGTATTTAAATGTTCATGAAATGTAAACAATTTATAATTGAGGCAAGAAAATGAGATTGTACAATTTTATTTTATAATTATGTTGTATGCATGTCAAATCTTGTAGACGATCTACGTTTTCTTGTTTGTGTATATGAGAAGTATACCATTTTAAGAACAAGAATACAACTCCGTTTTAGAATGACTGTACATATGCAAGACTGATACATCTAAAAAAATATATTAAAAATATATGTAATATCTAGATGAGTCCTTGAGATCAAAAATAAGTCATTTAATATTTTTCAATGTAAAAACCAAATAGATGTATGTACATACTGGATAATCATAAGTAAAAATGACTGTATGTTTAAGGTAAACGTACTATAATCGTTATGTAATACAGATAGCTCATTATCAAAAGGAAATTGTGTAATAAAGTGTTTTACCAGTTACTTATTTAAAATTCAAAGTGTACATTTTAATGTTTCGCTCCTTTCCTCATTTTACATAAATGATTTTTCAATGCCTAGAATGTTTAGTTTAGTTATGCTTATTTTAGGAGGTATATTAATATGTACTCACGTATGAATATGCGAATAATTTATTACTGCACTATGCTATTTAAACAGTTTTAATTTTTTAACATGTTTATGAACTTCATCCTTCGGATAAGGTTTCGTCACTAAACATGTAGGTATATTTTCGGGCTGTTCGATCCAGAGCTTATGAGCGATGTTATTCTCCTCTAGTTTTTTATGTATGTCATTCAAACTATCCTCGTCGGGAACCTTTTAAAAATTATGTCAAATAGTAAAGTATTATTACTTCAGTAATATGTATGTAAGTCATATATTGAAATATAGGAAACTGACTGAAACTCACCTCCAATACTACCTTGTGCATGTTATCCAAGTCTGATAAATATTTTTGAGTGTATTCGTCATTATAAAAAAGATGTATTGCGGCGGCACATGCATGACATGTCTGAGCTATTACAGCACCAACTGGCCATTGCATAGTTTTTAAGAGATCACCGCGGACAATAACATATTGAATTATTCCGGCCATCTCACCTGCAAAAATCGTGGATATAATATATCGTCATCAGTTGATTATAGTCAATACATTGTTGATTTGATTACCTCTTGTTCTGACACTGATTTTTGTTTGTTTTGTTTCTTCTTTAGTTCTTTCTTCCTTCACTTCCTTGTTGGTGTCCGCTCGGTATTTGAAATCTACTTTATCAGATTAAAATGCATGTGTATGTAGTCTCCTACTTTATCGACGAAAATATCTCACATTCTCACTCGTCGAAAAAGTGGATTAGAAATTAAATTTTATTCGATCAAAAATTCATTCAAAGCTGTAATAAATGTGCCAATTTTTGTTTTGTTTATAAAGAACGCTTCAAAATGTCACTTATTCCTAATATAAAAATAATTATCAACAAAACAGTACCTTTCTTCTCAAAACCTGGGAATGTTTCCAACATCGTTCGAGGTAAGGTTATGCTCTTGTTTTGGAGGTTTTCAGATATTTCTTTTAAGTTTTGATAAATATTTTATATATGAATTAAATTTATTAGAATTCTGCAGAATAGATAAATTTACATATTTTTTTCTTGCACTCATTTTAAATGACAAGGTTTACTAATTTCAAATAAAAAAAATTCTCATTTCTAAATTCATAATTAAAATCTATTATAAACCATATTTTATATATTTATCTATATACCATGTTAATTAAAGATGAATATTTCAATTTAAAATTACAGGTATACTTTCTGGATCATCGCGTCCTTATTCGAAAGATATAAAAATCGACATTACAAGTTCGCAAGAAGAAGACCTTGTAAGTATTTTGTACAAAAATTTAATAACAGAATATTTATGTACCTACCTTTATAGTATATACATATATATATATATAACAATAATTCTTAATTATAAAAATGAGAGAAACATAAGAAACTTGAATCGATATTAAATACATGATTAGTTTGTATAAATTTTACAAATAGAAATCTATGTCATCAAATTGTTTTTCTGTGGGTCGTTTACTGCTGTATCTGAAAAAGAAGTAAATCTATAAGGAATTACTCTACAAAACCTATGTTTTTGAATACAATAATAATTTTTTCAGCCAATTGAACTTGAGAAGAATCCATTTGAAAAGAAAAAGGAGGTATGCATTTTGTGTAAATATCAAATCGATCCGGACTACAAAAACATTCGTTTGCTTTCGCAATTTCAAAGTCGTTACACTGGTAGAATTTACGGACGTCACATTACCGGTTTGTGTAAAATGAAGCAAGATAAAGTCGAAAATGAAATTCGCAAGGCTCAAGTTTGTGGTGAGTAAACTAATTTATCCTTTAAAGAATATTTTTGCTTTTAAATTTGAAACGCTTTTTCAAAGCTCAAATAATTTATGAAAATAATTAATTGTTCGCAGGTTTCATGCCTTTTATGACGAAAAAGGTGGATTATGTTCACGACCCAAAACTCTTTGATCCCGAGCATCCATTTAGGCCTCACAAATATTAATCATGTTCTAATAAAAGTAGGTTTTCTGTATAAAATAAAAAAAATAATCTGATATCAAAGGTGAAATATATTTTTTCACAGCCTATGTTAAAAAATAATCTAAATAATGTACATAGTTTAAACTAATACATAAATTATTTGTTCTTGTTTGTTCCTACACAAACATTAAACTTACATCACTTGGTTGAGTTGCTTAGAAATATTAATTATTTGGTTATAACCTAAAGTTTCGGGAAAATAAAATCATTTTCCTTCTCTGAAAAGTTGACTATACTGTTTGGAATTGCCAGTAATTTTAAAACATCGCTTGTGCTGAAAGGACGTCCATTTTTTTCAACTAAACTCACACGCAACGTTTCTAATGCTTCCACAAATGCTTCTCTCCATTTTATTATAGAAGCCCTTATTTCCTGAAGTCTTTGCTGCAATAACACAGCAAAGTAAAAACTAATTGTCGAATGAAAAGTTATTAAGAAATTGTCTAAACAATGTAATACAGACCTACCAGCGACTTTCAATTTCCAAAAAATGACCAAGATTTTGAATGAGGTACACATACTTCAAACTCTTTTAACTTATAATTAAATATTTAATTTTTATAGGTTTAAACTTAAATATATTGAAATCGTTGATAGGTTCGTTACATTTGGGTAATATGTATGTATTGAATATAGGGTTAAACGACATAAGGGCATAACAACCCTTAAGTCATACAATCCATTAAACAGAAAAATTGATCCTTTTTAGGAAAATAGATACTTCTCAATTTAATTTAAAGATGCTGAACACTTATTTTATAAATCAACCATGATCATACCTTATTATTAGTTGGAACTTGCGCTCTTAACTCGACCATTTGTCGTTGTTTATCATTTATCCTTTTCACCAGTATTGCCATATCCTGTTTGCTTATGTTCTGAAGTTCAAAGCTCAATCGCTGTAATTTAACTACTGGTTGATACTCTGGACTTTGTATTCGATGAATCCTAATAAAATTCTAGATTAGTTTTTTGGTTTTTTTCTGGAATACTTATTTTTATAAACTTATGTAATTAAAGTTTATATAAAAGAGAATTTCTTACACTGGAGAAAGAGGTGGTGTATTTAGATACACAGATTTTAGAGGTGATTTTTGTTTTTCAGTTTTGGAAATCAAATCATTTTTCGGTGATCTTACTTTCGACTTGAGACTCATTTTCCTTGAAGAGAAGTTTGGTAACGAGTTTTCTACTTTTTTAGGTGAATATGCATCTTCAATTTTTGAAATCGAATTGTTTTCCAGTAATTTCAGAGCATTATTTCCTGAAGGCTGTAGAGATAAATTTTTGGATGCCTCTAGAGGTGTCTTTTCCACAAGCTTGACTGATACCTTCTTTTCCGAGGATTTCAAAGGAGACTCGTATTCCAATCGTTTCAAAGGCGAAGCAAATCCGAGAGATTCCGAAACTTCTTCTAATTGTTTCGAAGGCGAATTCACATTCATTGGTTTCAGTGGAGAAATAAATCCTTTAGAATTAATAGGAGATTTAAATCCCAATGATTTTCCTCTCGAGTTTTGAGTTATTTTAGAGCTTGTATTTTGTAGTTTGCGAGAATTCGGGGTTCCATCTCCTAAATCTTGATTTGGATCAGTTTTTATCAGAGGAGATCGAAATGGTTTATTTACACCTTTCCCGTGTTTCAATGGAGTACCGTAAAAACTCATCTAAAAGCAAGGGTTTAGAAATAAATTATTATTTTACTTTACGATTATATATATCAGGGTGGTCATACGTCAGGAACGTCAGGAGAATGTCAGGGAAATGCGAGTAGCTGTCAGGAAAGCATAAAATCGGAAAACCCAGACGAACCTTTACTCCAAAAGTGAGATTATGTCAAAATGATCAAAATATATATACAAGAGAAGAATATACATTTATTAGAGATAATATTTGTTAGAAATAAAAGAAAGAAAAGGTTGATATTAGGTATACTGATGTTTACATAAACTATTATAGCTTTTATATGCATATAATATTTCAAAATAAGATTGCTGTATACAATTAAAATTTTGTTCTATAATCAATTAAAATATCCATGTTTTTTTACCTTTTCAATAATCAGCAGGAATATTTGCAAATACACGTATTTTAATACATTTTCTGCTTACATTAGAACAGATCTGGAACAGATTTATAAAATTTAATATACATATATATACATAAACAGAAAACACGTGAGACTGACATCAGCGCCATTTAAATAAAAGCATCACCACAGATAAAATGAAGAAATGCTGTGTTGATAAAACAGATTTCATGTGTAGTACATGATTACCATCAGAGAAAATTTAGTTTAGTCAACTTTACTCTGACAATAAGTGAATAAGGGCAATAATATAGTCGTACTTTTTGCTAAAATTAAGTCATTTACCTCCGTTTTCTACAGATGAAACTCCATGGTTTGTAAGGTAAGATCATGATTGATTTATATAATAAATATTCAGCACTTGCCGTGAAGCCCTACGAAAAAAATTAGTCATACATATATCGCCACAAAAACGTTTTGTTGCCTCTGCAAAGTTTATTTTGTTGGCCCAAGAAAATATTTAATGCATAGAACGTTTTACGAGATTTCACTGAATTTTTAGGAATTTCAGGAGATTTCATGAGATTTCATGTGATGTTAAGTAACTTTGTAGGATTTGATGATATTTCTGGGGATTCTAAGTAATTTTAAGGGATTTTGAGGTATTTTATGATATAAGAGATTTTAAGAAATTTTATGAAATTCCTTGAATTTTCAAGTATTTTTAAGTTTTAACGAGATTTCATGGAATTTTAAATAATTTTAAGAGATTTAGTGAGAGTTCATGGGCTTTTGAGTAATTTTTTAACGCATCTCAAGTGATTTTACGAAACTAAAAGGAATTTCATGAGATTCTATATAGAATTTTAAGTAATTTTAAGGGATATAACACTAGATTCTGGAATTTTAACGAATATCAAGGAATATGAAGTGAATTTATAAAATTTAAAGGAATTCACCAAATTCAGAATTTTATTGGATTTCATGATATTTCATGGTATTTTGAGTAATTGTAAGTAATTTTACGTAATTTACAAGACTTTAACCATATTTTAATTGATTTTAAAGGGATTTTAAGATATTTTACGGGATGTAAAGTTATTTTTTAAGGAATTTAAATTATTTTGTATACTAAACAAAGGTTGTGAAAAAACGAAAAATTAATTGCGCGGATCATAATTGCCATTTTTCATAAATTTATTATAGCTTTGAAAAAGCGTTTGAGGTTTGCATAATTATATAGCGTAGTATACTTTTTACCACACACATCTACCTTCTCTTCACTACAAGACAGAAATATTAGAGAGCAAAAAAACAATTTTTTTTTGTAATTTATTATAGAACCCTTTAGAAATTTCTAAACGGGCTATCGTCTGATTTAATTTTCAATCCCGTACAAAAAACTGAAAGAGGTCGACCCTTTACCTCAGTTCTTGTTATCGTGTAATGACATGCATCCAATTCTATTTACATTCGTCATAGATTCAATAAGTCAGTAAAACGGCAGAGAATTATTGTCTAATTTCCATGCGTCAGTCATGTTTTTCTACGTGATTTATATACCAGAGCGAAGTTATTTGGCGCGTTCTTTGAGGTGGATGAGGCTGGTACTTGATGGTGCTCGGAAGCTGTAGGGAGGTGATGGTGGTTTATCACGTGGCCTGCGGTTGAATCTAGGGGTGACGATGCTACCCGAATACTAACGGGATTGCGCGAGAGGATCGTGAGATCTCGGATTTTAAGCAGGCAGTCTCCCTTTGGCGCTCAACGTGTATGAACCGAAAGAGAAAGGTGGGAGGTACGGTTGTCTGTTTAGTCGCGGTTCTTACTACTGCCACAAACAGGCCCGTTTCGGGATTTTCGGTCCATCGCGATGCTGCCCTTTTTTTCAAGGCAGCAATTGCGTACGAAAATTACATTTACCCCCACCATACAATCAAAGTGTCGGTACCACGTGGATTCTCTCCTCGTGTTCATCAATCTTCTCGCCTATCATATCACTTGTAAGTTCTTTTGGAATTTTATTTTTTCGCGTGAACCACTTTCAACTTTTCAGTGTTACTTTACATGTTATTTTATAACATTGCTATACTTTTCTTCTTGTCGATTTTCAACATCCCAAGACGTTTTTAATACGTTTTTGGGAATATTGGGCATTTTTTGATGTTCTTTTTCTTTTTTTGGTTTAGGCAGGGTTAAAAACGTTTTTTTTAACGTCCTAAAAACGTCTTTAAATTTATACGTGCCCGCTGGGTACATTTTCCCCACATACTCCCTTTTTTAAAAAAAATGTGTCTGCAGAGCAAAAAATGTCTAATTTTACACAAAAAGAGGTAGAAGCAGACATTTTGAAAAATAAAATAGTCTAAAGATTCGAAAAAATGGTATGATGCTTTATGATAGACTTGAGAATGGAAATGAAGTTTAGCTTACTGAAATTATACTTGATTCCATCAAAAGAAAATGATTAAAAATGATTATTTAAAAATTATGAGCACCTTTAGCGCGAAAATAGCAATGTGTGTGTTACGTCTATGTCCAGGCAGTAAACGAGTAATTAAGGAAAGTTCTATAACTCGTTCATCGAAGTGAAGTTAAATCAATACAGAGATATTTTTATTTTGCATTAACTTAAAATGCATTCAGGTATAATGCTTTCAATTTGATTCAAAATTCATTTAATTTTCAATTAAATTCGAATATTGAATTAATTTCTTTTGTCAAATGTTTACTTTGATTAATTTCACATATGTAGAGTCTACAATTCGAAATCTATTATCTATTATACTATAAGTCTCGAAATTCGAGACGACTAATAATGGAAAATGAGCAAAGTTTATTAAGCTTATAATGATGATAATATTATGTATTTATAAAATAATTAACAATTAAAGAGTAATGAAGGAAAGACTCGTAAATTCTATAAATTTATGATTCGTCTGACTAAACCGGACTTTATCTACTTGTTAATTCACGTTCTTTTTTAAACACGTATAAAAGATCTATTAAGCAAAAATGTTTCATTTTCATTGCAAATATTTGAAGAGAATAGGAAGGATCTGAGGTTTTTGTAAAACAGCGACAGTATTTTATGCATTTTCGTCGATTTTCATATTATTCCTGTACCCGTTCAGACTTTCAGTAGTGCTTTACGGATGGTTGCAAAAATCCTCTTTGAATGTGCCACTCTTATCATAATATTAGCCTCTCGTGGATTTTTATCTTCGCCAACTTTCCCTTCCTCTCTCGTCATCCGCACAGGATTTTTCCGCAGGAAGAATTTGACGCCTGATTAAATTTACGGTTTCATTTCCAGTTAATTAAAGCAGCAGCTCCATTAATACGCAACTTATAATTACTCTTTGTGAGAAAATACATACTACCCTCTAAATCGAGAATAAATATCGTCGGTATAGTGTATATATAATTATAAATTCATCATCGTTTAATATTTCTGCTTTCGAGTTTATAATTAAATTAAATCGTAGTTGTAAAAGTATTTTTGGAAATTAGAGATAGTGATAGGCATAGGAATCAGAATATTCTGTTTAGGAAATATTCCGTGCAAGTTTTAAGAAGTAGAGACTCAATAAGAAATCCTTTTTGAATGTAAATTATATAAATAACATAATTTGCTCATCAAATGGCAAGTTTTGAGAGGAATTATTTTAGTACATTATTTTAATCCACACGGAGAGGATTGTTGAGAATATCCGATATCGTGCTTATTAATGCGGCAGAACTTTCAACAGTAATCTGAGCCACTGCTTAGCCGACGGCAGTAGAATTTCGTATTTTGTTTGTTAGGAGTTTAACTAGAAAGTTTACTTCTTATGTTATCCCCGAAATAATAAAATATTAAATGAATATAAACATTTTTTGAAATGGAGTTTAATATATTTTATTTATAAAAGAAAATTCAGAATGGCGGCCCAGCTTCCGTCAAGTAAAGCCATGCACGGGCTACATTTGTTTTTATCAACATTCCTTGGTGAAGAAGAACTTTAGAAAGTATATTGCTGGTGCACATGAACCACATTCCTGGTATGTACCAGGGTTAGCCACTGGCAATAGATTTGTGAGCTGAGGTTGATCACGAATTGAATGTGAATACTGAATGGTGGACACTAGAAACTAGGGAGAGGTCGACCATCAGTGCAGATAGTATGAGCACTGGTGCTCATTATTAGTTGTGAGCTTGCGCCCGTGCCTGCCGAGTAAACACTTTGATTTATGTGGCACGCTACCCCCGATAAGGATAAACCGGCCTAGACTGGAGGAGGGTTGAAAGGGAGCAGGAGACTGCATTGCTGAGCACAGCATATACGTAGACTGCAACCCATTCGAATACCCATTTTCCGTTATGTAGTACCTGACTCCTATGTATACTAGGTATACGTCTACTAGCTCATCCGCCTATACATATACACTACCTACTAATGCCTACGTAACTATTCTACCTACAGTTGGTTGTATATGCGGTTATTACACGGTTCCGTTAGCCGTATTCCGGTGTCTACGGATATTCAATGCATTGTGTGTCAGCTACTTGAAAGGGAGTAAACGACACTCTGCCATATATCCTCCATACATCTCTAGCTCTGTTTTCTTGATTTCCTAATTTCCTCTAAAACTCTACACGTAAAACATGAATCAAGGTGTATATAGACGACAAATTCTGGCAAATCAGCGAACACCTAGATAGTAGTCAGTAGATCAGGAGCGATTCATCAATTATCGGAAGTGACGCTAAAAGCATGCTTGGAGCACCTCCATCATGAAGCGTCAAACAGGGTTTAGGTTGTAGTAAGACCTTGGATGTAACAGAAAGTTTTTAAATTCAAGTAGAATGCCCAGCTCTACTTTTTAGGAATCTATAACTTTTTTGCACTTTTCAAACTGAAAACATCAATTTTGTTTCTTTTGGTGAAAAATCATGACATTGTTGAAAAGTTTCTTTTTTAAACAAATGTTTACAATGACGTATTTTTTCAACCAGCTTTTGATTGTTTTTCAATTAGATGCCTGTTGATTTTCGGGATGTGTCTGCACATGTAGATTCAATTACCACAAAACTGGATATTGGAAGTGGAGTTAACTTCCAGAATCTAATGGTAATTACAGATGAAATACAGTCCAGCATCACATTAATTTCATTTCACACGATTATACCTTAGCTGAAAAAATTCAGATGATAGATTAGGATTATATTATCGAAAGTATTCATTTTTTTTTTATTTTACCCATATTATCTTCCATTTTATCTCATGTTACATGAGTTTGAGACAGAGAGATACATGTGTACATATAACTGATATAGGATCAGTGGTGCAGTACTGTTATTATTCTAAACGAGATCCCGCTGTAAAAATATACATAATCTTTTTAACGAATGATGATATCTGTGTTACTGCAGAAGGGAAGAATATAAAACAAGAAAGAGATTATTATAACGAGCTCACAAAAGTATTATTTTCTTTCAAAACAAAAAGATTTGATATTTCAAATAAATAAACATAAATCAGGATGTTAAGCATTTTTACTATGAGTAAGAGGTGGAATCTAAAGAAAAAAAAGAATAGTCTTTTGTTTGAACTGAAGTAAAGCTGCTGGATTATTATTATCGAAATAGACGGTGAATGCATTGTTTCCAGTAAATACTATCGAAGTTGGATAAGAAGGGAAGAAATCAGAAAGATAAATATAAAAAAAGAAAGTACGAATAAACGAAAGAAGAAAAGACTGAAAGAAGAAAAAATAGTCGAAAATTATACGTCTGAGGTTGAGAAACCGTAAAAGAGGTATAAGAAGGAACTCGCAAATGGTCCATGGGTCACTACCACTGCACAACAATGCACCCCATACTCCATACCCCTTCATCTTTCCTTATACCTTAACGTTACTCGCGGTTTCCAAGCTCGTTCCTGAGAAATCCCCGTCCGTCTTTTCCACGCGGTATAGCTACAACTCACTGAAATCCCTAAGTATCCGACCACTATGCTACCACCATCACTACCATTATTATTACCGACCTCCCGTTAGTCTACTCTTTACCAGTTAGCACCCCAACTCTTCTCATTCTAGCGCAGAAATAAATGAGAAACACGCGTCTGAGTAAGGAAAAAAAAGAAAAAGGTCTAAAGGGAAATGGAGAATAAGGAGAAGAAAGCCAGCGAGAAAAGCAAGCCTTCTCTCTTTGATATGAACGTGGGCCCTTTCGTTTGACTAACGCTTACACTGGAAATGAATGCCACGACAAGAGTCACAGAAATCAGCGGAGTGGAACCTACCGAATTTTTTATGATTCTCTTAAACAAATACGCCTCACGAAACTTGACGTAAAATATTCTGAAAATATCTGGTGAAGTAACTTAAGGAAATCTGGGAATTACTGTCCGGGAATTGAACAAAATCTGGAAACTGGCCTTGATTTCATTTCATTTCCATCGGGAAGTGTATTTTATTTCATTTCAGTAAGTTATTTCTGATTTGAAAAAACGAGTTATAGAACTTTCCTTAATTACTCGTTCAATTATTTTCAAATCTTTTAAAAATGAACCTTTAAACATCAGATTAGACTATACAGTTAATAAAATTAATTCCGTACTTCTTTGATGGAAAGCTGCTTAAAATATGAAAACATTAAATACTCATCACATTTCAATCTGGCGAATAATGTTGCACAACGAGACGAGAAGGTCGTGAAATGCGCTCACTTTTGCTAAAATCTTCTTTCCTTAATTCTCAGTTTTCTCGAACTCCTTGTTCTATCTCCTTGTCAAACGAGACGTTAAAATTTTAATTATTCAATTTGCAAGACTAAATCCCCACTTAAGAATAAACGTATTATTTTTTAGTTATTTCTGCTTATTTTTTTATTTGATTTTCGTTAATTGAATCTATCTGCGCGTGCATTGTTGAGACGAGAAGTTCGCTCTTATATAGATTGAAAATCTCAGTTTTTCTGCTCATTTTACTGAAATATCTTTAAATTTTGTATTATAAAATACTGAAAAGTATTGTTAAATTACTTGAAAATCTTGAAACTCTTTTGAATTCGGTTGAATAAAATCAGTTGGCACTTCTGACCTCGATTCTAAAGGACAGGCGGTCAATATCAAATCCAACCAATATAGGCGAAGAAGAGAGAATGTGACGATTTCTACATTGCTAGAATCTATTTTCGTTATAATCGCAATCTATTTTTTTATGATAAGATTATTTGAATGTTACCGTTACCGTTACAAAAAAAGTAACTTTTTTGATAAAGCGTTACTGGCAAACACTGAACCTGTGACACGGTCTACATTGTGCTTTTGTTTGCTAGTTAACTTTATTCCTCTGTAGTTTAAAAACCACGCATTGTATAAAGTTTCGTAATGGTGGTTTTTGTCTCAGTTTTTTCTCTAGTATTTGTGGTTTTATGTAACAATTCAACCCCCCGCTTTGCAGTGTGGTGGGGAAGAAACTTACCTACAGTCTTTTCTGTTTGAGACGATGTTTGTTAGACAACACTCTATGTATGTACATAAGTCTAAGAGCATAGATATAGATATAGACGTAATAAGTTGTTTTCAACAGAAGATATTACTACCTTGCTGTAACTCACGAGAAGCTCTGCTTATACCATGAGTGCGGTTGAGGTTGATGGTAGACGTATTTCGTGTACGACTGAAAAGTTTGATTCCGAATATAAAGCGAACTGAAAATTCAGCTCATAAATCCCTCTGGCGTATTGTGAAAAAGCTTGGGTATTTCGATATTAGGTGACTTTTATTGAAAATATCGACTTTTTACTTATGTTAGTATCAGTCTTTATTTTTACAGAATTACAGAATAGTTCAGTATATTTTTTATTCGTAGAAAATTCAGTGTTTGTCCAGACTCATATTTTCGAAAACAATTGAAAATAATTCCATTCAAGTTTCACTGTGTTTATATATTCAAAAAACGTATATTATATACATCCTTCATAAAAGATTAGGATCTGTCCTTGAAGTGTTCAAGCTGCACAAAGCATTTTTCATGACGAGTGTTATTTTTCAAAAAGGGAAAAGAATCCACGTATAAGCCCTTATTCTGCAAAGGCAGACAGTTTTTCCTTCACGAAATGTGAGACCCAGTGGGAAATAAATTCTGGTCATGCAACATAATACAAGAAGTAGAAGCGTCTAAATCTTCGTTAAGATGGTACTCGGCAGCAGCGCAATACGTGGGAAAAGACGAACAATAAGTAAGACGTGTACTGATCAAGTGCCAAGTAAAACTCAGCAAAAGTATAGTGAAAAATAAGAAAACTACGTAACCACAATGTCAGCAGCCTCTTTATCATTGAAGTTGCATTTTGCATTCTAGATAGGCTGCTACAGATGCAGCCTTCCATTTCCGCTCAGTTCTCTCCTTTTCTGTCCTGCTATCTTGCATTTCGACATACTGCCAGTGACGTTCGTCTTTTTGCAGAGATTCCTTGTTCGTCTCGACCCCCCAGTAGCTCCTGTTCTTCCCCTTTCTCGTTTGAACTCTGAATGCTCGACTAGAACGTTAATCTACCTGAGAACTTCCCGACATCGGATCGCAGAGGTTCATCAATTATTATTGAGTCCTCCTCTTAAGAATACCTGTGCTTGCCTTGGGAGCGGCCACATAATCCCACACCTTATCGAGAAAAGGATCTAGAATTTTAGATTAAGAAAAAAAGTTATTTTGCCAGAGACTTAGGGGGGGGGGGGGGGATATTAATTTTCCCGGCGTTAACATTAGGGATGATAAAATGCTATATGTTATAGAATGAGAAGTTTAGTTCATTTTACTGTTTATGTTTACAATAAACATGAATTTCTATCAGTATTTGATTGTGAGATGTTTTCGAATTCAATTTTGTACATCATTATAAAATATATTGTACAAAATATCAATATCCATGATAAATTATTGTTCATCTCTCAACTTAGAGAGCTAATAAAGAGAGATCGATATTTTTCTTTTCCTCTCGTGTTTTATGACCCCGAGTAACGTTTCAATCAGCTTTTTCTTTTCCTTCTGTCTTATAAAAGTTGGTGCTTTTAGTCTAAACCAAATTAATTTAACCTGATCTAGTGTTCGTATATCACTGGCGTCTGGCCCGAGAATTTATACCCACAGCGTGGTGTGCTAGCACGGTAGAACGCTAACTCTAATGTGTGGCTGCGTAAGATGCTATGAGGGTAGCTGTAGAAAGAGGGCAATGAAATACGCGCCTGGAAAGGTTAAGGGAGCGCACGACGTGCAAGTACTGCAACGGACATTTAGACGCAAGATATAAATTAAGCTTTTACGGGCTGTTTTGTCCTTCTTTCTCATTCCCTACCGCTGCTCGTACAACTTTCATCCAGTATTCTTGGTTTTGCTCATATAGAAAGGTACCAGCAGTTTAATCCCAATCCTATAGTTCTAATCTCAGGTTTTATTTCAGTCCAGTCAAGCGGCGTTCATCAGCAACTCTCTGCCTCTCAACCACGATGTATCATCTTTGTTTTCTTTTTTTTTCTCCTCCTGCCTCATCACTCTTAGTTGGAAAACTTTCCGAACTCAAGCACAAAACCTAGCATATATTTACTTCCTTTTTATCTCCCTCTCTTTTCTGAACTACCACCACATCACGTCATAGAGAGGAAACTCAAGTTTTAAAGAAGAAACATTTCACCGCAATACTGCAATCTAGTACTTCGACGTTGGGTATTTCATCCTTAACGATCCTTAATAAACTCTGTTCGGTCGTGAAACTCCGCCCAACAAACTAAGCGGACGCAAAGAGTGTAAAGAGAGAGGATACGACCCATGCCAAAAATCGTCAAGCGTATCCGAGCCGGAAAATACGCCGCTTTACTTGGTTAACTAACATTTTCCTAACACTTTAGTGCTCACGTCTATTAAGCTGAGCGTTATTAATGATCACTTACTGATCAAAAAGTTTAGATTAAAGAGGTTCTGACGACACATCAAAGTAACGTTAAAAACTCATCAAATTGTCAATTCCGCTCGAGGAAAAAAATGGAGTTCAAATTTTCCAAATTAAATTAAACGAAAAGGTAACGCCTTACTTTTTTCAGTAACGGTAACGCACTGTAAAAACTAGTATCTTAAATGGAACCACTTTTGGGTTCCAATGGATATGCAACAAACCAGAACTCCGACGGTGTGAAATTCACTCTTTTTCGAAAATGGATCCAAAGGAACCAAATTTTGTCGTCCAAAATAACCACATTACTTGACAGATGCAGTGTTCTCAAAGTTGGCTCCCTGCGCGCGCAGCGTGTGTTAGTGAAATTCTGCCATTGGCTGTAATGTGGCGCTCGATTCAAAATCGAATTAAATCAATTCGATCTTGAATCGCGCGCACATTACGGCCAATGGCAGAATTTCTCTAACACACGCTGCGCGCGCAGGGAGCCAACTTTGAGAACACTGAACAGATGAGCAAAAACAAAAACAAGTAAAAGAGCCTTTACAGATAACTTCATGTCATCAAAGGAACCACTTTTAGTAGTTCTTTACTTTTGATTAACACCCCGATTTTGACAGATTCTAAAGGAACCACATTTTCAACGGAGCTGCAACAGCGTGGAACCTCTAGTTTTTTCTGTGCGGTTACGCGTTAGCAAATTGTAATGAGCTATAGAAAATATTGGTATAAGATTTCTTTCCATGTGTTTAGACTGTTGATCATAATCGAGAGTAGCTAAATAATCAGTCAAGCGAGAAGAATGACATTAATGGTACCCTACTACCCTGCCTGTATATACCTGGAGGAGTAGCTGGGAGCAGAATTAGGAGGTCGCTTCACTGTCACTGTGTTTCTGGTTTGGTCTCTGTCTGCGAGTCTGTCGTCGTCTGCGTTTTGTGCCCCTCTAGGCTCGTACGTTTCAATTTGTCCCTGTGATGTAACCGCGCGGTCTCATTAGTCGAGGGGTGAAGGAATTATAGCTGGTCTCTCTTACACCCCAACGTCGCCTTACTCTACTCTCTCTCTTTACAATCAACCTTACTGACACTCCACTGCTACCACCATCCGTTTTCAAGCTATCCCTTCACAGCTCCTACGTCAGTGCTACGTTACTATATATCACAGCTCAGTTTTCCTACTATGTCTATACTACTTACTGTGAGTAAGCTAGTAAATGCTATACCAGAAGGTATTCGTCTACCTTGCTGAGGCAAGGCACGAGCAACAATTACTTGTTCTAGAGGCCCCTAATTGGTATGCTGGGAACATAGCTTCCATCCACCTGTCGACCGCCATCCACCATGCAACGTAAGACTTCATCTTCCATGGGAAACTTTGCCAAGATATACACGGAGATTTTGGTTACCATGGTATATTCGCATTAGGCAATTTTACTCAGACTCTGCTAACGGAATTTCCTACTTGCAATTTCCTAATCTCCAATGTGTCACGCGATGTGTGATTTTCGTGGGAAATTTATGTTTAAAAGTACCACACCAAGTGAGGCATTTCATTTCAAAAGAACTTATATCCGTAGTTTTTGAGAATGATAAAAACTTATTTGTTGCGGTCGGGATATTGTAAACTATGGTGAAAAGTTTGATAATTAAGAATTCACTTCTAACACTATCGGGAAAAAATGGATTAGACCCCTTTGATTTAGTATGCCTTAAGTTCTGGCATGGTTTTCCTTTTAAATTTTCACGATTTTTAATTTGAAATATTGTACAATATTGAACAGCATTTGAATTATAAATTATATCGAATTGATAGATTCAATTTAAACTTGTTCAATCTCATCCGCTGTCAATTGCACATTATGTATCTTCAAATATGTCCATTATTCTCCAACGTTAAATGATTGAATTTAAATTTATTCAGGAATCATGAACTATTTAATAATTTCTTTAAAATGCACATGAATAGAATCCACGTTCTAAGAAATGATTAAAATATATACATTGTCATCCAATTAACTCTTTTTTTTGTAAGAGTGCTTATATTTAAGAACTTAACTGTTATGGACGTTATACAAAATGCATTTTACGTTTTATGTTTCCGGAACGGTTCTCGTATACATAGCAGAATATATGTTTTCTTGTGAACGCATGTTCCATAACAGAAGACAATGATTTGCTCTGCGGTTCGACTCCGAACGCGAACATGGATATAGCGAGCATGCAATATAATTACGCACTTAATTGCTTATATAGCGAGTAGCTGTTGATGACGGGAATCGAAGTTGCACCCGCTTCTCGTATTCATTTTGCTCCCATTTCCGGTTGACTGGCAGCAGAATGCTGCGTCGAATTCCAAATGAAAAAAAAATTGGTAAATAAACAATACTAGTGCGGTACCAAATGCAGGGAAATTATTCAAGTAGGTATTTTCGCTTGAATCGAAATATTAACCTTCTTGATTTAATTACCTATAATTTTAAAATTCCTCAAAACCACCATGAAATTTTTCCATATTATAAACAAATTTCTCGACACACATTTTTTTTTTATCTTTTACATTTTTCTTAGTCATCAAGAAATAAATATATCTCTAAAAATATCTAGCAAATTTAGTTTCGCCAACATGAATCTAAAGCTCTTATGGAAAGTAGCATATGCCCTTAAATGAAATATGTATAAAAAGTATTAAAATTTAAATAACATGAACTTAAAATTCGGGTTGGTGTGCGAGCGTTTCTCTGTAGTTACTCCACTAAAGTTACTTAACTTTAGTTTCTCAACAAGCCTCTATACTTTATTACCGTAACATTTTCCCAAACCGTGAAAAGTTATTCCAAAAACTTTAAAAACTGATTGTTATGCGCTCTCCCTGGCATGAAAACAATTGTTGTCATGCTTTTTTGAACAACCCTACTATATGACACAGTAAGCTCTTAATTAAGTCCCCTATATGGGACTCTGGGTGTATCAAAGTTAAAATAAAAAAAACTATCTCACTAGATTCCTCATATTTGCATATTGTCAAAGCATATATATGCATAAATTCTATGTTGGAATAAGCAAGCAGGAAAAATACTCTGAAACAAGTCCAGTCGCGGTACTTGAGCAAGCCCGTTGATGTTCAATTATGCTTTAAAGTTTTGTAAAGCAAGAGGAAATGAGAGGGTTTGAAAAAAGGTAGTAGGGTGGTTGAAGGGGAGGGGGGTCGGGGTGTTGTATGTGGAATGTACGGGTACATTCATATACATGTGCATTCACCGCGCGTCTTTTTTAAGCTCCATATCTCGTTTACGCATCTGCAGTGACAGCACTAGCAGCTGACTGTACACTTAAGCACCTGTATAGAACGTGGGTTTATACTGTATACATATATTCTTGTCTATCAAGAGCAACCGCTCTCAGCCGCAGACAAGAGGAATCCTCGTCCATTTACCGTGAAACAACCCGTTGTTACCTCGGAGTCTTTTCCACGTGGGAACGTGAGAGTTAATTACCACCAATCCGGAGAAGTAATTTATCGGAGGGCTTTAGCGGCCAGGAATGCTCTGAAACATTTACTTTGCGGGCTACGCTGAAATTTCAAAGTACCTCTGTCAGCCACGGATACATAAAAAAAAATAGGATCAAAGATTTTAACGCACTGGTATTTTCAGATTGTTTAGTTGTAAAATGAGATAGGAAAATAATATAATACTCTTCAGGATAGTATTGTTTTTTAAAGCATAGGCATAAAATCGACAGACAGAGATGACAATTCAATTTTCAGCAGATACTGTAGTGTTATGTAGGACTATATTGTTAACGAAACAGGAATTTAACGTTTCCAAGTAAAAAAATACAGATTGGTCTATCAGATTTTGACTTTTTTATGTATATATACATATATTTCCTATTTTTAGTAAAATATAAATTGTTCATCGAAAGAGTAATTGAATTTTTCTCTACAAGAGGATTGTTTTTAACTCGACACAGTGTGATTGAAAATTGGAATTTCCATATACTGTAAAATATAAGTTGAAACAATTAATTACAATGAAGTGCATATTTTAAAATATATATGAATAAATTCTGAGTTCGGTTTCTCATTGATGTGAAATGTACATATCTATTTCAGAGCTATGGAAGTACAATCAGCCAAAGAATCTCAGTAACATTAATCATGGAATCATTATACGTCAGTCACTCTTCCGGAGATAGTAGATTGCACCCTGCTGGCACATTCTGTCATTTTGTCTTTTGCATAATCAAGCTCTGTGCCTGAATAGTGAGAATCCCAGAATCAAATTGCACTAGACAAAATTATTCCATAGCTGAATGGTAGTAATTATAATACAAAACGTATACATTTTTAACACTTATATATGTATATGAAAACTTGCAAAAATAATTTAAATATTCTACATATACGGCACTAATGAATTGTCAAAAGTTTGATCGATCATGCAAGAGAGCAACTGTTTTCGTGGTCTTCGAGTCTAAAATTTCTCTCGTTTATTTATTTGATTTAATTCAAATTTTTAAATTTTCCAATTAGCATGTTGCTAATCTTTCATTAAAATTTATATTCATGAGAAAATAATTGAATTACTCTTTGATTCATCGAAGTTTGTGTCAAATTTCAGTAATAATAATTGTTATTAATGACAAAAATAATTACTTTCAGAAGCAATTAACGGAGTACGCCATACCAAAATTGATTGTTGCATGGACGACCGAACTGATAGATACAGTTTATCGATTTATTAACGAGTTTCATAAATCTTTTCATGCGTAAACTTGTGGATAGAGGAACTCGTATAAACTTGAAAAATACAAGCAAGCGAAAAAAATAGGAATTTCTTCTTTATGATTCTTTATGCTTTAAAAAAAAGCCCACATTTTTTAAGTAGCCTTATTTTTCCGTAGTTTATATACTATACAATGATATAACTAGAGGGAAGGAGGATGAAATATTCAAATAAAATAAAGAGTGAGTATCGGGAGTAAATTGGGTGAGCGTTGAATTCGTTTATCAGATTCTCGATTGGTGGATAAGAAATCTGGCGTGCTCGTGCATTTACCACATAAACGAGATGCGGGCGGAAAAAGGGGTTTGGGGGTGTGGGGTCGTAGGTCGATTTTACACGGACAAAGTACAATCCCTATGCATGAGGTTCACTGCCGCTATAGCTTCTACAGCTTCTACAGCTTCCTAAGTACACAGATAGGTATTTGCATTTCGGTCTTTGTACCACAGTGCGTCTCTGTTGTAACGTTCGGTGCCATGCCGGCTGTTGGTCTTGCATCGTGCTAAACCGCATTGCGGTTTCTCAGTCTAGCTGAATTTATAATTTCGGGATTGAGTTCTCATTCGTACTTGATTTTCAGAGCCTAAAAAAGTTAAATATTTTAGAAGTAACTCAAACAGACTTACCATAATCCAGATTAGGACTTTGTTTATCCAGATGCAAAATTATTCCTTGTAATTAGATATGTAGGTATTATTGAACTGATCCACCGTTCGAATACAATTCTAACTGGATATAATGAAGGTTTAATTTGTGCAAAAGCGTGCATCCGTTGAAATATCGATAATAATAATTAACTGTAACCGAGATTTGATCCAGGCTATAGTTACTCTGAAAGAGGCTAATTGAGTGAAAAATGAGCTTTGCTCCTCCAAAGTGAACCTCTGTAATAATTAGAAAAAACATTTAAAAAAACTTTTATTCAGATTTAACATAATTCCTCAAAGAAGTGTAGAATGAAAGTTTCTTGGAATATTCTTTTTGAAATTATTAATCCAAAAATATCAATTTAACTTATTGTCATATTAACATTTTTAAAATGCAAGAGGGCTTTCTACATTTTATGGGGAAAATTATATCCTTTATATTGTATGTGTACTTCTATTAGCAATTGAAATGTCTCTTTAATTCCTAACAAGTTACTGCTGATTAGTCAATGGTCGACACGTCGGCTTGCTGCATCAGTAAATTTTAGTGAATTCTTGTAACTGTATTCAATTTAAAGTACATATCTACTCTCTATACAAATACGAAAACATGTATGTTCTATTGATTAGCCTCCCAATAATACAAACACATTTAACTAAAGATGTATATTTTTTATTCAAAAATGTTCTGGATTGTCAAAAATTAATTTTTTCTCTCCTCTCTCTCTTTCTCTTATATTCTTTCGGAGAAGAGAGTAGCCATTAATTTTAATACGTTTTTTCAGATGACGGTTGGATACTTGAGTACATATTTAAATTTGCGGATTTTGCTTTAAGAGCAAGACTATTCAGAAATATAATCCAAGTGGCACGGATAGAAAGTCAGATTTGCCACAACCGGGATGATCGAAAAGAATGAGAAACAATGGAGACAATACGTTGAAATGAGAAAGTTGGTTTGCATTGTCGGACAACCACAGTAGAATTCTGTCTGTGAGGGATGTTCACTCGCCCTGGCTGTCGTCGACTGAAAGAATTGTAAACCGCCGGATGAGATCCACACAGTCCGGAATACAGCCTCCTCTTCTTCCATCTACAATATATTCTCTCTCTATATTTTTATCAAAAAGAGGACTTAAAGCAATTCGTCATCGTTGTGTTGTTTCTGAACAAATATGTCGTTTGAAACAAAAACGTCTATTTTATCCAATTTTCTATCAAATTAATATTATGAGGTGTGTACAGTATCTATTGAATCTCTTGAAACTCCTTTTTTAAATGCATCAGCTTTCCAAAAAGTATCCGTGGAATTTACTTTAATAATTTTTTTCTAGAAAATATAGTTTATTGGGCCAAAAAAACGAAAAGAGAAAAAGTGCCAAGTCAACCAATTTGATCGTGATGCAGAGATAGAAAGATTGTTTGTCGAATAAGGAAAGAAAGTCGAAGTAAGCGTTCTCCCCTTGCAGATCTCAAATTTCGATGTTGGCAAATCCTCCCGCGAGGATTGTTACTTAAAGGTTGGTACGAATTGGCTACTTTTAGTCTACCTCAGCATTACAGTCGAATTGGCAAAAAGCAATCGCCTCGTTTACTTTGCCGTTCCTTGTCGAGATTTCCTGGTCATTTAAAAAATGCCTGAAATTCAGTTAAAATATAAATCAAAAGTCCGCTCTCTCTATATGAAGGGATATCTGTTGGCTATAACTTATTAAAAAGTTGCACTTCACTACGGTTTGACCGACTTTGCCCAGACTTAGCGTTGTAGCGTTCGTGTTTCATGAAAAACGTGGAGGATCGCGAGATGAAAAGGATTTGCTCCAGGCATCAAAAAATTCCTGGACTAGAATAAGAATTAATTAATTAATTAGCCTATTATAGGAAACCTTGGTACCTTAGTATCAAAGTGTCCTATGCGTGTATATTATATTTATATTAAAACAAACCTATCATAATCAGAAATTACTCAATAATTTCTTGACGGTTTACTTACACATTGTTTCGGTTAATTTGAGTTTAAGAATGAAAGTATTCTTTGATATAATGGGTCGTTGAAGGGTATTTGAAATGCATGGTTCAGAATATCTTAAACAATGGTCGGGGGTCCGCTCACTTGAGTATCGCGTCATTCTGAAGTACTTCGAAAAGCAAAGAGCGCACGTTGGTCGTGCCGAGCCCGAGTCCACCCTCGTCAGCTCTCAACATCACGATGAGGATCTTTGGAACTGCACACTTCTGACTACCATTCAAGAGACCAGACAAACGTTTGGCAACCATCTGTGCGTTACGTCAACATCACTACCTACCTCTTCAAACTGACATATATAGACAACGTGCTCCCTGCTAATAGGAAAGCATTAAAAACGTTAAGCTGATGCTCGTTTCACTAATCGAGTCTGATCTTGACTGAAAGCTTCGTTTTTACAGTCATGCAAAATATATATCAAGCTTCAAATCACGAGCATGACATTTTTCTCTAATAATGGAACGGGCGTATGAGATTGATTAAAAATGACTACATTTCAGAGTGGTTTATAGTTTACTTTTTGATTATAACAGGCTTTGATTTTTTTAAGTTATATAATACATAATATACTGTATAAAAAATATTCTGTTATAACAGAAAAAGGTTCAAGTTTCTCATATATACCTACTACCAGAAAAGGTGCGGTAGAATGGAATATTCTTGAAGACTTGCGTTCTTGACGAACGAGTCTTTTTTTCATTCCATGTCTAAATGACCTTTGGGGCATTCACCCAGGTTTTATTATGCTTACCCTCAGTCTTCTTTTATAAGGGCCAATTTTACTTTGAATCCTGCTACCAAGTAATGAAAGCAATACCACTTATTTAATTCTTAACTATATATGTGTACGGCTTCATATTATTTTTATATAATACCAAGAGGAAAGTAAAATCTCAGAACTCAATTAAAGAGTCGGAACTTTTTGGTTTTATTTTATTTTTTATTTTATGAGTTGTACAAGTTTCTGGCGTGAAACCAAGAAAAGAATAAATCATTCATCACAATTGAGCGTTTTAACTTTTCATAACACAAGTAGGTACTGTTCAGAGGAAATTTGTCATAAAGTATAAAATAATCAAGCAAGATTGCACTGTAGAAAATTTTGGAAATTAAATAATAATAAACTTCTGGGATTTCCTGTATATACACACATATAAAGGAAGATAGGATCTGCAGTCTCCAAATGCCTGAACGGCTGAACGATAGAATAGGTGCCGCTCTGGCGCCTTGGCTCTCTGCCCCGTCTTTTTTTTTCATTTTTTTTTCCTTAAAGTCTTCAATGTATTCGTTCATTGGAAATATTTTTCATGATAGGAGCAAATGAGAGCAAATAAGACATTTACTTTCTGACGTACCTCTAAAAGAATTTCTTTAGAAAAATAGAATGCTCCATAGAAACGCTATTGCACTACTTAGTTTATTTTTGATCAAATTCCAGATGACCCGGCTAGTTTCCGATATAGAATTTCGGTATAAAATATAATATAATATCTGGGATTGAAAAGATTCAATATATAGTAATAAATTACATTTTTGAGCTTTCAGCTTCAATCTACTTAATTTAAGTCTGTAATAGGATTACAGGATTAAAGTTTGAAAATTTGTAGAAAGCAGAGAGTATTAGGAAAAGTGGTAATTCCATGAGTTGGTTTACAGGAATATAAAATTCGGTTACATAAGCAAAATGGAGATGGGATAAATTTTTTGATTGAATGTGCGATGGTTCCAGTTTTCGGTATATTACAATCACTAAGGGTGTCTTTTCTTGCAAGCACTTTTTTTGTACATAAACTTGTGTTCATTTAAAAAGAAATTTGTATAGATTGTGTCTTAATAGCCATCAAAGTGTTGTAATTCAAATTTGGAAATATTTTTGGCTTTGTTTCAGATGGGAAGGCCTCATACGAAATGCAAGGACCGAATTTCGTGACGGAACCTGCATCGCGGGTGGAATTTACTAACGTGAGTGGTGGCAGAGTGGACTGCATCGTTAGAGGAAATCCGGAGCCAACTGTAGATTGGTTGGCTGCGGATGGCGGAAGTGTGGTAACTATACCAGGTGTCAGACATGTCCTAGGGAATGGTACCGTCCACTTTCCAGCTTTCGAGGCCGAAGCGTTTCGCCAGGATGTGCATTGGGCCATATATAGGTGTTCTGCAATCAACAGCGTAGGTGCTGTCGTAAGCAGAGACGTCACTGTGAGAGCAGGCAAGTATCCCAAATACATATCTATCCTATCTTATCCTACCCTATTCTATCCCCGTGCTATATGGAGTTGTATGGTATTTTATAATAATTAATTTTTTAATATGACTCGTATTTCCTCTCTGATAAGATTATAATAAATTATAAGATTATTAGACTCTTAATGCACAATGAATAATGATGGTAAGATTTATTAATTATGTAAAACAAACTTTAAGAAATACTTGAATTTAAAAAGACTTACAAGTATTCTTTCTAAAATAATTAACCCTCTTGATTAGTTTTTTCTCATTAAAAATGTTTCAGCTGCTGAGATTAATTAAAGCTTCCTTATGATAAGAGTACTTGTAAGTAGTATTTTTTATAAATATTCGGGCAGTAGTGAATTCAGTGTACAAAAGTAATAAATCAGATTTGGAAACATTAAACATTCCCTTTTCTTCCATACATCATGGAAGAAAAACATGAAGAATCTTTACTCTTAATATGTAAGTAATGATCTCTCGAATGTTTCTCGCAGTATCCAATTTTAATAGTGACAATAAGGGATTAGTAATGAGAAACGAGGTTGGTAAAAACGAAAAATTTGATTCCATTCTTGCGCCTTGGTTAAGTTTCCCAACTGCATTAATTATCTCTATCGATCTATACTTCTTAATTAAAGTCGAAGGTGGTAGCCTGGCCGTCGGTTTCCCGTCAAGTGCGGCTTCTGTGAAACTACCGCAGGAATTTAAGGTCGAAACTTTTGCCGTAATTATGTTAGAAATTGAGTTTGCGCAAAAACAAAGCGAGCTAAGTACCGCTGGCAATGACACTCGAAACCTTCGTTGTGCAGAAGCGTTCACAATTTTCATCTTTAATTAACGTAATCGCAATCAGCCTGATCGTTTCATTAAAAACTTTTCACGACAAAAGAATGCTTCAAAAATTAGAAAATTACCCTAAAGATTTCATTGGGCTGCATACTGTCGTCAACGGTTTTAACGTTCTCGCGCAAACTTGCCTATAATATCGCTGCTACACGTATAACGAGCGAGCGAAGTAATATAACTTTGGAGACTAAAGATAAACTTTGTCTACAAAGAAATAATTAAGAGGTGAAATATAAAATCGATCTAAATTGCAAGTTCGCACGTGACTAACATTAACGTCATCTTTCAATGAAGAGGCATTAAACCTTTCATCAAAATGTGCTTCTGAGAATTATGATTATAATTCTATCTTTATTCTGTAATTTTATATTTATTTTAATTTTATTTTATATTACTAAAATCAAATCAGCTAAGCGCATTTTTAAACAATTTCTGTACCATTTTGAGAATAGTAAAAGGGGTTTAGAAAATGAGTTGTGGAAAAGGTACTTGTATAAGAGAGAATTGGCAAAGAAATGAGAACGAGGATTGGAAAATGAGGGAATTGAAACAAGAATGTGAAACAGTGACTGGGAACAAAGGGTGTTTTTGTTAAGGAGGTTAAGAAACAAAAGAGGTTTAAAAACTGGAGTTGAAAAATAGATTCAGCTCAAACTATTTAATATGAAGCAAAGAAAAATATCCCGAAGTTAATAATAACTAGCAACTATGATTCGCAGCTTAGATTACTTTGTCGAAGTCTTTCAGGCGTATTTTCTGGCTTCATTTAGTAGGACGAACACATACATATGGTAAAGACGAGCCAAGAGCTGACATAGCAGAGGATCAGGGTATGAATTCAAAAAGCTATAAGTTGCAGCGTTCGCGCGATGATTCATGAGCGTGTTACATCGATAAGGAAACTTCCGCTTCGTTTACCCAGCCGAAACTTTTTTTGTAAAGACTCCCGCCGTGGCACTACCATTCGTAACTTCATAAGTTTTCAGGTTGGAACTTTGCGAAAATGCAAATTCAGCAGAAACCTTTTAGATACGGCAAAATGAGTGACTTATTTACTGTCGTGACTTTAACTCAAAGAAGAGATCGCCCATGTGAATGCTGACGCCAGGGAATAATCCAAACTTCGAAAATAGAGGTGCAAAGAGAGGAAACAAGTCATTGATTTTAACACATCAAATTAATTATCTGTTCTCTAACTTTTACTCACAAGGAAATCCCCCAACCCGAACTCACGGATTTCGATAATTTTCGAATATTGTGGAGTATATATACATGAAAAAATAAGAATATTCAAGTTAACGTGTTTCAGAGTTAAAAAAAAAACTACTCTCGAAAAACATGATAAAAAACGTGTTATATTATAGAGATGTGAGAGAAAATGAAACTGAGAAAAACTGCAGAGAGGAAGAAATAGAGAGAGTTTGCTAGCAAAATACATAAGGCTGATGGTCTGAGTCAGAGGATGTAGACTGGTTAGGTGCGGGGTGGCAAAGGTGGATTCTGGGGGTGGTGCAACGACAGGGGGCGGTTTAGGCAGGTTGGGTTTAAGTCAGAGTAGTGCAGAGGAAGGTATAGTGCTATAGGGTTTGCAACCCGTTTCGAGAGTCAGCGAAGCGAGGCACTCAGACTCCGGAATGGGGTAAAAACTCGGTGAGTTTGCTGCTCTCCACATCCTGGCCTCGGTTACGCGGCAACCAAGCCAAGCATAAACTCGAAAGACCTTTCGTACATCGGAGTAATATTTATAAACCGTGAAATATGTAAAAGAGACACATCATCCCAACCATCGTTTAAGACGTAGAGAGCCGCACAGTTTTTTCAGTCCTTCGATTAGAAGAATGATGCTCTCTCGAATGATGAAAGATTTTAAACCTATACCAGAATTCACAAATCCTTTTGCATAATCTTTAAAAAGGCCGTAAAATTCTTTTTAAATTCGTTGACGTCTTTTCAAAATGTTGAAACGTTCTGAGATGATTTGAAAGGATTTTAAGGGATTTTTATTAGAGAGATTTAAACATATTGAGATTAAAAATATTTCAAGAGATCGACAAATTTGTAAGGGACTCTAACAATGCTTGAACTTCTTTTTTGCATATATTTCAGTGGTACATCAACGATATGGACCAGAAGTGCAAAGTCCCGGTGGTTTTCTGGGCAACAACGTACTTATGCGGTGCAACGTACCTAGTTTTGTTCGAGACCACGTCACCGTGACATCTTGGCTTCAGGAGCCATCTTTCAACATCTATCCTTCCACTATAAGCGGTATGTTGCCACTGAATTAATTAATGAAACGAATATAGACGTATAATGAATCAAAATTTAAGAGAATAGAGGACATCAGGATGTGCATCTCGAAACATGTCTTTTTCAGTTCTATAGTATTAATATAATTCAGTATAATTCTAGAAATCATAGAACATTCAGAGATTCGCCAAAATTATTATTATTATTCACTGAATATGTTTACAATACAATGAGTCTTCAGTATAGTTTGAATGCTTAATTATTTCAGGATATGCTCTTGTAGCTCTAGAGATCAATAACATATATATCTCACTTAAAATACCAGACATTATAAATATTCAACTAATAAGATTTTATCTGCTTGCAGATGGCAAGTATCACATGCTGCCAAGCGGAGAATTACTAATAATCAATATATCCCGGAGTGATGTTCAGATGACTTACCGATGTAGAACGCACAATCGATTGACTCAGGAAACAGTCGTCAGTAATAATTTTGGCCGAGTGCAACTGACAGGTAAGTTCAAAAACAAAGACTCTTTGTAAAGCTATTTGCGTTATTGTATTACAAGCTTTCCCGGCATTGAATTATTCCATACTTGAGAAAAACATGCTGCTAATGAAAACATCACATTACTCTGTCAGGACAATATCCTTTCCCTTTATACTGATTATAAATTGTCAGGGCCATTTCAAATAGAGCTAAATGGGGCAATTTCTGGACGGGTCAGACACAAAATGATAATTTGACTTTTTGGTAGAATTTCGGTTGAATGTGAATACCACATTATTCGTGTTGAATTAGATTGATAATCGAAAACAGTTTCCATGTTTGAGTATAAACGAGCGCTGAAAATTGTATTCTGCCGGAGGGCTATATGCATATCGATGACCAGTCGATTTCAATTAAATGTATACTTCATCGATGATTCATCGAGAGGTTGGTCTACATGGTATATTTTGCCCGGTACGCGTGTCGCCCAAGGCATGGTAGGATATACACGTACCAAGCTATATGTATATTGTCCATCGCAATATGTACTCCCTTGTCCTGGGACTGTGCTCCGCAATTAGTCTCATTCGTGTGCTAGAGGTTGAGTAAGGGAGGAAATTGCCTGGCAAGGGAAGGCGTCTAGCTTAATTCATATATTGCATCCGCTGAGAAGAGACGGAGCACAAAATGTACAAAATGTAAAATAGAACTTTAATTGGAACTATACGTTTCATTAGAGATGGAATTCTGTAAAAAAATTTGCATATGTTCAAATCTTGCTTCTTTAAACATAAAATAACATGAGATTTTTTTATTAAAATGTTTACTTCGGTATAAAATAAACTATTCACAAAATGTATGTGACTTGCAGCAAGTTAAAGCTACGTGTCCAGTTACTTAGTATTTTAATTCAAAACGTAAAGTTATATAGGACATAATTTACGAAAAAAACTTGAGGATATCTATTTTGCCTACAAGGTTCGAAAAGAAAATAATTTCGTATTGAAATATACATTATGATTTGTAAATCATATAATTTCAAAGGGAAATCGTTCTGAATTTGACATTCGGTTAAATTTAGCTGACATTGATTATTGTCGGTAACATTAATTCAAGTTTCGTATATCGTACTGTCGAATATACAGCAAAATTCATAAATAACTAAAATGAATATATTTCTCTTTATATCAAAATCAGTAAAATGTTGGTGAAACCTATTTTAATAAAAAAATTCCAATTCAAAGATTATTTGAATTAACTCAAGAAACTTTTTTAACGACTTTTAATTTTCACAATTATTTCATCCAAGCATAAATCGTTTGAGGCAGTTTAATCGAGCAAATAAAACGGAGCTCAAGC
Source organism: Synergus umbraculus (assembly GCA_900474325.1). Classification (NCBI taxonomy): domain Eukaryota; kingdom Metazoa; phylum Arthropoda; class Insecta; order Hymenoptera; family Cynipidae; genus Synergus; species Synergus umbraculus. The sequence goes on from UCOK01017627.1 coordinate 534,557, forward strand.
AAGTAAAATAAAACTAACTGAGTTCAATAGTGGTCAAAGGCAGAATTTCTGCTAAGAGAAAACACGTATTTTTAATAATCTTTTCCTTGTAAATGAAATTGATTAAAAAGTTTAATATTTCCGAGTTCTTCAAGTTTCAGCTTTATTTCTTAATTACTTTGCGCCCAGAAACGTTGGAAGTAATATTAAGCTCTAGCGTAATACAGTCTCAATCTACAGTTTCGTGGAAAGAATAACAGTAAGCAGAGTTAAAGTCTTTATTTCTAGACTTTGGTGCACCGTGACTTGGAAAAGTGGGTTCGGTGATGGCTGAGTAGATGAGGGGAAAAGGGGGAAGAAAACTAAGGAAAGAGGAAGACGCGGAAAAATAAAAGAGAATTTCCTCTCGAGTCAGGCTAACTAATGATGCTTCTCTGCATGCGATACTTGAGTCCCGCGTTTCGCTCTAAACCACCCTGGAACGTGCCTGCTGACTGACAAGCCGAAGCAACCCCAAGTCACAATCTAACCACCATCACGTTACTTATTTTGCTTCTCTCGCACTTTCTCTTTTTTTACGACACCCAACATTCTCATTTTTGTCATTCTACTCTCACACTCTAATAGGTTCAAGTGCTCTAAATATTTGAAATACTTATTTGAAAAATGTTGACAATTGAAAGCAGTTTATCGTCAAAACGATACTGTCCAAAAGTAATGCGTTAACGTTACTGTTACTCTCTCTTTACTATAGTTATTGTATATGTACCTACACATACAGGGTATATATTGAAAAATATGTTATGGCAAATTGCCATGGCAGGGACATTTTTCCGTATCTTCCAGTCGTACTCGAAATTGTTATTGGCGTAAGGTTGTGCAAATTGCTTCCATACAAACTGCACATGTGGCAATATTGAGACTATAATACACATAGTGCAAGCCACACACGTAGTTGAGGGACCGAGTATGATATAGCCATTTTTTCTTAAAGGGTAATACTACTCGGTTCGCTCATCGCCCAATAGAGTCTGATAGACACTCAAGCACAAAATTTTTTGTACTCTTTCTTAGAATATTTCAAAATTTTCCATCAATAGTTTTTTAACATGGAAGCCTTTTATTGGATGACAGTATAAATATAAAATAACATTTCTATTATTTAAGCCATGATATTATAGCATACATCCAATATGTTCCTTGTATAACATATCCCAACTGCCACGAGATGACGTAACATTCGCGCTATCTCAGCCCATAATTCCCCATTAAATGTGGTTGATGCGTGTACTGTTGTGGGTTCTTCTGAGGTAGCCCCTTTTCTTTTCATGTTTAAATCCTGCCTCCAGCTATTTATGACGCACCATGGAAAACATTTCCCGTATATCATAAAAATACACCAACTCATTCTTAAGGGAAGAAGGAAAAGAAGAAGAAGAAGAAGAAGAAGTAGAAGAAGAAGAAGAAGAAAAGACGACGAAGAAGAAGATAAAGAAGTGTGTGCTTGTGGCAAAATGGAAAAGAATGAAAAGAAAAAGGTATAAGGACAAAGAAAGATTGTAGGTCAGAGGGAGAGAAAAGGATTGAAAGAGAAAACAGGAGGGAGTGAGACATGAGAGAGAAAGACGTGAAACGGTACACCTACGTGTGGGAAGAAATCCAGTCCCCCAAATTGATGTCTAACTTCCACGAGCTGAGTGCTCTGGTATTTTTACTCAACGTGAGTTTCCTCTATATCGTACTACACAGGCTTCCCGGTGATGCGAGGGTTTATTTATCTGTTCCTCGGCAATTACGGAACCCAATTTATAACACGCCATTGCGCCTTCTAGTGTCTAAAGTCCTGAAACGAGGGAAAGAATATCTCAATTTTTCATGATAGAAAAATTCATACTAGATTGTGTGTGCGTGTCTGTCAGCGTTCAGGAAAAGATGCTTGTGTTGTCTAATTTAGTTGTTTTTTTTATTCTTGAAAATAATACATTTTCAACATATATTTTCGAAAACCCTTAAAAGTTAATTAATTCATTGGTAGAATTAAAGTAAAATACGCAGTTCATCGCTAACGACAGTAGTAATATCCGATTGTAGTCAGCCCGCAGTAATACTGGGTGAATGGATTTCTGTTGTACAGTAGTTAATATACGCGTATAGTCGGACAACGACAATGGCTGCGGTAGATGATACACTAACGGTGCAATAAATTTATTATTACCAGGGTGGGAGCTTGTCCGGGAAATTGGGAAAGACTGGGAAATGATCAGGAATCTTATTGACTGAGAAATCCCCTGGAAATGACCGGGAATATAATAATTAAAGAACCTGGAGTTCACTTTCGATCGCAGTAAAATTAAAACTTTCATGATTTTAATAATTATCTACACTATTTGAATTTCATGTGGAATTTTTTTTTGTTTCAGAGACTCGCGGTTCGATGCCACCAATGCTTAATGACAAATTAGTGTACACAACAGCTCGATTAGAAGAAACTATTGTTATTCCTTGTGTCGCCTATGCGAATCCTCGGCCTACAAATAGGTATGTATTTTTTTTAACTTCATTCTTCTTCTAGACATTTTAAACAAAAATATACTGTCCGTCTTCTCGATTAAATTTCCCCCAAACAAGTTCACTTTCCCAAACTGCGAATCAGGAATTTCATCTCAGCCGCAGTAATTCATTAAATCCTCCAAACATATTCCTTCATTTGAAATTATCTCTTTAATTTCATCACAGCTTCGAAAATTTAAAGTCAATCTCAAGAACTCAACTCTAGAATACACTTGATTCGTTTATTGAATTGAAAGGAAAAATGTATATAAATAGTTTGTACTCAAAACCACCTAGAACTCTTCATTTATAACTAAGCATTTCTGTAGATGTAGAAAAAGATGAAAACGAAGAGAGTTGGCGGATTGAGGTGGTGATGGTGATGGTTAGTATGGTTTGGATAAAGGAATGAGAAGGGAAGAGGAGGAAGGAAGATAGCAGAGAGATGTACGCGGAAACATATAGATGTATAGGTAGCGCAAACAAACCGACCGCTGATTACAGAGACTGCTTCTGACAGGCCATCAAATATTCCGCGTTTACGTGTACGTCGACGTCACTAGGTATTCCGAGTTTGTGTTCACCGCCTATCCCAACCAACCCGGTTTCTCTACCCTTCACCCTCAGACCATACTCCATGAGTTGACTTACCGAGGAGTCTGAGGGTTTACCGCTAGAACCAGCTCCATTTCGAACTCCTCTCTCACTACCGGCACATTCCCTATATCTTTCCCCCACCCCACTATTTCTCCACCCCCTCTCTCTTTACCCCCTCCCCCCTTCACCATCCTTTATCAACAACTTCCACAATTTCCCTCTGTAAATTCGATTATCTATATATATATATATACCCAGAATCCTATCCTAGATCAGAGTAAGCATGATCGAAAGGATGCTCTACGAGTTACCAAACTATCTAAGGTCAATCGAGTTGCGGCAAGACTACCCGGCCAATGCAACGTCAGCATTTTGGAATTCACTAGGTGGACGAGACACACTGATTCTAATTTGGGAGGATAAAAGATTTGTTGCAGTAGGGAATGTCCTGTTTGCACAAGAGGAGCTAGTTTTGTTAACGGAATCTGTAATAGAGTCTTCTCTGTGTGTATGTGTGTGTATTTTAATGTATGTGACTAGGCTTTATTTTGACTGAGATGTTGTATGGGTGAGTGGGTTGAGAGACAGTGGACTTCGTAAATTGAAACAGGAAAGGATAACATTGACTTGATATGGGATTCAGTAAACTCTGTTCAGTAAAGTAGGTTGGTTTTGCATTTAAATTTAAGAGTAGATCTTATTCCATATTATAATAGAGATAGAAGAAAAACTAGAATTTTCTCTATTAAAATATAAAGTAGAACCCTTGGGAAAGAGGGGGTGCCAACGACTAAATTGCAGTGCCAATAACCGATGCTCTTACCCTAGGTTAACTGTATACAGTATTGTATAAATAAATTCCATTCACGTCGATATATACTCTGAACTATTTTCACGTGCCCAGTGAATATCAGAGAGCATGATCCGGGAGGTGAATTCTATGTTTAAAATTAGCATTAATATGGAAAATAGAGAAACGCATGTCCCTCACAGCAAGAACGAGTTACCTTCAGTTTCTCTATTATCTCGTACATGCGCAATGATATTCCTCATTCCACATCATATTCTTTACCGTGAAAAAAATTACTGAATAATTTTAAACAAAAAAATGTGAAAAGCATCGTTTATAAATTTTTCGGAAAATATTTTTTTTTCAAACATTATTATTATATTCTCTGTTAGCATTAAAAGCACAACACTTTATAACGGTCTGCTTCAACAATGAATTAATAAACACCATCAAGAATAATATTACTTTTAGAACGACTCAAAATTATAGTCGCTAAGCCTTCAGTATTCAAGCTGGGTCACGTTATGTTTAACGAACCACTCAGGGTTGCTACATTTTCCTTCACTACGGAATTTTCCTAGTATTCTGACTCAAATTCTTTGCAGTCTTGGCAATTAAAACTTTCTTCCTTGTTGTTTTTACTCAGGAAAAATTCTCGCTAAATTTCTTCCTATCCAGATGAAAATTTTTATTAACTTGAACATATTTTTCGGCTCTAGCTAGTGTTAAAATTTAATTTGAAAAAATGAGATCTTAATATTTCCATATGCATGCTTTCATGAATTTTTATGTACAGAGAAAAAGTTTCAAATTCATATGATCTTGATATCTTGATTTAATAATAAAAATTTTAATTAACAATCTGTTACTGATTTTAAAAAAAATACTCAGCTCTCGATTCACTTTTGTGAAATATTCATAAAAATTTCTATTTGAAAATGAGTAAAAATTAAAAATTTTTTAAATATTGTGACTCATATTAAACGTGATATTTCATTAACTGATAGCGAGTTTGCTGTCAAAATCTATACCTATATATAAATAAATACCAACGAGGAAATCAAATATTGAATCAGCTGGTAAATTAAATCATATTCTAAAGTAATATGAATTCATGGGAAAAATACAAGAAGAGTCACAAATATAAACAAAAAATACTATCAAATAAACATTTTCTCTCAATTTCAGGTGGTATTATAATCGTCATCAAAGAGATGAACCCATCGAAGAATCTTCAGGGCATTTCTTGGTCCGTGATGGTTCCTTAATTATTCAAAACGTCCAAGAAGCGGACGCTGGTTCCTATATGTGCACTGCCAGTAACTCGGAAGGTAGCGAAACGATGGAAGTTAAGTTAACAGTTTCTGCACCCTTAAGTGTTCACGTACAACCTGCCATTCAAACTGTAGATCTTGGAAAACCTGCGTACTTAGTAAGTTCGATGTTTGTTTATAAGTCTATAAAAGTTCTTAATGAAATTCCAGGTCTGATATGTACAGAGTTTCTTAAAGCCTTTTTGAAAATCTTAAAAATCCAAAAATCTTTTAAATGCAAAAAAAACTTCTTGGCATGTTCGATATAATTAAAAAAAAAATTCTAACTCAAAATGTGTTCTTTTTATAATTCGTAAAATTTTACTCCGTTAAACACTTAGAATGCTACAAAAAAACTCTCTAATTAATTTAATTATTCATAAGCCCCCAGATTTAAGAGTTATCTTTCAAACTACTAATTGCAGTGCGGTGTAAGAAAACTCTTTTCAATGAGAACCGTCGTAGTTCTTGAAAAATTAAAGGTCTCTAAGTACCAAGTGTCTCTTTCCTGAATAATGTTCAATGTTTTTCATTTTAAAGGTTTTTTTCGCATATTTAACATCTTTATCTCTAACTTTTGTTAATTAGTTAGACAAAAGTTGTTAGCACAAAATTTAACACTACAAAATGCCAGAAGTCCTGAAATCAGAATACATATAATTATTTATTTTTATTTTTATCTTCCTTGATTGACTTTAGCACTAGGATAATATCTGACCGGCGTGTCTGTTTCAGACGTGTAGTGCGAGTGGATTTCCTCAAGCTGCTCTCTATTGGTTAAAGGATGGTCAGCCATTACGAACTGGAGCCCGCATAAGAATAGTTTCCCGGGAACGTATTTCCGTGACGTCAGTTGCACGCGAAGACCGAGGAATGTACCAATGTTTTGTCAGAAACGAACACGAGATGGCACAGGGAATTGCGGAATTACGCCTCGGTGGTATGTTCTTTGAAGATATTTAAAATTTAAAAGTGGAGGATCTTCAAAATGGACTTGATGCTCATTTTCCATTTCATGATTTATTCTATTTTACTTTCCTATTAGAAATTCAAACATTCCATTCACTTCCATTTATTTTATTTTCCACTCATGCCAGGATTAAAAGTACAGCCAAAACAATGATTGCAGTATTTTTAATACTGCAATATATACATTTCAATATCTCATATAATTAATTACACTTGGAAAATTATTCTTTTCCTTGAAAATAAAACTATTTAATTTTCAAATTATCTAAAATCATTAAAATTCGAAAGAAGGTTTGCGCTGTGCAAATGTAAATACTGTCGATGGAATCTGTGTAGAAACGAGGAATTTTCGTGAAATTTTAGTGCTTCTCTGTGGATTAGCTCGCTTCGCTTGTGCAATGTCAATTTTAAAACAGCAATTTACACAGCTATGCGAGGAATGTTCGAAGAATGTATACCACGTTGACTTTTCCTTGGTTCCGATTCAACTTAGAATGCTGTGTGAGAGTGAACTGTCATCATCTTGTATTTAACAATTGAATAAGGATATTAGGTTTCACTAAAATATTTCAATCATTACTAGGTTTTCAGGATTATAATTTTATTATAACAAAAGTTTTCTCTGGAATTTTTTAACTCTATATGCATCGTTTTTCTCAGTATGATCTCTCTCTTTAAATTTCAATGTTTAAAGAAAAGTTTAAGAACCTTCATATTTGAAAACAAAATCATTCTTTAACTTTGATGTTTTTATATTAGTATACAATTCTATACTAATATAGACTTGATTTATTTTCACAAGTTCATATATTTTTCTAATACTTCATAAATTCTTCCGAAGGTACTAACCTAGATTTTAAATTTACCTCAAAGCTTCAAACTACAGTTTATTACTCGAGTGCGAAAGCAATATGTCGAAATTACCGTGAAGCAACATTTCACTGGCAGTAAAAAGGTCCCCGAACTCTTTCTCTTGCAAATTAGTTTTGCGGTTTGGAAGATCAGACTCGGCTTTGTGGAAAAGCGCATTCATTTTCTACCACACATATATACATATATATGTTATGCAAACTTTATTTTGAATATATTTCAATCCTACGTAAAATAAGTGATGTTACCATATATTTTAAAAATATTTTCAGATCATAGCCACTAGTACTGATAAAAAATGAAATTGAAAGGTAAAAATCTTGTTTTTGTTTTAGTCATTTGGGCCATTCTACTGAGCTATGTATACACATATAATATTGACAAAAAGATGCAAAATAATGGAATGATTATATGCAGGGTAAGGAAACTATTTATCAGAGCTTCACTTAAATTTGAAAAAAAAGTTAGTAATTTCGATCTGGGTTATGATACGTAGTGCTAAAATATCAAAGTGCTGAGCTTGTTTGCGGAGTAAATGGTTCTATATGAAACGGTTTATGCAGTCAGTGGTGAATGTAGTAGGACGTCGCGTATGTGATTCATTTTCGCTTTGCATACTACTGTATCATACCGCATTTTTCATCACTTACATCCAAACCCACCTCTAATCAGTTCTATTCTTTTTCTACCTTTCAAAAAATCGCTTTTCCGAGGATCTCGCAATTACATGCACATTTGACGCTTTAAATTTACTAATAGACAGTTTAATAAACAATGACAAATATCTTTATTATTATTTCATTTCTTTACTAGGGGAATCAAAAATATTTTCAAGATATATAGTAACATCACTTTTTTAAAACAGGAAAGCCGTAAAAAACATGCAGTATCATAGCGAGAGCGAAAAAGAGAGAACAATATGTTTTTTTTTTCATAAAATGTTAAAGTGAAGAGGGTAAATTTCATCCACAATCTGAGAGCCCCGGTATACAGATCCATGTTTAGTCTACCGGAAATCAAGAAACAGCAACGACGATATCTTTCTATAACAGAGGAAACAGTAGTACAGGAAACTCTGGGCGGTCAGTAGTAAAAGTCAATGTTTAGTCAGCCGAAAATCTTAAAGCAGGATCTGCGGTATGTTTTTATAAAAAAAGGGAGTAGTACAGTGAGTTTTGAATGATTGAACTCCTCGTAGAATTTTGAATGTAGCTGTAAGCATTGTTTCATACAATCTTGATTTTTGACGTTTGCAAATCAGGAATCGCTTTGTGCATGGTTTCTAGATTTTCATGGGTTTCAAACTCTAGCAATTTCTAACAAAATACAATCTGCTTATTCGAGTGACACGAAGCATTTCAGTTTCAAAGAGAAATTCGCATTGTTGGAGAAACCTATTACCATGAAATTAAGATTCTTCTCGGTTGTATGATTTCTAAGCTGAAGGGCATAGAGTGAACATTAGGTAGGATAGCCCGCAGCTCACTGGGATAGTTAGTCTATGGATTTGCATACGCTAACGAGGTTCTTGTGGTTTTGGTGATGCTTCGCATGCTGGTGCTTCTCCAACGCTTCGACAAACTCGTGATGATTACTCTCCTCTACACGTCGAAGGTGATGCTGAGTAAATTAAGGCAAAGAATTATTACAGTCTACTATGAGTCAATTATTAATCAGTTTTCTTGCGTAATACAATTTTATGAGTAGACGTTCTTTAAGAAGAAGGTTTGCCAATTACATTTCTCAACGTTTATCACAGACTTCCTCCGCGATGGGAATTAAATTTCCTCGCCTTCAAGTTAAGGCATGTACAGATTTTGACGCACTTTCGAAATTGTAGAGAAAGTTTCCCGTTCGAGTTATTTAATGAATGAATATTTAATAAACTTTGAATAGAATATATTAAAAATTTCTATAGTTTATATTTCAAGGAGTAAAGTCCTTTAAATTTAAATTTCGGAATTTTTAATTCAATATTCTAGAATATTGTCTGACTCAATAATAATAACAGATATATTTGTTTTCCCTCTAAAGTAATTACCACCACGCAGGAACAGCCTGGAAATTGATTTTGTCACTTACTCGAATAATATTATTTAACAATATTAACTTTCATCCAACTTGATGTTGCTGCCATGACATATCGATTAACAACATTGACAACTTTTCATTTATTGACACTTGAAAAATTCACACTTCTAAAGTAAAAAAAAATTTCAATTATAGTTTTTCTCCGATAAATGGTTGTTCTTAAAGAAAAATGATGAAAGAAACCGAAGGTGCAAATCAATTTTTCAAGAGAGTCTGTCTCGTAATTGAAAACGTGCCAGCCTCAAGGCTGCACGTCATTTTTCCAATTGAATAAAGGAAATTATTGGTGCAAAACAATGCAGTAGTAGAGTAAATCCCCGGGACATTTTATAGAGAATATTCTTGCAATTGAAGCGCTTCAGCTTACGGGAAATGATGCGTTAAAGGGGGAAAAGAAAGTTAATTGGAAATCCCTCGGGGTATGGTAAGTAACGGATAGATATTGCACTGTATTGATTTCTTTCGGTAATGAAACTTCCTCTTACTACTTTTTATCCTCTTTACGCTTTAGTGTTTCTTTTTTTTCATTATCGGCTTACCGCTATTAAACTTTCGACCGTTCATTTATAGTGGCGCATGCTCAACATAGCTCAACGGTAGTGAATGAATTCCTAAATTGTCGAGTTCTCACACCTCGTACGCGGTTCACCCACGTGTGGAATATACTGAGTAAAACTCAACTCTCTTTTTCATGGTTTCGATTTTGCTAGTATGCAGTTAGTCGAGCATCACCCTTTATCCATGAAATGCTCAATGCTGTTTGTATACATCAATAAGAATTACAGCTAACTGTAAATATACTAACTAATATAGTATAGATAATTAATAAAAGTATAAAAACTTAAATTTTACTGCAATCAGAAGTAAACTCCTGGTTTTTTAATTAAATTTTTGGTACTTTCCCCTGGGTTTTTTCCGGTCAAGTCGACACCCTTTTAATATAAAATTTGCTTGCTAATAATGGAAAATTTATGGATAACAGAGAAGATAGTAGTACAGGGAAGTATATGGTCAGCCAGGAATAAAAGTCAATGTATAGTCATCCGAGAATCTTAAAATAGCACAGGTCATATGTAAATATTTTAACTTAAACAAAATCTTTCATTTTTTCATGACTTTTCATTATCTCAAAATTTTTATTTTGAACCATTTTGGAGAACAAAATGAGTTGTGAAAAAGTTGGAAAGTATTATGATCAGCCATCAAAATCCAATAGAATTCGTATGATACATTTTATGGTTTATTTGATAATGTGGCCCTAAATTTCTCTCCACAGAGATCGCGCCACAGTTGGTCTATAGATTCATCGAACAGACAATGCAGCCCGGTCCATCGGTTTCTCTGAAATGCAGCGCAGCGGGTAATCCTACGCCGCAAATTTCCTGGTTGTTGGATGGATTTCCGCTCCCGCAAAACGACAGACTCCTCATTGGCCAGTACGTAACGGTATACGGAGATGTAATCTCGCATGTCAACATTTCGTCAGTGAAGCCGGAAGATGGTGGCGAATACGAGTGCACAGCCAGTAGCAGAGCTGGAGAGGCTAAACACTCTGCCAGATTGAATATCTATGGTGAGAATCGTTTTTCAATATACTTATAAAAAGATATGGAGAGAGTGTGTGAGCACATAAAAAGAGAGAAAAAAGGGATAGAAAAGAGAGCGAATGTACCTCAGGAATTTTCAGAAAATCTTATGTAAATAGGACAGTGGGTTGGTACTGCCGGCGATGGAAAACATTATCACGTAAATGGAACTATTATACAAAGTTATTTCAGAGACTCCCTTGTAATACACACCCATTTTTTTATTGAAATATGTATTGATTCCTTTTTTTATAAATTAAGAAACAAAGTTTCTGAGTATAATAATTACATTTTACTTTTAAATTCAAAGTTTAAAACTCCTGTTTGAATTAATATTTTCGAAATGGAATAGTCATTCAAGTTTGATATGATTTTTGTGTTTTTAAAAATATCAAGATTCATAGGAAGTGTATTTATTTTAAAATAATTTTTAATTGAATTTTTATGATTATTTTGACGGAAGCTGAAGAGAAATATCTCGAGTATTTTTCAAGTTTATTGAGGTTTTCACAAAGTCGTCTTCAACCTCGTTTCCTTCATCTTCGAACATTGATAATGTCGGAGCAATCACGCAATTTTCTGATTGCAGGTTTACCGCACGTGAGAGCAATGCCAACGATTTCAGCGGTTGCTGGGAGGCAACTATACATCAAATGCCCTGTCGCCGGGTATCCAATTGAAGCGATAATATGGGAAAAAGGTAAGGAATCCATTCGATCGTTCGTTTCAAATTTACCGAGTTCTGCTTTAAACGTATCCTTCCTGTAGAATGTACTTTATCGATGAAAGGAGAAATTGGAGATGTCCAAGATAAATCTGGAAAAGTCTCTGTCAGCTACCCTAACTTTCTATTCCGCACATTTGTTATTGACACCAATTTAAAACACACTCTAAATCTCTCACTCAGGAAATCAATTTTTTTAAAAATTTTATTCCTTCTCTCTTCTTCATTTATCAATTTTATTAATTATTAATCAACTTTTAGGATTACTTTTTAACTATTAGACTGCGTACGAATAATATTTGAATTTTTAACTCCTTTTTTTAAAAAGATTCAGAGGATCATCATTTCAAAATGTCCAAACAAAATAATCGCAGGTTTTCGACATCAGTTTTTTTTAGATTGGATTACTGTAAATGTAATTTTTTTACTCTTTCTTCAAAGTTCATTAATATATTTTTTTACAAGGACTCATCTCTATTTTATGGAAAGTAGATTTTAATTATTATTTTCAGAGATTTTTATAATCTTTTGAAAGCATTTATTGTTTTATGCAGATTGGAATAACTAGTGAGATATATTAATTGCAATTGATCATATAGTATATTTCATATTTTATCTCTGGTTTAAATCAGAGAGAAATGTATCCTAAAATCATGATTATTTTTCTTATTTAAAAAGTTAAAAAGTTTTTTAATGTTATAACAAACTTTATACGAATTAATGTTATCAGATGGATCAAGACTGCCAACCAATATGAGACAGAGGGTCTCTAATGGTACTTTACTTATCGATACCGTTCAACAAAATGCTGATCAAGGGACTTACACGTGCACTGCACGAAATAAACATAACTTCACATCTCATCGATCGGTTGAAGTTCGAGTTTTAGGTAAGTGAATTCCATCTAATACTTTTTAAAATCATTCGTATGATTCCAAATTGTTGCATATCATTACATTTCTATTAGGTTGCAAAGGAAAAGTTGAAGAAAATATTGAAGAAAATAATGTTGTGATACATTTAGAAAGAAAAAATATTTAAATTAAAACTTTTGTCCTATGCAATCTATCAAAATGGGTAGCCTGAAAGATGATTTAATGTTATAATATTACTAAATATATTTTAAAAAATCAAGTGTTAAAATAGTGTTTTTTTATATACACAAGAGATAATCGATACATGAAATGCTGAAAGGAGAATTGCGAAAGTTTTGCTTCGCCTTGATTAATGTCCTGTGATATTCGCATCATGTGGACACTATTCCAATCTAAAGTTGACACAAATCATCTTTCAGCTTCTCTGACAAATAATCTACATATATACATACCAAGCCATAATTCCGTACTTCCCGTTGCGTTAAGTACAATCTGAGTATGTAAATATATGCCGTTCATATCAATCCACTTTGTCTAAATTTTGGGTACAGATACGTTAACAATTTTCTCTATGCCCCATGAATACTTTGTAAGCCAAATTTACGATGTGGCTGTTACTTTACGAATAGAGGTCTAGCTAAAACAATACAAAGAGTGTATAAAATCAGAATTTAGGCGCTTCTGAGATATTTGACAAACTTGGTAGAAACAAATTAATAGTATAGGGTGACTCGAAAATCTAAACATAAAGTTCCACAAAAGTACAAACTTTTCTTGAAGTCTTGTACAAATTGAAATCATGACAAAAGTATGTTCTAAACGTTTCATTGTATTTATACAAAATTTATACACATTCTAAGGTCCTACTGATGAAGAACTTTCTTAGGCAAAAATTACTCGAAAAGTTCTAAACGAGTTCTTCGAACTTTTCGAGTACTTTATTCCTTATTTATCGAACTTGTCACAGATGTCAAGAAAAGTTTCTACTTTCATAATGATTTCTCTCATATCGAGTAATCTAATTAAACGATTCAAATTATAGGACTTTTTTTACTCGAGATATATTAATTAATCTTAGTTAATTTGTTCTCAATTGAATAAAATTCTTAATAAGAATAAGAACAATTTTATTTTAATAAAAATAGCTTCGTTGGTATACGATTTAGGATTTAGATTGAAAATGAAACCAATACTTCCGGGATGGAAGTATATTGGTCTGTGAGATTAATCGCGGTTTATAATAATGTTTAGAGTTTAGAGGACCTGAATATAATTTATCGATATTCTCGAAGATGCACTACTTTGATATCGGTAGTAGGTAGTAGTGTAGGAGGAGGGTTACTCAACGCCGATCTTCTCTTATTTTCTGTTGACGGCATCGGAAATTGAATTTCGTATTCCTTAGAGCTTCAATCTCGATCTTAATGATTCAACGCGAATAGAGAAATCCTGCGCACAGAGCACCGCAATTCACTGCATCGCTCTAGCAACTACCTGCACGCGCTCGCTCACAACTACTGTATATATACGAGTATAACGGGTGGATAGTAAAATTTAATTAGGCAAAGTGACTCCCAAATCCAAATAGAATAGTTAATCACTTTTTGAGTCAAAGTCACTTTCATTAAAAGAGAATCCCATAATTCGCAGAGTTATCCTATCTTAAAAAAGTGTTGTCACGATATATCTTGAAAATCTCGCATACATTGTTGTTGCAAACCTGATTGGTTTTTGAATGACTTGAAGTTGAAAGAAGAAAAACAAACTAATGGTGCAAAAAAATGTCAGGAAAACCTTCGAAATACGTTAAAATTTCTTGAAACTTCCAAAAACCTCTTGAAGTCCCTTAAAAATCCACAAAAACTATTAAAATCATTTTTTTTGTGGAATTTTAGGGAATTTTGAAAATTTTTAAAATATTTTTTATATTTTAAGGAATTTTAAAGTTTTTCGTTACATTATAAAGGACTTAAGAAACTTGGAAAACATTTTAAGGAATTATAAATATTTTCGTGGAATTTCAAAGGATTTTAAAAGTCTTGTAAGAATTTTCAGTAATTTTAAAAGATTTTAAGAGGTTTCTATGTATTTAAATCCCTTAAAATCCACAAAAAGGATTAAAATTATTTTTTTGTGGAATTTTACGAAATTTTGAAAAGTTTTGACTAATTTTTACATATTTTAAGGAATTTAAAAGTTTTCCGTTACATTATAAAGGATTTTAAGTAAATTGCAAGAAATTTTAAGGAATTATAAAAATATTTTCGTGGAATTTTAAAAGTCTTGTAAGAATTTTCAGCAATTTTAAAAGATTTTAAGAGGTTTCTATGAATTTAAAGGGATTACAAGAGATATGTATAATTTCTAAAAGATTTAGTGGAATTTTAAAGTTTCTTGTGGAAGTTTAAAGAATTTTACAAAATTTTGATTTTTAAGAGTAATTTTAAAGGATTTAAAAGCTTTTCATGGAATTTTAAATTCCATGAAATTTATTCCAGAACCTTAGGAATTTAAAATTCCTAAAAACCCCTTAAAATTCATACAAACCTTTTGAAATCCCTTAAGGGCATGTGTTACTTACCATATGAGCAAGTTTTTAAACCCGGTTTTTTTTCTACAATTTTTACATTTTTTAAAAAATTTATTCAACATCCGTTCGTGTTCACG